>CM068367.1:809973487-810573487 GCA_034769895.1 Magicicada septendecula
AATACAAACCACACCTCCCCAGACAGTTGGTCCTAATTACTGACGATAAAAATATAGATGGGAAAATTATTGCGTACAGTAATTGCGTAGCGTAAGCGGGTATTTACACAGTCCACATTGCGATAAGAGCTGGCAGTGCAAGGGTTCCAGTTTTGACGCCCCAATAGTAGAGGAAAGCAACAGGAAAATACCGAGAGACTCGAGTGCGCACTCATGTAATGCGGACATGTGTAGAACTGTTTTAATATTTGCAATTTTGATGTTTAACGACCTCACTTTGAGTGATTTTTTTATTCTGAAGACAAAATATGTTTCAAAACGCGTAAAGATATTCAATCGAACGCAACACGAAGTCACACGACGGAAGAAATACGGTAAATATTATACAGAATTTTTATAATATTAATACAGAAATATTATATATATATATATATATATTAATTGTAAATAATGCAAATGTTAGTGTTTAACACATTATTCAGGTTTATAAGGAGCTAGGACAGGTTAATGTCGTGTAATTCCCCGTTTCAGAGGCAGTACTGTGCACAACCAGAAACCAGAAATGGTGCGGCATCCTCTTCGCTCGCAACGTGTATAACTCTGTCCTCTTCTTCGGCACGCCCGCGATCGTATATAAGAAAAAGAGCACAGTAATAAACCAAAATTGAATAGCCTTTGTTACGACGATGCAAATTTACGATTGATTTATGGATCGTTGGGCTGAAAATAATAACTGCGAACTTGACAAAACCCATAAACATTGCAGATGCAGACCAAGCGTAGGCACATACTACGTCCTGCTCGACGAATGGTTCACCATAAATAAACAAAGCATTTTGTACATCTTGTCAGTAAATATAATAATTTACTGTAAATCTGAAAAATGTAGCTTACTGGAAAACTCTAATAATAAAACTTTAATGCAGTTAGAATGTAAACAATGTCATCTCGTGGTCAGAGGCGTATTTACGGGAGGGATGAACTAGACCGGACCCCCCAGAGGGTTGAAAAAATTGACGAATGGTGTTAATATCTTAATGTTTAGGTTCTTCTATTATTTTTTCAGCTAGCAACTTTTTTACTTCCATGTTTCGTAAGGAATGGAAGTATGGTTATCGCGAAAAACATTGTGTTTAAGATAAGGGCAGATTCTGATTGTACTACCCTCAAAACATGAAGAAAAATCATTTTCTTTGTTCAAATTCCTTACCACGGCTATTGTTCTCAACATTGGGTGCAAGGTATAATTACTTTCTGTCTGTCGAACATCTATTCAGTCTTGTTTGTGATTCTCTTTAGCAAACAGTAGGTGTGAATATTGTGTTTACAATGGCACAGAATCCGAGAAGGAAGTTATGGAATTATTGATGAAGAGTAGTGACGAGGAAGACATTTTCTCAGATGAAGATATGGATGCTCCCGGGCCTTCTCATAATCGTTCAACACCACGTGCAGCTTCATCAGAAAATGAAACATCAGCAGGAGAAGATGATGATGATGAAGAAGAAGAAGAAGAAGAAGAAGAAGAAGAAGAAGAAGAAGAAGAAGAAGAAGAAGAAGAAGAAGAAGAAGAAGAAGAAGAAGAAGAAGAAGAAGTGGTAAGAAATCTTCAGAAGCGAAAAAGAATTTACGATTGGTCGGCCAACAGTCCTGCGACAAAACGTCACTCTTTTGATAAAGCAGTTAGCGGATTACGAATTAGTTTCGAAGACACGGCAACTCACTTAGATTTTTTAAAATATTTTTCCCCTTAGAATTTATTTCTGTCATTTGCACAGAAATAAATAATTATTACAAATTTGTTACCGCAAAACTGACATTAATATCCCGATTGTCCCGATGGAAAGATATAGAGCCTGGAGAATTTTATTTCTTCTTGGCGTGTTCACTGCTGATGCCAAGAGTAAACAAATTAGAAATAGACAAATATTGGGCAAAGGATTTGCTATTACTGACGCCGATATTTCCCCAAATTATGTCTAGGAACTGATTCAAACTAATTCTGCGACTTTTACATTTTTGTGACAATTCTACCCCTACTCAAGATAGCCTTGTAAAAATATGGCTTATTGTCGAACACACAAGAAAAAAATTTAGAGAGGCCTTAAATCCATTTGAAAATTTCGTAATTGACGAAAGTTTGTTGCTATTCAAGTGGGCGCACCTCAGATACGGCCTGTCCGCAAACCTCCGGTATAGAAATACTTTTTGGAATTTTGTCATCCCTCTCTCAGGTAGCAAAAGGCCTAGTGTCCGCAAATCTCCGGAAATAGCTTGTGTTCGCAAATCTCCGTGTCCGCATCTCTCCGGTATTCGTTTAGATAACCTCGGTATGATACTGTCGGGTTCGTTCGCCTCACTGCAGCTACATACACTTCTTCGTCTATATATTCTTACACTGTAGGGTATTGTGCGTCCTGTTAAAATAGAAACAGTGCTCCGTTTGAAAGGACAGGCAAGAAGATCAAATTCTTTGGAAGTATTTTTGGTCGTTAGCAATCTAATACCAAAGATTGTTTGTCGTAGACTAACAAAAATAGAGTGGGCATAAAGTGAATGGAAGAAGTAAAGCGGTACAGAAGAGATACAGCGATACTCTCTAGAGCGTCTTTCCAGAACTCGTGTCACCCCGGTCTATAGTAATCACTGACTGTTCGAGAGGGATCAGGTAGTTTATAAATGGAAACTTCAGCCACTTTCTTGCACATAAAAATGTATAATAATAGTAGGCCAGAAAATCACAGGAGTCCAAACACAAAACTTTGAATGCCTGGGATCATAGTCAAAGAGAGACATCTGGAAAAGAATACCGTACATATAAAGATCGGAGAATAACCGTACATATAAAGATCGGAGAATACTTCAAAGGATCGGTGTCACAACATTCAAGACCTACGTAAATAAAGATGAATTGTAAATATTTCACGAATCCAGCAAGGAATTACTTTTTGATATAATGAAGCCAATTAAAAAGAGTTATTTCTCCTATTTATCCTTAACGATTACATAATAGTTAAACATATAAAAGTATTAAAAAGTTAAAATAAAAATTAAATAAGAGACGTGAGATGACAGTCATATGTACATGTGCCTGTCCAAGGTAGTATGGTGTGCGTGTTTGTTTAATCATTCCTTGTGTTCGTATAGACTACACATTCATACTTGAGTAATCTGTTTGTAGCAATGTAACAGTTCAACAAACACTTAAAGAGGCGCGCTCTGGGTGCAGTCGCAGAAGGACCTGCCATGCTAACTTAATGAAAATAAAAGGAAATTAATAGTGAGGTAGTCATGTTTAATTAAAGGTAGTAGTGAGGTTTGTCCCTATTAGTGAGGTAGATGGGGAAAATTGACAGAGAAAGAGCGAGTGAGAGAAAAGGAGAAAGAGTGAGGGGGAGAGAGAATTACGAATTTTTAATTATTCTCATTCATACCGAATATCATTTGTAAGAATATAGTTATTCAGTTATTGGTATACAGTAGTACTGAAGCAACATGTTTCAAGTTTACTCCCATCCGTTGGAAATTTATGCACCATTCTGATTAAAATCATAACAATTTCTACAAGTACCAATAATATAAATAACAACCTGCAGAAGCAGAAGAGTTTATATCTACGGAAAAAGTGAGTTTGGAATAGATGAATACATATTATAACAAATAAAAAAGAATAATATATTGAAAACCTAGTCGACGAAAAATTACTTACCATATTCTAGATGAAAACAACAATGAAGATGAGATCAAACAACTGTTGAAGAGAAGGGAGCTAATTTTGTATCAATAAATTCCGTTCAACAGTACTTTAACAAAACATTATGGGCAAATATTTAATTAAGTTATAATAAATTTACAAAGGAAATATCATGTCGGCGGCATATATATTTATTGTTGCAATGTGACGGCTCTTGCAAAGTACCAAAAGGTATTTTAAGCCACAGAACAATAAACGAATAAACTTAAGGTTACACGATATATTCCATATTGCTAGGTTAACATGCAAACTGAAAATACACATGGGAATCAACATGACCTTAAAACAATACTCGCTTTTTATCAAAACCACATAAGAAAGCCAACTAGAAGTAACGCGGGCTGCTATACATATATCCCTTTTTTACGTTTTCCGTCCAGTGAAGTTTTTGAGATTTTACTGTATAATATAAACTAATATTGGCTGCCTAACGAATAACAAATCTTGTTTTCATTTGTTAAGACTTTTTTCCTTTGTTTTAATTTAGCATTCAGAAATAACCGTATTTTACACTTTACATTGTCTGTTGCTGTTTTGTTAATAAACGTTTACAGTCTTTATATTAAATGTTATTTTGTTACAGGCTACGCATTGTATAGACTATAGGCCTACACATGAAACGCTATATATTTTCTAACTATGGCTTTTATTTCTTTAAATGGTAAACGAAAAAACGAATTAATATTATTATCTAACTTATGAATGAAAATTGATGTAATTGCACTGTAAATTAAGAAATATAATAATTTGTAGTTAGTGCATTTCTTCTTTACGTCGTGGTATATAGATACTATCCCATATTCAAAACAGCGAAAATGAAGTGTTGGTACGAATATTGGGAAAGTACCCAAAAATGTATACAACATTGTTGTATGTGTTATATTCCAAGCTGTTCGGCCGTGGTCGATTGCTTAAATTCTCGTATCTAAACGTTTAGGCGCAAGAACATAAACAATCAACCACGGCCTAGCAGCCCAGAATACAATAGTTTTAACAATGTCGATCCCGGACATAACAGCCTTTGTAACAAATTTAAGTAACAGCTGCAGTGTGTTGTAATGTTACATTAATTATATTTTTGCTTTTCGTATATCACAGTGAGCAGTAATCTAATTTTTTTGAAATTATACGTTAAGGCTTATATATTAAGAATTAATTTTTTTTTTTTTTATAGTTTCCGTAACTTGCTTGTAAAATAATTAGGTATCCAAAAGGTAAGTTACATATTTTAATAGCAACTTATAAGTTCCTCATCCTCGGTTTTTTCCTTTCTTCAAAATGTACCACTTCTTAATTGCGGATAAATTATTTAACGTAATAATCGTTTCACCAAAGACTGTTTGGATCCTGTTAATAAAACTCTTGAGTCTGCTGCACATAATCCTCGCTTTTGGTTCATGTTTCGTTAACTTTCTACATTACAATAAGTTTAATTATTTTCAAGTTCCTTATAAGTAGCCAACTGTAGTAAACATCATGTATTTTGACCTCTCTCACTCTCTCTCTCTCTCTCTCTCTCTCTCTCTCTCTCTCTCTCTCTCTCTCTCTCTCTCTCTCTCTCTCTCTCTCTCTCTCTCTCTCTCTCTTCTGTTACTCTTGTTCTTCTCAATAACTGTATCTCAGGAAGTCTGAACGCAACAGGTTCTTAAGTAAACTTCATATGACTTAACGTGCAAAATATTAAACATCTTTGTGCTTCAGTTATGTTATAATTTTGTAAGAAAGCTTCACAAAATACTTTTTACACTGCTTCTGTTACGAAACTAGGTGCAGGTATGTAATCAAATTTTTAAGTAGGCCTATTTATTCTAACACTGTTACAGTTTCTTGAAAACGCCGTATGTAAGCAAACATTAAAACTTAGTAATAAGGTTTATCAAACTACTATTTTTCTTGGATGCATTAACGCAAATCAGTAATCTAGAGACCAATTTTATATTGAAAAATCGATGTCTAATAAACGGAATTTGATATGCAAAAATCCATCGGTTAAGAAAATAAAATAAACTTGGTTAGTAACAAATAATTTTGGCCAAAATTTTTAATTTGATATAGACTATAATTGATTCCAATTTTATTACAATCTGAGAAATGAAGCCAAATAGATTTTCATAAACGTTGGTCTAGTAACAAAAAAAGTTTCATCCTTAAGCGCACAATATTATAATTTCCCTTTCATCCCGGAAAAAAGACTGTATTAAGCTACTATCATACTTGTCTAGTCTACACAATTTAATAGGTATATTATATGTTTCACAAAAATTGATTATCTTACACATGGTTTTAATATATCACTAAACATTGTGAAAAGTCTGAGTGAAAAGAATTATATACACAACGGTTGATGTTATTGTAGGTCTTAATTCGTTTCAAAATTTATAGATAAATAAAAAATTAAAATTATCACATATATAAAATATTTAATAATATATATATACTTTCACTTTTGAACTTACTATTGTCACTTCCCAAACGTTTCAAGATGTTTCTCTTCTTCAGTGGGTTGAGTACTAACTGTCGATTACAGAATTACCGTTACGGAATGGAGTGTGTGGTGGGGGTTGATGGTGGGAAGGGGTTGGCGCTGAGGTTCGAATTATGTGTGTGGATCAGTGTGTCAAATAGTGTATGTGATTTGTAATGTATCTGTTCATTTAATATGTTGTTTGGTTGTAGTGTGTGATATCTGTATATTTCAAATTGTTCAGCTGTGTTTAGTTTTCTACTTTTTGGTAAGTAGTGTAATATTTCCATGTTGTGTTCTATGTTTGTGTAGCTGTGGTTTTCGTTATGTAAATGTGTGACAAATGTGGAATGTATGTAGTTTGTGGTGAGGGCTTTTAAATGTTCAGAAAACCACAGCTACACAAACATAGAACACAACATGGAAATATTACACTACTTACCAAAAAGTAGAAAACTAAACACAGCTGAACAATTTGAAATATACAGATATCACACACTACAACCAAACAACATATTAAATGAACAGATACATTACAAATCACATACACTATTTGACACACTGATCCACACACATAATTCGAACCTCAGCGCCAACCCCTTCCCACCATCAACCCCCACCACACACTCCATTCCGTAACGGTTATTCTGTAATCGACAGTTAGTACTCAACCCACTGAAGAAGAGAAACAACATCTTGAAACGTTTGGGAAGTGACAATAGTAAGTTCAAAAGTGAAAGTATATATATATATTATTAAATTAATAAGTGAACGAAGAGGATGCAACAACAAGATAATTAATATAAAATATATAAAATAAATTGTAATAATCCTTTCTAATATGATTACTTAAGCCATAATATCCAAAGTTGGACCGTTCCTTTATTCTTCTGTAGCCTCCTATATTCTTGCATATCTGCTGTCATATTCACGTCTCACAGTCATAGTAGACAGTAGGCTATAATATTATAACTTTTTTTTGCGTTGTTTGAGACTTGTCTCAGAGGATAAGACTCAGGCTGATCTGGGGCAAGCACCCTTCCGCCGATTGGAGATTTAGAGGAGTCGCACGCCAGCGCAGCGCGGACCGGTGGCGAAGTAGGTGGAGGCATTCAGGATAGAGTGTAGTGTATGGATGTGTATTTGTGTGTTTACGTAGTGTGCAGAGCCAAATGGGTGATGGAAGAGCCATAATAAAAGTATAAGTCAAACGATAGCCAAGACGAGGTCGAGTAACGCAGGACGCCAAAGCTGGAGGGAGGTGTCAGAGAGGCGTCAAGGTAAGTCGGGGAGGCACAAAGGAGAGGGATAAAGACCGGATAGGTAGATAGGAAAATTTAAGATGTTAAGTGATCAAGAAGGAAGCCAGGTTTAGTAAGTAAACCTTCCTTGTTTACAAGGAAGAGACTTAATTATTTCTATTTCTCCGTTGGCGGGGGTTTCTGGGAGGAGGTCCATCGGGAATGGTGAGGAGACGGTTTATGACAAAGGAAGGTCTGCGGGAGTTACAGGTAGTATTAATATTATACAATACCTCCTTCACATTTAAGTTGAGGAATTCCAATCAGCCTTCCATTGCGTTACTTCTCTCTTGAGCCCTTGATCTAATTCATTGCCTGCTATTTATTGCAGCTGTAATATCTCCTTCGATTTATAATTCGTAACGTTAAATATTCTTCCTCACCCTCGAATTTTCCATTCTCTTTTACTAATTTCTTTTCACTTCATAAGACTTTTCTATACAAAAGCAAGTATATAAAAAAGTTATAAGGTCGGGGATTAGCAACCAAACGGCATTGTTTAAAAACATTAATCTACAAGTTTCTTTTCTATAGTTCATCGTACACACCCTTGCGAGATAAAAATAACTACACGGTAGTTTCTTTCGCAATTTTTCGCATTATTTTGAGACAATCGACTGGTGATTTAGAGATAAATACTTAATATTAATGGGGTCTCATACATTTTATATTATATCTGTTTTCTATCCTACTGATAGAATTAGAAAAACGGTAGCTATCTCTCTTTTCCTTTTAAAAGCACAATACCTATTAATTTACCAAGTAGCAGTTTTCTTCTTCATTTAAAATTTCTATCAAATCTACTGTATATTGGACAAAACAGAAGGGGAAACATACGTGCTTACAAGGTAGTATAAACATCCTGTAATGCTGTCAAATCAAAATACAAAGGAAGGGGAAGTGAATACTGTAATGAGTAGCCCCTACATTCATATTTATGCAGGTGTAGGTGATGATAAAGAAACACCTAAAAATATATATTGTAACGTAGTCGTGTGTACGTCTACCGTTTTACTCTGTAAAATGTAAATAATGTACGATTTGTGTGTAATGGGTGTAAAGTGTCTTCTCTATCCGTAGTTCAAATGCATGCAACTTCCGCAGATTTCGTCCGTTGTGAACGTACGAATAACCAGGTCTCGATGTTCTTACCTGTTGTTCACTAGGGGTGTGAAAATCCCGGTGGCGCCAAATTGTTTTCTTAAAACAATTAAAATAAAATTCAAAGGTATATGACCAGCGCGGTTCAGGCGGTTTGAATAATTCAAATATTTCAGCCAGCCTCAGCCGTCTGTAGCGACCGATAATTCGTTGCGTGGGCAGTGCGATCGCTAGCCGACAACACTACTTGTCTGCTAAAATGTACATAAAATATTGTGCACCTCCTAATGAAATTATAACACCGTGTTTACACTCAATACTTATATATTTTTTATTAATGATTAGTTATTCATTTAAACACAAATTATTCTACTACAAAATGCTCCGGTTATTTATATGAGACAACTACAGGGTTTGACAAATCGATATTTGAATTGATAAACAGACTTTTAGTAATGGCGTCTGTTGGAAATTATACACAAAATATTAGAGTTCGTTTGTCACTGGTTCTTGAGATTACGTTAAAAGGATTACAAATGTTTAAAACAATAAAAATACACACCCTTACATCAGTTAAACTTAAATAACATATTGTGTAGGTATAATTTGTTTAGTGTAGTGTAGTAAAAGTGTTTACAAGTTATGGATAATTAACAACAGGTTATCTTTGTCAGTTTATAAATTTTCAGTGATTTAGTATTCTTTTTAATCTTTGAAAGTAATTATTTTCAGTTTAGTGAGATTTCGACCTTTAGTGAGAAATAATTAACGTGAGTTTATTTATAAATTTGGGTAGTTTAATAGGTACTTATCACTTCAGTAGTTAGGACGAGTTCATTCGATCTGGCATTATTGTTATACTGCAATCCTCTTTAATTTGTATTGGTTTGGGACATCAGGCACCTTTTCCAGTTTAATCGGTAGGAATTTTTCTTATTTCGTTAATTCGGCCTCGACTTCAGTAATATGGTCCCAGTCATCGTCTTACTTCTTGGTATTCACTTGGTAGTAACTTCTTCTGAGATTTTTGGTGTTTTAATTGACAATTTTGGTCATTCGAAAACTAGCGTCTATTCAACGAAATCGTCATATAATGAGTAAAGAAATCTAACGGTAATTAGACACCAAACGACTGTTGTCATAGTAACCAAATAATCCTGATTGGTTAATTCTGAAGTAGTCTATTGTTATCAAATTTTGAATTTTTATTCAAAATAACTGCATATCTTCTTATTGATTACATTCTTCTGTCCTCTTCCCTACATATTAAATATTATCACCACTGTTATTATTTCCTTTCAAAGATTAATTTGGTATCCCATAATGTATGTTTTTATGAAATATCAATGTTTGTACAAATCTGTTAATATTTGGTATTTACATTTCTCTTTTAAACTAAGTTCTTATTCTAATATTTTTTCTTTAAAACGATTTATAAATTATTCTCGGCTATTTACTTGCCTTGAATTTCTTAATCTCCTGGTTGTTTTTATACAGTTTGCAATTATTTATCATTGACAGTTATACATTTCCTAGGCCTTAGTAGCCATTGATTATTTCTATTTAAATTATTCTAATTATATTTCATCTCATTACAAAGTTTTTGTTCTGTTGTTATAAATGATTTATTTAGTGGTTGTTATGTCTTGAGTTTGTTTTTGTTCTGAACATATGTCAGAATTATTTTTTATGTCTTAATACTTAAAATATAACACTTAGGCCTATGGACTGTAAGTTCCCTCCAGCCATATCCTCTTCATAATTGAAACAAACAATTCTTTACAAGTTATTATTAACTGTTGTTTTTAACATTAATTTCCTTCTTTGCTACTACTCTGAGTAATAAACATCATTACTTCTTGTAAACTTATTTAACTTAATTTCCCTCATAACATAGGGTATTTACCATCTATATTTTTAATTACGTAAGTCTTTACTACTACTTTTCTACATCCCATGTTAACACAAACAGTTTATTTTACCTGGGCTTTCTCCCCTGAATAATATTGTATTCTTTATCTATTTATAATCTAAACACTATCTCTAATTACCCTTAACTATATAATTTTTTACAATTCCACTCTTAAATCTTTCAATGGTCCATCATTGATTCATTGAGTGTTTACTTATCTATCACTATCTTTTTAATTACACTATTGCTTACAATATCCTTTTTTACACATCACTGTCACTGTTATCACTTTTTATTTTACACTTATTGGTGGGTAAACCCTATTATTATTTCTCTATGTCGCTTAATTATTTTCATTATATTTCTCACTATCTCACTATCATTACAAAGTTTATTTGTATCTAACGAGTTCATGTCTCTTTCTAGATTTCTTATTTACATACTACTAATTCGTGGGTTAGTGTATTTTTATTTAATGGGTTTTTATTAATTATGGGTCATATTTGTCACATAGATAATATTAACATTTCTTTTTTATATTGGTTAATCACCGGTTTTGTTTCCTTAAATGATATTGGATGGTATCATCACCCCCTTCCCTCTTCTACATTGTTTGTCTGTGTTTCATCACCTTGGTTCATTTTATTTTCTTTGCAGTTGGTTTGTTCCATTATTTAAATTCATTTTTCTTCTCCTTCACTTCCATCTTGTCTCGCTTTATTTTGGTTAATATCTGGCCAATCTCTGGGGTTGGGTCAATGTCATTTGTCTGTCAGTCTAGTTTGTATTTCTTATTTGATAATCACCTTTGGTTTACTTTTCTTCCTCCTTCACTCTTAATTATAATGACTACTTTCATTCTCGTGATTATTTATTTATCAAAATATATTATTTCTTAGCATTTTTTACATACTTATTGATATCAAATATGATCAGGGTTTGGCAATGTTATAATATATATGATAACAAGTACGTACAAGAAGGAGTACTATCACATTTACAACACATAGATTTGAAATATGAATTTGGCGTGTTCGCACCTCTAGCTGTTGCCTGTAAAGAGCATAATCCCTAAACACAAGTTTTTGTTTTATTTAGGAGAAAAAAACTGTTTTACACTAAAAACATTAAAATTCTTCATTGTCTCTAAAATTGCACATAATTCATCTAATTCGAGGCCTAGCTTAGGAGCTAATTAGTAGATAGCAAGAGAGGGTAATGAAAATAAAGTGTCAGGGGGGGTTGAAATGAGATTGACAGGCTGACATGCAGACAAAGGGAGACAGTGAGTATCGGTATGTGTGTGTGTGTTTAGGCTATATAGTTTTACAAACACTGCATATGTTTATGATACGAATTGCTGTTTTAATTCACATGCGTCAGATATTAGGCAACATTTATTTACGCTACGTAGCGTGCCCGAGTTTACGTTTTTGCGTATAAGAGTAAACTATTTGTAGAATTTGATTAATGAGACAGATTTCTTTATCTCTGCCCTTGTTTCTCTCCGTCAGTCTCTCTCACACTCTCTCTCTCTCTCTCTCTCTCTCTCACACACACACACACACACACACGCACGCACACATGCACGCGATCGCCACTCATACAGTTTCTTCTTTTTCTTGTCACAATTTCAGTATTACACACAATCCCTCACTGTCCTTTTCCTGCCCCCTCGCACTTTGTTTACTTCTCCATCAAATCCTAACCTATACATCAAATTAGATCGAAACTAGACACATTTTGTAATAGTTTAATCGATGTGCCTAAACCAGAAAAATTATTGGGTCACTTGTGTGAAAGAAGAAACTTTAATTTATTTACCTTATAACAATTCCCCCTAAATAAAAGGGAAATCCCCAAATTTATATTTCAAAGCCACCTGTTGTAGATAAAACAGTATTTATCTTGGATACATACGTTTAATCTCATACAAACGTTTTTATGTGTGTTCCCATCAGCACCGACACACCTGTACAGGCTTCTCCATATTTTTCTACACCTGTCCAAATATCACTATACTGATTACAATAGTAATTTCTTCTGCGGTTTGTTTATGACCATAAGATATGTCTTTATAGTTCCTTTTAAATACCATTATTTTCTGCTCATTTGTACAAAACTTTTAATTGTTGAATGTGCCAATTCTGATAATCTTTGCCAAGCCCAAATATTAATGTTATACGGCGTCACCTTATTATGTAGCAAACAAAATTAGAACAAATCACTGTTATTTTAGCAATAGCTTTTTTAAGGAGCCCAGAGTAGGCCTCCTATTAGGCCTATACCTACCCGACACACACACACATTTGAAGGATCAGTATTTTGTCTTGGAGTTCACTCTCCCAGCTGAGATACCCATGTTTTTAGGGACCAGGAACTCGCATTTGAACTTCTATCATCAGCTTCATAATGTAAATCCACTTACATGTAAATCCTAGATAAATGTACAAGCCTATGCTCTCAAAAAGCCTAAGCTATGGTACCCACAATCATCTACGTTTTACTAAAATAATGGTTGTAAGTTAAATTTTTTGATTCATGTTGATGCTTTTGTCTCGAAGAAACCAGGTAAATTAATCTGCTTTTCGTATCCGGCCGACGATGGTGTGCTCCCACTTACGAACAGTGGCACTTGCAACTCATTTCACTTGCGAACACTCAAGTAGATAAGACACGTAATTAATTTTTGATACGTGAGAGAACGTCCCACTTGCGAACACACAAACAACAATGTATGTACATCCACCCTGTATTGTGTTTGTTTTTATAATTCGTTAAATGCATTTTTTGTTACCAACTACGTTTACCAAGTTACAATTTTTATAAAACGCGCACACACACACACACTTGCATAGCCGCCCCCTCTCTCTCTCTCTCTCTCTAAATTAAAAAGGAAGGTTATTTTTTATTTATTTTTATTAGTCAACTTGTAGAATGGACGACGTGATCTTGAGAAACATCTCAACATCAGAATCTTTTTCATATCTTTTAGTTTATCCAATTCAGTATACTTTTTCGTCCTTTTCATCGCTTAACAATTTCACTCCTAAATATCACTATAATATTGACGACTCGGAACACTAAGTTTTTTATAAGTAAAAACGTAAAGTTTTACCTTACAGCCTAAACCGGCTTTCACCTATAGATATAAAAAACTTAGTGTTCCGAGTCGTCAATATTATAGTGATATTTAGTTAAGTAACGGACACGTCATGGACAACGAAATCTAAGAATTTCACTCCATCATTACATTGTGTTCTGAATAGATTTCTCTGCCTCAGATTATAAACATTTGATAATGTTTTTTATTCTTGGATGTGGTCTTCCAACGTGGCTGTTTCGTTTCTGACGCGTGCTTGTACGGTATTATTCATTCTATGACGTCGGAAGTAGCAGTTCCGTAACTCCTGTGGTACTAATCATTGTCTAGCTATTGTTCTACGAAATAATTAAAGAATTAATCGAGTTTCTCTTCCTCTGGAACTTGACCATGGATATACTGCCAGCTATATTCTACATCTTTTCAAAGGAAAGCAAGTATAGCACGCATTAGGATTTTTGTGCTCCCTAAGTCATTTGAATGTGTATACTCGTGCAAAGTGACTACTGCAGCTTTTGAATTTTCCATTCATGAAAAATTACTTTTAATCTTTCAAACTCTCTTTTCTATTGATTTAACCAAAAATCGGGAGCTTAGCTTGCACAACGTCTTCGCCCGGACGGAAACTACTCTCGTCAATTTTCAAACCGGGACAATTGACAAACTGGCCGGGACCCCGGGATCAGGTCGTCAAACAGGGACGTATGGTAAGCCTATTTATACATGTATTTATCGGTTTTCAATATTGATGTGAGCATTGTACTGTAGAATTAGGAAGCGATTGTAGAGAACGATTATCAAATGATATATTCCTTTTAGTTCAACAATTCCGTCATCTCGTCTCCGGTACTTTGGAAAACCATTGTTATTTTCAATAGTTTAACGTAAAATGTTGCTCGGTTATTATGTGTACATATTCCATCAATCATGCAAGGAACATTAGGATTACGAGCTCTAAAAGATCCATGTATCATTCGAGATAACAATGTTATGAATCCTTGGAAAACTGACTGGGTCAGGTATTTCTCCGCACAAAACTTAGGATAAGCATGAGGTAGTGTATTAACTTTTTAAATTGTATATTATTATTATTTTTATTACGTTTTTACTATAAAATATTCATATTATTTTAATATGATTTTCTGGAACATGTTTGGTGGAAACGTAAAAACAAGACAGCTGATAAATAAGAGGTTGCGAGTTCAGACGTAGATGTGTATATATGTGTCAGCCAAAACAGCAGTATGTTTTGTAAACATACACTTCTGTGTCATTAAAACATTAAGAATGTTATTTGACCTTGAGTAGGTACTCGTGTTGACGGGAATGAAAAATCTTGTCTCTGTGCTGGAGACCTGTGGTGTTAACGCTGAATAGACACAACACATATCACTGTACATAGCAGTGGCTGACGTATATTAACCATTTTGAGTTCGCGATACCACAACTCAGATTAAACTGTGCACAATGTTTGTAGAAAAGACGGACGTGTGTGACGTAGACGCCAGTTTGCAAAATGCATCATCGTTCCCGCCAGAAATGTAATCACGTTTCTCGTTTATCTTGTCTCAGCCAAATAAACATTACTATGCGTTTACCATGTTCCAGTGTCCTTCTTATTTCATAATCACTTGAGAAATTTTATTGTTTCTTACAGAGGCAACCTTAGAGGTGTCCGGCAGGTGTAAATGTACATAACCTCGTTGGCTCATTCTTTAATAAAAATAAGGGAAAGAAATAGAACGAATAAGGAGAGAGAGAGAGAGAGAGAGAGAGAGAGAGAGAGAGAGAGAGAGAGAGAGAGAGGGGAGAGGGAGAGGGAGAGGGAGAGGGAGAGAGCGAGAGCGAGAGAGAGAGAGAGAGAGAGAGAGAGAGAGAGAGAGAGAGAGAGAGAGAGAGAGAGAGAGAGAGCTGTTTCGTTAAGCAGGGTATAATTATATATGCAAATTTTGAGAAGGACCGGGGTCCTAGGCCAATGAAAACTTAGCTAAAAACATTCAAAATACGAAATATATACAGTGTACACAAAATCTGAGGTGTACAAAAGATATAAAAGACATGTCATAAGATTTATTTAACAAAAGAAATAATCAGAGTGGGCGAATGGTAGGAATAAATATGTAATTTAAACAATCCCTTTTAATAATAAATGGTTTTGTAATAATTATGTTCAATACATATAGGCCTAAGTGTGTAAAACGAATTCCCTACAAGAGTTTTAAAGAGTTAATGAAGATTTGTCTTAAATTTTTTCAGAGTTACATAATTATTATTTGTTAAAATATACATATATTTTATTCAGAAAATATTAGATATTTGTATTTAATCTTTTATTTTATTTTATTTTTATTTTACCGAGAATAGTTACTATTTATAGAAAACCGTAGCAAAAAATATTTGTAATAAAAGTCTATCTGTATTCATACTTTTACCAGTACTTTTTAACTACATATTATACTAATGTACAATGAAGATATACTTATTATATCTTTATTTAGTATATAGTTATTTATGCGTCAAGAAAAGAACGTGTGAATAAAGTGATCACAACATTTTATACCTTATATGTTTTCTGTCATTGAATGATTAACCCACTTTTTAATAACAGCGTTGAAAAATAGTTGATTACGTCTTTCAAAGATTATTTTTACTACGGTACTGAAATTAAAAATAGCTAAGATCGTATACAGGAATTAAACGTAGGCGACTGGAAGCAGTAATTGTATAAACAGCCGAGACACACCAGCTGCTCATATTGCAGCAATTGCTTACGTTCAGTAGACTTGGCAACGTTGTGACCTTCGTGACTTTATATACATTTTGTGGCAACACTGTGCATATTTTTTATCACTAAAAGCTAAACCGATTTCCGTGACAAAATAGTAATGCATTTTTTAAACGTGTGAGTCGTTTGTAACAACTAAGTTAACAGGGTAAATATTATTCAATTTTTTCAACAAACTATCTTGAAACGGATATATATTTTTACGGTTTTTTATGCTGATTACGAATATGTAAGAATAAAATGTCTAAGCTTACTCATAACTTTTATATATGGGGTCTCAAAAAGATCAACGTCTCTGGTCAAAACTTGCGTGTTTAGGTAATGATGGATAAACGTGATTATATATATATATTATATTTAATATTTATAATTAAATTTACCTCAAGATGTTATTTTTTTTCCTTTTTTGGAACATGTTTCGGGTGCTATCTTGTACCCATCCTCAGCCTTCCGGTTTTTTTGTCTGGTGAAGTACATATGTGTTGTTGGTTGACTATTATTATTATGGCTTCCTGTTGGCTTCTGGTATTTCAAATTGGTTTTATTGTGTGTGATTGTGGTGTGTGTGTTAGTTTTTTGTGTATTTTCAATGTTGAGTGCTTTGAATATTGTGTTATGTTTTGTACTGATTTGTATTTGTTGAGGTATTAGTTTGTTTTCTGTTTTATGTTTGTATATTTATAAATTTTCCCAAATGTTCATTATGGTGCCTTTGTGTGGTATATGTTTTATTAGTGTTACATTGGTTATGTCTGGGAATTCATGTCCTGTGTTTATTGCATGTGTGGCTAAATTGGATTTATATATTTCTGGTTTTTTGTATGCATTTAGGTGTTCAAAATAATGTTTTTTCTGCTGTTTTTTTTGTTTGTCCTATACAATACACCTAAATGCATACAAAAAACCAGAAATATATAAATCAAATTTAGCCACACATGCAATAAACACAGGACATGAATTCCCAGACATAACCAATGTAACACTAATAAAACATATACCACACAAAGGCACCATAATGAACATTTGGGAAAATTTATAAATATACAAACATAAAACAGAAAACAAACTAATACCTGAACAAATACAAATCAATACAAAACATGACACAATATTCAAAGCACTCAACATTGAAAATACACAAAAAACTAACACATACACCACAATCACACACAATAAAACCAATTTGAAATACCAGAAGCCAACAGGAAGCCACAATAATAATAGTCAACCAACAACACATATGTTCTTCATCAGACAAAAAACCCGGAAGGCTGAGGATGGGTACAAGATAGCACCCGAAATATGTTCCAAAAAAGGAAAAAAAATAACATCTTGAGGTAATTTTAATTATAAATATTAAATATATTATATACATCAAGAAACGGACTGTAGCAGAAAGTGACAAAATATATATATATAATAGAAAAATGCACAAAAAAGGTTTTACAGAAATGATTTTATGAAACAAAGCATGCCTATTGTTACAACACAAATAAGCCACCCCAGTACCAGGGATAAAAAGGATGTTAATAAATATAAAAATACTTCATATAAAATAAAATATCAAAAATAAGATAAAATATAGAGACGGTGACACAACAAACGACGACATGACCTAACCCAAGTGATTGACCAAACAAACAGGAAACGACAAAGAAGAGAAAAAACCAAAACCAAAGAAGAATAAAGACAATTGAAGGAAGTGAACGAATTCATACAACCAAATAAAGTAAAACCAAACGAGAAGGGGAGAACCGAATTAAAATGAAGCCAATTGAAAATGAAGAAGATGAAGGAGAAGAAGAAGAAAAATGAAGAGGAAATGAAGTGAAACCAAGGGATAAGAAACACCACAAATATAAAAGGGAGAAATGGTACACTCAAGTATAATATTGGGAATAAAACCAATAATTATCCAATACCAGAAATAAATATTATTATAAGTGAAATAATTCATATAACTGTTGTAACCAAAACAGTAGAGTATTATTATAAAAATAAAAAGTACACTAACCCAAAAATTAGAGTTAGATGTAGTAAAAAGCTATAGAAAAATAACATTAATAATACTGTGCTTAATTTATAATGAAAGAAATAGTGACAAAGTGACAAAGAGAAATAATTATAGGGATTACCCACTAAGAAACACTTAATGTGAACAGTTAAAAAGTGCTATAGTGAAAGTGTGAACCCCAAAAATGGTTAACAACCATAATAATAATAATAAAACACTCAATAATCAATAAGAAACAATAATTGATTATTAGTGAATCCAATTATAAGTAAGAGTAAGGTTTTTAGGATAACATTACCAAACTAAGCATTTCATAATGTGGAAAAAACACTGAAGAGTGATAAGAAAACACTGTGTGAATAAAAGTGATACAAATTAATAATTATAAATATAAAGTTTTAATAATAATGGTAAATGGAAACAGTTAGTAATAAGAAACGAACGCTGGAAAGGGATAATAACATTGTTAAATAAGATTAGTTATAAACGATTGTATTTAAAAGGGGAGTATCCCATGTAAAGAGAAACAGCTAATATTAACATGGATTGAGAGTAAAGTTTAATTAGGAAATAAGCAAGTAATAATGAATAAATAAACACCCTAGATTGTAACGGAAAACCAATTGTTCAAAAGGTGATGTTAGTTAACACCCAAAAAATAGTAATTAATGAATAGAGTTGTAAACAAACTTTACTTAATAATGGTAAAATAATTGTATAATTATACTTATGAATAGGGTATGACTGAAGAATTTGTACAGAGCATATGCCTAAATGTTGTTTTTGATTGAGGAAGAATAGGGAGTAAGAGCCATATTATTAACAAAATCAAAATAGATGATTAAGGAATTAAGACAATACAAGTCTAATTACAATAGAAATACAATAAATGTAGAAAATGACAGAACCACTAATCAAACAAAATACATTAGAATCAAATGAAACATCAATTATATAAATTCAGTAGATATAGTTAATGGATACTAGTGCATCTGAAATGCCTAACTGTCAAAACCAATAATTACAAATTGTATAAAATCCACAAGGAAATTAACAAATCTAAGGCAAGTAACTAGCCAAAAATTATGTATAAATCATTTTAAAAGAAAAATGTTACAATAAGAGCTTAAATTAAAAGAAATATGTAATTATCAAATATTAGCATAATTAGACAAAAGTTAATATCTAATAGAACATGACCTTATGAGGTATTATTTTAATCTTTGAAAGGAAATAAATACAATAGTGATAATATTTAATACCCAGAAAGGAAGACAGAAGAATAAAATCAATCAGAAAATATATTGTAACGGTACAGAATTGTGCGCTACCCCAGTTTTAATTTTATTTCATATTAATTCAGTTTTAATTTTCAAATTGTCAGACTTCACCTGTGAGGTGCCTCAGTTTAACCAGCAACACACAGTTAGCCTAAACAACAGTCTAGACGTATTACGTAACCGCCCCAGTAAGCAGCAGTCCTTGTGAATTACAGTATGCAGTTTGTCACCACAGGAGTAACAATAGACAGCCAGCAGCAGCATACAGTGCAGAAAAAAGTTAAACGGTGGCCTCGGGTGTAAGCTAGGCCGAAACTATTACAATCGGTCTATCTTTAAAGTATTAAAACAAGTATAAAAAAGCTTATAAACAGTGTAACGCGCGGCCAGCCTACAAAACATCACGTGTTCGAAAAGTTACGTCGGCCGACACAATTATTAAATGTGAAAAACGTGGTTTTAGTGACCAGTAAAACTTAGTACCAGTCTAAAGACAAAATTACTTTAATAAGCATCAATTGACTTTCAAAGTGAGGGATAAAACACGTGCATCATCAGTAAAGCAACAACCAGGATGAGTACTATATTTTCAATTCAGAATTTTTAACTACATTAACATTTATATTTACAAACGTTTTCCTAAATCATGAGATCTCAAAGTGGGGTTTAATAGAATGTCAAAGTCAAAGAACGAATGTGTGTGAGTGTGGGGTTAAATTACGTATTGGTTCATTAAAATATAAATAGTGTCATAGGCTAGTTAAGCAAGAAATATTCATTTTGTTAATTTGTTTGATTTTATATGTTACTAATTCAACGAGTATTTTAATATACCAGAAAAGAAATAAGAAATTTAATTGTCATCAAAATGAGACGGAGTAATTAATCATTCAATAAACCAGACGTCATTTGTGTAAATGTAAACAGTGTATTGATCTTTACACCGTGTATCTCAAATAATCCTTTCTGCAGCAGTTTCGTCTGTACGACTCTGGGAGAACCCTAAGGTAAGAGTTTTTTATAATGTTCCACTAATTAATAGTGTTTCACTGGCCCCCGATACAGGGACGGCGAGTGTAATTTGTTATTACATTTGCCAGACCTAAATAAGCTGCAGAACGGGTTATTTGAGAGGGAGGACGTTTGGTAAATTACATGAACATAGTGAAATATAAAAAGGGTTAAGTTAATATTAGATAAGATTAAAATTCCTATGTAACATTTTATAAACTTATAAAAAATGGCAGGGAATAGTGACGATATCAATGAAATAGCTAACGTTGACAATTTTGATGAGTCGGCCGTTATACATAATATTCAGGTCCACTCGACTCCAAATGGGAGTCAGGACAATAAAATAAAACCAGATATTACAAATGAAATAAATAGTACAGATGATTCGGGGATTCAATTAACCCCAAAATTGAATAGGGAAAGTAAAATTAATAATAAAGTAGTCAGCTTCACTGACAGTAATGTAGAAATAACCAAATCAAAAATAATGAAAGATGTCGAACATCAATCGACACCTATTTCAGTCAACCAAAATAAGAAGTCCGAGGAGGACAATATGCTAACACGATTGTACAATATGATGCATAGTAATTTCAGTGGAATGAATAATAAATTCGATGAACAGAAAAACGAAATCAAAGAAATTAAAAGTAGTTTCAATAAGAAATTTGATGAACAGAATATTAAATTTGACATTATAAATTGTCAGTTTGACAAAATAAATAAGCAAAATGCCAAGTTTGAGGTTAATATGAATAAACGTCTAAATGAGATGGATGAATGCGTTAACACTATTAAAGAACAAATAGTAGAGTCAGTAGGAGAACAGATTAAAAGTAAAAATAATAATGATAATAAAAAAGTAACTAGTGACAAAAAAAATGTTGAAAATGATAATATAATTAAGAATGTAATATCAGAGAGTGAGACGTTGAAAATAGATAGTGAAATAGTGAGTGAGAGAGAGAGAGAGAGAGAGTAATAGGTTGTAATGGAGTAGTAATTAACGTTGATGAATTAGAAAAAGAGTGGCAAGAGAGATTAGATGAGTATGTAGGGCAGAGGGTAAATTTTCCCCTTATTTGTGATGAACCAAGGTGTTCACAAGTGTTATTGTTGAAGGGCAAGAGTCCCTTGTTAGTGGAAGATTTAAGTTGTTCCCCCTTTTTGTATGAATTAGTACCCTCTGTGTGGAATGGTGTTGAAAGAGTGAGATGGTGTTATGGTGAGAGAGAGTTAGATAGAGAGTTGTGTATTGATAGAGAGATAGAATTATATAAATTAAAGAGAGATTATAATGAGTTGAAAGAGATGTTAGAAGTGGTACAGATAAATGATATGAAATACTTACTTTGTAGAGTAAAGATTGAGAATTGTTTTGATGATACCTGTTTAAATAATAATAATAATTTACCTTATGATGAGAAAATAACTGACCTTATATTGAATGCAACTACTGATGGAGACTGGACAGAAATAAACAATGTTCACTTGGTTTATGATAAAATAATTATAATAGGAAGTAACCCTATGTATGATTATTGTGGTAAAACGAATAAACTAAAATTTTATGGTTATTACACACAGGATAGCCATATGAGGTACGTAAATAAAATTGAAAATTGTTATGTGAAACCCAGACTATTATTCGATGATGGAGGTTGAATATAAACTCAATGAATGGATGTTTTAAACATTTTAGTTTATGGTAATGACCTTGCTGAATTTGGAAACAAAGTGTGATAAAATTGAACAAGTAATGATGAAGATTTGTAAATAAATTCTAGTGAAATTGATTGTGTTTGTATTGTAAAATATTTCATGTAACCATGTGTGTATTGATTGATTTTAATAATAATATTATTTTATTTTGTTAATTAACAATAATAATTAACAGGAGGTATTAATGAATTTAATTTTGCATTGGGTGTTTATATTCAAAGTGTTTTAAATAATACAACTAAAGCTAAACTGTTTTGAGTGGAGGTTATTAAAATAATTTTCAAGTTAAGCAAATACTTAAAAAAGGTTAATTTGGATCTGAATTGTAACAAATAATAATTGATAAATATGTTAACATCAAAAGATTTAGAAAAACCCAAATAATTGAAGGAAGTACAGTATATATGTCAGTATATGATGTAACCATGAATGTTGAAACTGCGAGTGTTTATAACACCAGTCTGGCAGACAACTGTTAATGTAAACAGGTGTGTTGTATGTTTTGACTGATGTTTACAGCCAGGTGTTGAAGCTGATAAATGTTGTATTCTGCTGAATCATTGCCAGCAGTAAAATCTTATTGTGAAACAAAAGAAATGAAGTAAATTTTTTACAGACCAAATAACAATGAGGTAATTACTGTAACTTAGAGTTTTGAGGAATTAAAATTAAATTAAATAGGTAATCAGACATATGAACTTTACTTAAAATTGAAAACTGAAGGAAATTTTGTACGGATATAATCAAAAATGTTTGGGCTAAGATAATGTTTGGGAAAATAAGATGTACATATAACTGCTCATATAATAGAAATTATATATTCACCAATAGAAATTAAGGATACCTTGTATAATTAATGTGTTATTTTGGCTGGGCAACATTGTATGGGGAACGTTATTTAATTTAACTGGAACATATATGTACTACTGTAAACCTATATTGTTTAGTTAACACTATTTTCTAGGGTTAAGATATATTTTATAATATAAAATGAACCAGTATTTTGTCAATGAACCAATACGGCTAAGAGGGAACAAGTCAGTTGTGGGATATGGAGTGATGGAAGGCCATTTGTTGATTTTTTAATTGAATGTTTTATAGTCAGGCGATACTGTGGCGGGTATCTGTCCGAGCTTATGGTGTTGGGATCTCGAACAGAGAAGTCCAGTAAGATCGGATGGGTGCTGCCGCAGCCACCAGACTAGGGGGGTAAGGACCAATGATCTTAGTAGAGAGTTCAGGGGGGTTGCGGCGCCATATCCTCCCTGATCCTCTTAGTTTTAGGCAATAACAGTTTTTATGCTTCGGCACAAAATCCCTTATTGGGGGGGGTATTGTAACGGTACAGAATTGTGCGCTACCCCAGTTTTAATTTTATTTCATATTAATTCAGTTTTAATTTTCAAATTGTCAGACTTCACCTGTGAGGTGCCTCAGTTTAACCAGCAACACACAGTTAGCCTAAACAACAGTCTAGACGTATTACGTAACCGCCCCAGTAAGCAGCAGTCCTTGTGAATTACAGTATGCAGTTTGTCACCACAGGAGTAACAATAGACAGCCAGCAGCAGCATACAGTGCAGAAAAAAGTTAAACGGTGGCCTCGGGTGTAAGCTAGGCCGAAACTATTACAATCGGTCTATCTTTAAAGTATTAAAACAAGTATAAAAAAGCGTATAAACAGTGTAACGCGCGGCCAGCCTACAAAAGATCAAGTGTTCAAAAAGTTACGTCGGCCGACACAATTATTAAATGTGAAAAACGTGGTTTTAGTGACCAGTAAAACTTAGTACCAGTCTAAAGACAAAATTACTTTAATAAGCATCAATTGACTTTCAAAGTGAGGGATAAAACACGTGCATCATCAGTAAAGCAACAACCAGGATGAGTACTATATTTTCAATTCAGAATTTTTAACTACATTAACATTTATATTTACAAACGTTTTCCTAAATCATGAGATCTCAAAGTGGGGTTTAATAGAATGTCAAAGTCAAAGAACGAATGTGTGTGAGTGTGGGGTTAAATTACGTATTGGTTCATTAAAATATAAATAGTGTCATAGGCTAGTTAAGCAAGAAATATTCATTTTGTTAATTTGTTTGATTTTATATGTTACTAATTCAACGAGTATTTTAATATACCAGAAAAGAAATAAGAAATTTAATTGTCATCAAAATGAGACGGAGTAATTAATCATTCAATAAACCAGACGTTATTTGTGTAAATGTAAACAGTGTATTGATCTTTACACCGTGTATCTCAAATAATCCTTTCTGCAGCAGTTTCGTCTGTACGACTCTGGGAGAACCCTAATGTAAGAGTGTTTTATAATGTTCCACTAATTAATAGTGTTTCACTGGCCCCCGATACAGGGACGGCGAGTGTAATTTGTTATTACATTTGCCAGACCTAAATAAGCTGCAGAACGGGTTATTTGAGAGGGAGGACGTTTGGTAAATTACATGAACATAGTGAAATATAAAAAGGGTTAAGTTAATATTAGATAAGATTAAAATTCCTATGTAACATTTTATAAACTTATAAAAAATGGCAGGGAATAGTGACGATATCAATGAAATAGCTAACGTTGACAATTTTGATGAGTCGGCTGTTATACATAATATTGAGGTCCACTCGACTCCAAATGGGAGTCAGGACAATAAAATAAAACCAGATATTACAAATGAAATAATTAGTACAGATGATTCGGGGATTCAATTAACCCCAAAATTGAATAGGGAAAGTAAAATTAATAATAAAGAAGTCAGCTTCACTGACAGTAATGTAGAAATAACCAAATCAAAAATAATGAAAGATGTCGAACATCAATCGACACCTATTTCAGTCAACCAAAATAAGAAGTCCGAGGAGGACAATATGCTAACACGATTGTACAATATGATGCATAGTAATTTCAGTGGAATGAATAATAAATTCGATGAACAGAAAAACGAAATCAAAGAAATTAAAAGTAGTTTCAATAAGAAATTTGATGAACAGAATATTAAATTTGACATTATAAATTGTCAGTTTGACAAAATAAATAAGCAAAATGCCAAGTTTGAGGTTAATATGAATAAATGTCTAAATGAGATGGATGAATGCGTTAACACTATTAAAGAACAAATAGTAGAGTCAGTAGGAGAACAGATTAAAAGTAAAAATAATAATGATAATAAAAAAGTAACTAGTGACAAAAATGATGTTGAAAATGATAATATAATTAAAATGTAATATCAGAGAGTGAGTCGTTGAAAATAGATAGTGAAATAGTGAGTGAGAGAGAGAGAGAGTAATAGGTTGTAATGGAGTAGTAATTAGCGTTGATGAATTATAAAAAGAGTGGCAAGAGAGATTAGATGAGTATGTAGGGCAGAGGGTAAATTTTCCCCTTATTTGTGATGAACCAAGGTGTTCACAAGTGTTATTGTTGAAGGGCAAGAGTCCCTTGTTAGTGGAAGATTTAAGTTGTTCCCCCTTTTTGTATGAATTAGTACCCTCTGTGTGGAATGGTGTTGAAAGAGTGAGATGGTGTTATGGTGAGAGAGAGTTAGATAGAGAGTTGTGTATTGATAGAGAGATAGAATTATATAAATTAAAGAGAGATTATAATGAGTTGAAAGAGATGTTAGAAGTGGTACAGATAAATGATATGAAATACTTACTTTGTAGAGTAGAGATTGAGAATTGTTTTGATGATACCTGTTTAAATAATAATAATAATTTACCTTATGATGAGAAAATAACTGACCTTATATTGAATGCAACTACTGATGGAGACTGGACAGAAATAAACAATGTTCACTTGGTTTATGATAAAATAATTATAATAGGAAGTAACCCTATGTATGATTATTGTGGTAAACGAATAAACTAAAATTTTATGGTTATTACACACAGGATAGCCATATGAGGTACATAAATAAAATTGAAAAATGTTATGTGAAACCCAGACTATTATTCGATGATGGAGGTTGAATATAAACTCAATGAATGGATGTTTTAAACATTTTAGTTTATGGCAATGACCTTGCTGAATTTGGAAACAAAGTGTGATAAAATTGAACAAGTAATGATGAAGATTTGTAAATAAATTCTAGTGAAATTGATTGTGTTTGTATTGTAAAATATTTCATGTAACCATGTGTGTATTGATTGATTTTACTATTAATATTATTTTATTTTGTTAATTAACAATAATAATTAACAATAATAATTAACAGGAGGTATTAATGAATTTAATTTTGCATTGGGTGTTTATATTCAAAGTGTTTTAAATAATACAACTAAAGCTAAACTGTTTTGAGTGGAGGTTATTAAAATAATTTTCAAGTTAAGCAAATACTTAAAAAAGGTTAATTTGGATCTGAATTGTAACAAATAATAATTGATAAATATGTTAACATCAAAAGATTTAGAAAAACCCAAATAATTGAAGGAAGTACAGTATATATGTCAGTATATGATGTAACCATGAATGTTGAAACTGCGAGTGTTTATAACACCAGTCTGGCAGACAACTGTTAATGTAAACAGGTGTGTTGTATGTTTTGACTGATGTTTACAGCCAGGTGTTGAAGCTGATAAATGTTGTATTCTGCTGAATCATTGCCAGCAGTAAAATCTTATTGTGAAACAAAAGAAATGAAGTAAATTTTTTACAGACCAAATAACAATGAGGTAATTACTGTAACTTAGAGTTTTGAGGAATTAAAATTAAATTAAATAGGTAATCAGACATATGAACTTTACTTAAAATTGAAAACTGAAGGAAATTTTGTACGGATATAATCAAAAATGTTTGGGCTAAGATAATGTTTGGGAAAATAAGATGTACATATAACTGCTCATATAATAGAAATTATATATTCACCAACAGAAATTAAGGATACCTTGTATAATTGATGTGTTATTTTGGCTGGTCAACATTGTATGGGGAACGTTATTTAATTTAACTGGAACATATATGTACTACTGTAAACCTATATTGTTTTGTTAACACTATTTTCTAGGGTTAAGATATATTTTATAATATAAAATGAACCAGTATTTTGTCAATGAACCAATACGGCTAAGAGGTAACAAGTCGGTTGTGGGATATGGAGTGATGGAAGGCCATTTGTTGATTTTTTAATTGAATGTTTTATAGTCAGGCGATACTGTGGCGGGTATCTGTCCGAGCTTATGGTGTTGGGATCTCGAACAGAGAAGTCCAGTAAGATCGGATGGGTGCTGCCGCAGCCACCAGACTAGGGGGGTAAGGACCCATGATCTTAGTAGAGAGTTCAGGGGGGTTGCGGCGCCATATCCTCCCTGATCCTCTTAGTTTTAGGCAATAACAGTTTTTATGCTTCGGCACAAAATCTCTTATTGGGGGGGGGGTATTGTAACGGTACAGAATTGTGCGCTACCCCAGTTTTAATTTTATTTCATATTAATTCAGTTTTAATTTTCAAATTGTCAGACTTCACCTGTGAGGTGCCTCAGTTTAACCAGCAACACACAGTTAGCCTAAACAACAGTCTAGACGTATTACGTAACCGCCCCAGTAAGCAGCAGTCCTTGTGAATTACAGTATGCAGTTTGTCACCACAGGAGTAACAATAGACAGCCAGCAGCAGCATACAGTGCAGAAAAAAGTTAAACGGTGGCCTCGGGTGTAAGCTAGGCCGAAACTATTACAATCGGTCTATCTTTAAAGTATTAAAACAAGTATAAAAAAGCTTATAAACAGTGTAACGCGCGGCCAGCCTACAAAACATCACGTGTTCGAAAAGTTACGTCGGCCGACACAATTATTAAATGTGAAAAACGTGGTTTTAGTGACCAGTAAAACTTAGTACCAGTCTAAAGACAAAATTACTTTAATAAGCATCAATTGACTTTCAAAGTGAGGGATAAAACACGTGCATCATCAGTAAAGCAACAACCAGGATGAGTACTATATTTTCAATTCAGAATTTTTAACTACATTAACATTTATATTTACAAACGTTTTCCTAAATCATGAGATCTCAAAGTGGGGTTTAATAGAATGTCAAAGTCAAAGAACGAATGTGTGTGAGTGTGGGGTTAAATTACGTATTGGTTCATTAAAATATAAATAGTGTCATAGGCTAGTTAAGCAAGAAATATTCATTTTGTTAATTTGTTTGATTTTATATGTTACTAATTCAACGAGTATTTTAATATACCAGAAAAGAAATAAGAAATTTAATTGTCATCAAAATGAGACGGAGTAATTAATCATTCAATAAACCAGACGTCATTTGTGTAAATGTAAACAGTGTATTGATCTTTACACCGTGTATCTCAAATAATCCTTTCTGCAGCAGTTTCGTCTGTACGACTCTGGGAGAACCCTAAGGTAAGAGTTTTTTATAATGTTCCACTAATTAATAGTGCTTCACTGGCCCCCGATACAGGGACGGCGAGTGTAATTTGTTATTACATTTGCCAGACCTAAATAAGCTGCAGAACGGGTTATTTGAGAGGGAGGACGTTTGGTAAATTACATGAACATAGTGAAATATAAAAAGGGTTAAGTTAATATTAGATAAGATTAAAATTCCTATGTAACATTTTATAAACTTATAAAAAATGGCAGGGAATAGTGACGATATCAATGAAATAGCTAACGTTGACAATTTTGATGAGTCGGCCGTTATACATAATATTCAGGTCCACTCGACTCCAAATGGGAGTCAGGACAATAAAATAAAACCAGATATTACAAATGAAATAAATAGTACAGATGATTCGGGGATTCAATTAACCCCAAATTTGAATAGGGAAAGTAAAATTAATAATAAAGTAGTCAGCTTCACTGACAGTAATGTAGAAATAACCAAATCAAAAATAATGAAAGATGTCGAACATCAATCGACACCTATTTCAGTCAACCAAAATAAGAAGTCCGAGGAGGACAATATGCTAACACGATTGTACAATATGATGCATAGTAATTTCAGTGGAATGAATAATAAATTCGATGAACAGAAAAACGAAATCAAAGAAATTAAAAGTAGTTTCAATAAGAAATTTGATGAACAGAATATTAAATTTGACATTATAAATTGTCAGTTTGACAAAATAAATAAGCAAAATGCCAAGTTTGAGGTTAATATGAATAAACGTCTAAATGAGATGGATGAATGCGTTAACACTATTAAAGAACAAATAGTAGAGTCAGTAGGAGAACAGATTAAAAGTAAAAATAATAATGATAATAAAAAAGTAACTAGTGACAAAAAAAATGTTGAAAATGATAATATAATTAAGAATGTAATATCAGAGAGTGAGACGTTGAAAATAGATAGTGAAATAGTGAGTGAGAGAGAGAGAGAGAGAGAGAGTAATAGGTTGTAATGGAGTAGTAATTAACGTTGATGAATTAGAAAAAGAGTGGCAAGAGAGATTAGATGAGTATGTAGGGCAGAGGGTAAATTTTCCCCTTATTTGTGATGAACCAAGGTGTTCACAAGTGTTATTGTTGAAGGGCAAGAGTCCCTTGTTAGTGGAAGATTTAAGTTGTTCCCCCTTTTTGTATGAATTAGTACCCTCTGTGTGGAATGGTGTTGAAAGAGTGAGATGGTGTTATGGTGAGAGAGAGTTAGATAGAGAGTTGTGTATTGATAGAGAGATAGAATTATATAAATTAAAGAGAGATTATAATGAGTTGAAAGAGATGTTAGAAGTGGTACAGATAAATGATATGAAATACTTACTTTGTAGAGTAAAGATTGAGAATTGTTTTGATGATACCTGTTTAAATAATAATAATAATTTACCTTATGATGAGAAAATAACTGACCTTATATTGAATGCAACTACTGATGGAGACTGGACAGAAATAAACAATGTTCACTTGGTTTATGATAAAATAATTATAATAGGAAGTAACCCTATGTATGATTATTGTGGTAAAACGAATAAACTAAAATTTTATGGTTATTACACACAGGATAGCCATATGAGGTACGTAAATAAAATTGAAAATTGTTATGTGAAACCCAGACTATTATTCGATGATGGAGGTTGAATATAAACTCAATGAATGGATGTTTTAAACATTTTAGTTTATGGTAATGACCCTGCTGAATTTGGAAACAAAGTGTGATAAAATTGAACAAGTAATGATGAAGATTTGTAAATAAATTCTAGTGAAATTGATTGTGTTTGTATTGTAAAATATTTCATGTAACCATGTGTGTATTGATTGATTTTAATAATAATATTATTTTATTTTGTTAATTAACAATAATAATTAACAGGAGGTATTAATGAATTTAATTTTGCATTGGGTGTTTATATTCAAAGTGTTTTAAATAATACAACTAAAGCTAAACTGTTTTGAGTGGAGGTTATTAAAATAATTTTCAAGTTAAGCAAATACTTAAAAAAGGTTAATTTGGATCTGAATTGTAACAAATAATAATTGATAAATATGTTAACATCAAAAGATTTAGAAAAACCCAAATAATTGAAGGAAGTACAGTATATATGTCAGTATATGATGTAACCATGAATGTTGAAACTGCGAGTGTTTATAACACCAGTCTGGCAGACAACTGTTAATGTAAACAGGTGTGTTGTATGTTTTGACTGATGTTTACAGCCAGGTGTTGAAGCTGATAAATGTTGTATTCTGCTGAATCATTGCCAGCAGTAAAATCTTATTGTGAAACAAAAGAAATGAAGTAAATTTTTTACAGACCAAATAACAATGAGGTAATTACTGTAACTTAGAGTTTTGAGGAATTAAAATTAAATTAAATAGGTAATCAGACATATGAACTTTACTTAAAATTGAAAACTGAAGGAAATTTTGTACGGATATAATCAAAAATGTTTGGGCTAAGATAATGTTTGGGAAAATAAGATGTACATATAACTGCTCATATAATAGAAATTATATATTCACCAACAGAAATTAAGGATACCTTGTATAATTGATGTGTTATTTTGGCTGGTCAACATTGTATGGGGAACGTTATTTAATTTAACTGGAACATATATGTACTACTGTAAACCTATATTGTTTTGTTAACACTATTTTCTAGGGTTAAGATATATTTTATAATATAAAATGAACCAGTATTTTGTCAATGAACCAATACGGCTAAGAGGTAACAAGTCAGTTGTGGGATATGGAGTGATGGAAGGCCATTTGTTGATTTTTTAATTGAATGTTTTAAAGTCAGGCGATACTGTGGCGGGTATCTGTCCGAGCTTATGGTGTTGGGATCTCGAACAGAGAAGTCCAGTAAGATCGGATGGGTGCTGCCGCAGCCACCAGACTAGGGGGGTAAGGACCCATGATCTTAGTAGAGAGTTCAGGGGGGTTGCGGCGCCATATCCTCCCTGATCCTCTTAGTTTTAGGCAATAACAGTTTTTATGCTTCGGCACAAAATCTCTTATTGGGGGGGGGGTATTGTAACGGTACAGAATTGTGCGCTACCCCAGTTTTAATTTTATTTCATATTAATTCAGTTTTAATTTTCAAATTGTCAGACTTCACCTGTGAGGTGCCTCAGTTTAACCAGCAACACACAGTTAGCCTAAACAACAGTCTAGACGTATTACGTAACCGCCCCAGTAAGCAGCAGTCCTTGTGAATTACAGTATGCAGTTTGTCACCACAGGAGTAACAATAGACAGCCAGCAGCAGCATACAGTGCAGAAAAAAGTTAAACGGTGGCCTCGGGTGTAAGCTAGGCCGAAACTATTACAATCGGTCTATCTTTAAAGTATTAAAACAAGTATAAAAAAGCGTATAAACAGTGTAACGCGCGGCCAGCCTACAAAAGATCAAGTGTTCGAAAAGTTACGTCGGCCGACACAATTATTACATGTGAAAAACGTGGTTTTAGTGACCAGTAAAACTTAGTACCAGTCTAAAGACAAAATTACTTTAATAAGCATCAATTGACTTTCAAAGTGAGGGATAAAACACGTGCATCATCAGTAAAGCAACAACCAGGATGAGTACTATATTTTCAATTCAGAATTTTTAACTACATTAACATTTATATTTACAAACGTTTTCCTAAATCATGAGATCTCAAAGTGGGGTTTAATAGAATGTCAAAGTCAAAGAACGAATGTGTGTGAGTGTGGGGTTAAATTACGTATTGGTTCATTAAAATATAAATAGTGTCATAGGCTAGTTAAGCAAGAAATATTCATTTTGTTAATTTGTCTGATTTTATATGTTACTAATTCAACGAGTATTTTAATATACCAGAAAAGAAATAAGAAATTTAATTGTCATCAAAATGAGACGGAGTAATTAATCATTCAATAAACCAGACGTTATTTGTGTAAATGTAAACAGTGTATTGATCTTTACACCGTGTATCTCAAATAATCCTTTCTGCAGCAGTTTCGTCTGTACGACTCTGGGAGAACCCTAATGTAAGAGTGTTTTATAATGTTCCACTAATTAATAGTGTTTCACTGGCCCCCGATACAGGGACGGCGAGTGTAATTTGTTATTACATTTGCCAGACCTAAATAAGCTGCAGAACGGGTTATTTGAGAGGGAGGACGTTTGGTAAATTACATGAACATAGTGAAATATAAAAAGGGTTAAGTTAATATTAGATAAGATTAAAATTCCTATGTATCATTTTATAAACTTATAAAAAATGGCAGGGAATAGTGACGATATCAATGAAATAGCTAACGTTGACAATTTTGATGAGTCGGCTGTTATACATAATATTCAGGTCCACTCGACTCCAAATGGGAGTCAGGACAATAAAATAAAACCAGATATTACAAATGAAATAAATAGTACAGATGATTCGGGGATTCAATTAACCCCAAAATTGAATAGGGAAAGTAAAATTAATAATAAAGAAGTCAGCTTCACTGACAGTAATGTAGAAATAACCAAATCAAAAATAATGAAAGATGTCGAACATCAATCGACACCTATTTCAGTCAACCAAAATAAGAAGTCCGAGGAGGACAATATGCTAACACGATTGTACAATATGATGCATAGTAATTTCAGTGGAATGAATAATAAATTCGATGAACAGAAAAACGAAATCAAAGAAATTAAAAGTAGTTTCAATAAGAAATTTGATGAACAGAATATTAAATTTGACATTATAAATTGTCAGTTTGACAAAATAAATAAGCAAAATGCCAAGTTTGAGGTTAATATGAATAAACGTCTAAATGAGATGGATGAATGCGTTAACACTATTAAAGAACAAATAGTAGAGTCAGTAGGAGAACAGATTAAAAGTAAAAATAATAATGATAATAAAAAAGTAACTAGTGACAAAAATGATGTTGAAAATGATAATATAATTAAGAATGTAATATCAGAGAGTGAGTCGTTGAAAATAGATAGTGAAATAGTGAGAACAAATAGTAGAGTCAGTAGGAGAACAGATTAAAAGTAAAAATAATAATGATAATAAAAAAGTAACTAGTGACAAAAATGATGTTGAAAATGATAATATAATTAAGAATGTAATATCAGAGAGTGAGTCGTTGAAAATAGATAGTGAAATAGTGAGTGAGAGAGAGAGAGAGTAATAGGTTGTAATGGAGTAGTAATTAGCGTTGATGAATTATAAAAAGAGTGGCAAGAGAGATTAGATGAGTATGTAGGGCAGAGGGTAAATTTTCCCCTTATTTCTGATGAACCAAGGTGTTCACAAGTGTTATTGTTGAAGGGCAAGAGTCCCTTGTTAGTGGAAGATTTAAGTTGTTCCCCCTTTTTGTATGAATTAGTACCCTCTGTGTGGAATGGTGTTGAAAGAGTGAGATGGTGTTATGGTGAGAGAGAGTTAGATAGAGAGTTGTGTATTGATAGAGAGATAGAATTATATAAATTAAAGAGAGATTATAATGAGTTGAAAGAGATGTTAGAAGTGGTACAGATAAATGATATGAAATACTTACTTTGTAGAGTAGAGATTGAGAATTGTTTTGATGATACCTGTTTAAATAATAATAATAATTTACCTTATGATGAGAAAATAACTGACCTTATATTGAATGCAACTACTGATGGAGACTGGACAGAAATAAACAATGTTCACTTGGTTTATGATAAAATAATTATAATAGGAAGTAACCCTATGTATGATTATTGTGGTAAACGAATAAACTAAAATTTTATGGTTATTACACACAGGATAGCCATATGAGGTACATAAATAAAATTGAAAAATGTTATGTGAAACCCAGACTATTATTCGATGATGGAGGTTGAATATAAACTCAATGAATGGATGTTTTAAACATTTTAGTTTATGGCAATGACCTTGCTGAATTTGGAAACAAAGTGTGATAAAATTGAACAAGTAATGATGAAGATTTGTAAATAAATTCTAGTGAAATTGATTGTGTTTGTATTGTAAAATATTTCATGTAACCATGTGTGTATTGATTGATTTTACTATTAATATTATTTTATTTTGTTAATTAACAATAATAATTAACAGGAGGTATTAATGAATTTAATTTTGCATTGGGTGTTTATATTCAAAGTGTTTTAAATAATACAACTAAAGCTAAACTGTTTTGAGTGGAGGTTATTAAAATAATTTTCAAGTTAAGCAAATACTTAAAAAAGGTTAATTTGGATCTGAATTGTAACAAATAATAATTGATAAATATGTTAACATCAAAAGATTTAGAAAAACCCAAATAATTGAAGGAAGTACAGTATATATGTCAGTATATGATGTAACCATGAATGTTGAAACTGCGAGTGTTTATAACACCAGTCTGGCAGACAACTGTTAATGTAAACAGGTGTGTTGTATGTTTTGACTGATGTTTACAGCCAGGTGTTGAAGCTGATAAATGTTGTATTCTGCTGAATCATTGCCAGCAGTAAAATCTTATTGTGAAACAAAAGAAATGAAGTAAATTTTTTACAGACCAAATAACAATGAGGTAATTACTGTAACTTAGAGTTTTGAGGAATTAAAATTAAATTAAATAGGTAATCAGACATATGAACTTTACTTAAAATTGAAAACTGAAGGAAATTTTGTACGGATATAATCAAAAATGTTTGGGCTAAGATAATGTTTGGGAAAATAAGATGTACATATAACTGCTCATATAATAGAAATTATATATTCACCAACAGAAATTAAGGATACCTTGTATAATTGATGTGTTATTTTGGCTGGTCAACATTGTATGGGGAACGTTATTTAATTTAACTGGAACATATATGTACTACTGTAAACCTATATTGTTTTGTTAACACTATTTTCTAGGGTTAAGATATATTTTATAATATAAAATGAACCAGTATTTTGTCAATGAACCAATACGGCTAAGAGGTAACAAGTCAGTTGTGGGATATGGAGTGATGGAAGGCCATTTGTTGATTTTTTAATTGAATGTTTTATAGTCAGGCGATACTGTGGCGGGTATCTGTCCGAGCTTATGGTGTTGGGATCTCGAACAGAGAAGTCCAGTAAGATCGGATGGGTGCTGCCGCAGCCACCAGACTAGGGGGGTAAGGACCCATGATCTTAGTAGAGAGTTCAGGGGGGTTGCGGCGCCATATCCTCCCTGATCCTCTTAGTTTTAGGCAATAACAGTTTTTATGCTTCGGCACAAAATCTCTTATTGGGGGGGGGTATTGTAACGGTACAGAACTGTGCGCTACCCCAGTTTTAATTTTATTTCATATTAATTCAGTTTTAATTTTCAAATTGTCAGACTTCACCTGTGAGGTGCCTCAGTTTAACCAGCAACACACAGTTAGCCTAAACAACAGTCTAGACGTATTACGTAACCGCCCCAGTAAGCAGCAGTCCTTGTGAATTACAGTATGCAGTTTGTCACCACAGGAGTAACAATAGACAGCCAGCAGCAGCATACAGTGCAGAAAAAAGTTAAACGGTGGCCTCGGGTGTAAGCTAGGCCGAAACTATTACAATCGGTCTATCTTTAAAGTATTAAAACAAGTATAAAAAAGCGTATAAACAGTGTAACGCGCGGCCAGCCTACAAAAGATCAAGTGTTCGAAAAGTTACGTCGGCCGACACAATTATTACATGTGAAAAACGTGGTTTTAGTGACCAGTAAAACTTAGTACCAGTCTAAAGACAAAATTACTTTAATAAGCATCAATTGACTTTCAAAGTGAGGGATAAAACACGTGCATCATCAGTAAAGCAACAACCAGGATGAGTACTATATTTTCAATTCAGAATTTTTAACTACATTAACATTTATATTTACAAACGTTTTCCTAAATCATGAGATCTCAAAGTGGGGTTTAATAGAATGTCAAAGTCAAAGAACGAATGTGTGTGAGTGTGGGGTTAAATTACGTATTGGTTCATTAAAATATAAATAGTGTCATAGGCTAGTTAAGCAAGAAATATTCATTTTGTTAATTTGTCTGATTTTATATGTTACTAATTCAACGAGTATTTTAATATACCAGAAAAGAAATAAGAAATTTAATTGTCATCAAAATGAGACGGAGTAATTAATCATTCAATAAACCAGACGTTATTTGTGTAAATGTAAACAGTGTATTGATCTTTACACCGTGTATCTCAAATAATCCTTTCTGCAGCAGTTTCGTCTGTACGACTCTGGGAGAACCCTAATGTAAGAGTGTTTTATAATGTTCCACTAATTAATAGTGTTTCACTGGCCCCCGATACAGGGACGGCGAGTGTAATTTGTTATTACATTTGCCAGACCTAAATAAGCTGCAGAACGGGTTATTTGAGAGGGAGGACGTTTGGTAAATTACATGAACATAGTGAAATATAAAAAGGGTTAAGTTAATATTAGATAAGATTAAAATTCCTATGTATCATTTTATAAACTTATAAAAAATGGCAGGGAATAGTGACGATATCAATGAAATAGCTAACGTTGACAATTTTGATGAGTCGGCTGTTATACATAATATTCAGGTCCACTCGACTCCAAATGGGAGTCAGGACAATAAAATAAAACCAGATATTACAAATGAAATAAATAGTACAGATGATTCGGGGATTCAATTAACCCCAAAATTGAATAGGGAAAGTAAAATTAATAATAAAGAAGTCAGCTTCACTGACAGTAATGTAGAAATAACCAAATCAAAAATAATGAAAGATGTCGAACATCAATCGACACCTATTTCAGTCAACCAAAATAAGAAGTCCGAGGAGGACAATATGCTAACACGATTGTACAATATGATGCATAGTAATTTCAGTGGAATGAATAATAAATTCGATGAACAGAAAAACGAAATCAAAGAAATTAAAAGTAGTTTCAATAAGAAATTTGATGAACAGAATATTAAATTTGACATTATAAATTGTCAGTTTGACAAAATAAATAAGCAAAATGCCAAGTTTGAGGTTAATATGAATAAACGTCTAAATGAGATGGATGAATGCGTTAACACTATTAAAGAACAAATAGTAGAGTCAGTAGGAGAACAGATTAAAAGTAAAAATAATAATGATAATAAAAAAGTAACTAGTGACAAAAATGATGTTGAAAATGATAATATAATTAAGAATGTAATATCAGAGAGTGAGTCGTTGAAAATAGATAGTGAAATAGTGAGTGAGAGAGAGAGAGAGTAATAGGTTGTAATGGAGTAGTAATTAGCGTTGATGAATTATAAAAAGAGTGGCAAGAGAGATTAGATGAGTATGTAGGGCAGAGGGTAAATTTTCCCCTTATTTGTGATGAACCAAGGTGTTCACAAGTGTTACTGTTGAAGGGCAAGAGTCCCTTGTTAGTGGAAGATTTAAGTTGTTCCCCCTTTTTGTATGAATTAGTACCCTCTGTGTGGAATGGTGTTGAAAGAGTGAGATGGTGTTATGGTGAGAGAGAGTTAGATAGAGAGTTGTGTATTGATAGAGAGATAGAATTATATAAATTAAAGAGAGATTATAATGAGTTGAAAGAGATGTTAGAAGTGGTACAGATAAATGATATGAAATACTTACTTTGTAGAGTAGAGATTGAGAATTGTTTTGATGATACCTGTTTAAATAATAATAATAATTTACCTTATGATGAGAAAATAACTGACCTTATATTGAATGCAACTACTGATGGAGACTGGACAGAAATAAACAATGTTCACTTGGTTTATGATAAAATAATTATAATAGGAAGTAACCCTATGTATGATTATTGTGGTAAACGAATAAACTAAAATTTTATGGTTATTACACACAGGATAGCCATATGAGGTACATAAATAAAATTGAAAAATGTTATGTGAAACCCAGACTATTATTCGATGATGGAGGTTGAATATAAACTCAATGAATGGATGTTTTAAACATTTTAGTTTATGGCAATGACCTTGCTGAATTTGGAAACAAAGTGTGATAAAATTGAACAAGTAATGATGAAGATTTGTAAATAAATTCTAGTGAAATTGATTGTGTTTGTATTGTAAAATATTTCATGTAACCATGTGTGTATTGATTGATTTTACTATTAATATTATTTTATTTTGTTAATTAACAATAATAATTAACAATAATAATTAACAGGAGGTATTAATGAATTTAATTTTGCATTGGGTGTTTATATTCAAAGTGTTTTAAATAATACAACTAAAGCTAAACTGTTTTGAGTGGAGGTTATTAAAATAATTTTCAAGTTAAGCAAATACTTAAAAAAGGTTAATTTGGATCTGAATTGTAACAAATAATAATTGATAAATATGTTAACATCAAAAGATTTAGAAAAACCCAAATAATTGAAGGAAGTACAGTATATATGTCAGTATATGATGTAACCATGAATGTTGAAACTGCGAGTGTTTATAACACCAGTCTGGCAGACAACTGTTAATGTAAACAGGTGTGTTGTATGTTTTGACTGATGTTTACAGCCAGGTGTTGAAGCTGATAAATGTTGTATTCTGCTGAATCATTGCCAGCAGTAAAATCTTATTGTGAAACAAAAGAAATGAAGTAAATTTTTTACAGACCAAATAACAATGAGGTAATTACTGTAACTTAGAGTTTTGAGGAATTAAAATTAAATTAAATAGGTAATCAGACATATGAACTTTACTTAAAATTGAAAACTGAAGGAAATTTTGTACGGATATAATCAAAAATGTTTGGGCTAAGATAATGTTTGGGAAAATAAGATGTACATATAACTGCTCATATAATAGAAATTATATATTCACCAACAGAAATTAAGGATACCTTGTATAATTGATGTGTTATTTTGGCTGGTCAACATTGTATGGGGAACGTTATTTAATTTAACTGGAACATATATGTACTACTGTAAACCTATATTGTTTTGTTAACACTATTTTCTAGGGTTAAGATATATTTTATAATATAAAATGAACCAGTATTTTGTCAATGAACCAATACGGCTAAGAGGTAACAAGTCAGTTGTGGGATATGGAGTGATGGAAGGCCATTTGTTGATTTTTTAATTGAATGTTTTATAGTCAGGCGATACTGTGGCGGGTATCTGTCCGAGCTTATGGTGTTGGGATCTCGAACAGAGAAGTCCAGTAAGATCGGATGGGTGCTGCCGCAGCCACCAGACTAGGGGGGTAAGGACCCATGATCTTAGTAGAGAGTTCAGGGGGGTTGCGGCGCCATATCCTCCCTGATCCTCTTAGTTTTAGGCAATAACAGTTTTTATGCTTCGGCACAAAATCTCTTATTGGGGGGGGGTATTGTAACGGTACAGAATTGTGCGCTACCCCAGTTTTAATTTTATTTCATATTAATTCAGTTTTAATTTTCAAATTGTCAGACTTCACCTGTGAGGTGCCTCAGTTTAACCAGCAACACACAGTTAGCCTAAACAACAGTCTAGACGTATTACGTAACCGCCCCAGTAAGCAGCAGTCCTTGTGAATTACAGTATGCAGTTTGTCACCACAGGAGTAACAATAGACAGCCAGCAGCAGCATACAGTGCAGAAAAAAGTTAAACGGTGGCCTCGGGTGTAAGCTAGGCCGAAACTATTACAATCGGTCTATCTTTAAAGTATTAAAACAAGTATAAAAAAGTGTATAAACAGTGTAACGCGCGGCCAGCCTACAAAAGATCAAGTGTTCGAAAAGTTACGTCGGCCGACACAATTATTACATGTGAAAAACGTGGTTTTAGTGACCAGTAAAACTTAGTACCAGTCTAAAGACAAAATTACTTTAATAAGCATCAATTGACTTTCAAAGTGAGGGATAAAACACGTGCATCATCAGTAAAGCAACAACCAGGATGAGTACTATATTTTCAATTCAGAATTTTTAACTACATTAACATTTATATTTACAAACGTTTTCCTAAATCATGAGATCTCAAAGTGGGGTTTAATAGAATGTCAAAGTCAAAGAACGAATGTGTGTGAGTGTGGGGTTAAATTACGTATTGGTTCATTAAAATATAAATAGTGTCATAGGCTAGTTAAGCAAGAAATATTCATTTTGTTAATTTGTCTGATTTTATATGTTACTAATTCAACGAGTATTTTAATATACCAGAAAAGAAATAAGAAATTTAATTGTCATCAAAATGAGACGGAGTAATTAATCATTCAATAAACCAGACGTTATTTGTGTAAATGTAAACAGTGTATTGATCTTTACACCGTGTATCTCAAATAATCCTTTCTGCAGCAGTTTCGTCTGTACGACTCTGGGAGAACCCTAATGTAAGAGTGTTTTATAATGTTCCACTAATTAATAGTGTTTCACTGGCCCCCGATACAGGGACGGCGAGTGTAATTTGTTATTACATTTGCCAGACCTAAATAAGCTGCAGAACGGGTTATTTGAGAGGGAGGACGTTTGGTAAATTACATGAACATAGTGAAATATAAAAAGGGTTAAGTTAATATTAGATAAGATTAAAATTCCTATGTATCATTTTATAAACTTATAAAAAATGGCAGGGAATAGTGACGATATCAATGAAATAGCTAACGTTGACAATTTTGATGAGTCGGCTGTTATACATAATATTCAGGTCCACTCGACTCCAAATGGGAGTCAGGACAATAAAATAAAACCAGATATTACAAATGAAATAAATAGTACAGATGATTCGGGGATTCAATTAACCCCAAAATTGAATAGGGAAAGTAAAATTAATAATAAAGAAGTCAGCTTCACTGACAGTAATGTAGAAATAACCAAATCAAAAATAATGAAAGATGTCGAACATCAATCGACACCTATTTCAGTCAACCAAAATAAGAAGTCCGAGGAGGACAATATGCTAACACGATTGTACAATATGATGCATAGTAATTTCAGTGGAATGAATAATAAATTCGATGAACAGAAAAACGAAATCAAAGAAATTAAAAGTAGTTTCAATAAGAAATTTGATGAACAGAATATTAAATTTGACATTATAAATTGTCAGTTTGACAAAATAAATAAGCAAAATGCCAAGTTTGAGGTTAATATGAATAAACGTCTAAATGAGATGGATGAATGCGTTAACACTATTAAAGAACAAATAGTAGAGTCAGTAGGAGAACAGATTAAAAGTAAAAATAATAATGATAATAAAAAAGTAACTAGTGACAAAAATGATGTTGAAAATGATAATATAATTAAGAATGTAATATCAGAGAGTGAGTCGTTGAAAATAGATAGTGAAATAGTGAGTGAGAGAGAGAGAGAGTAATAGGTTGTAATGGAGTAGTAATTAGCGTTGATGAATTATAAAAAGAGTGGCAAGAGAGATTAGATGAGTATGTAGGGCAGAGGGTAAATTTTCCCCTTATTTGTGATGAACCAAGGTGTTCACAAGTGTTATTGTTGAAGGGCAAGAGTCCCTTGTTAGTGGAAGATTTAAGTTGTTCCCCCTTTTTGTATGAATTAGTACCCTCTGTGTGGAATGGTGTTGAAAGAGTGAGATGGTGTTATGGTGAGAGAGAGTTAGATAGAGAGTTGTGTATTGATAGAGAGATAGAATTATATAAATTAAAGAGAGATTATAATGAGTTGAAAGAGATGTTAGAAGTGGTACAGATAAATGATATGAAATACTTACTTTGTAGAGTAGAGATTGAGAATTGTTTTGATGATACCTGTTTAAATAATAATAATAATTTACCTTATGATGAGAAAATAACTGACCTTATATTGAATGCAACTACTGATGGAGACTGGACAGAAATAAACAATGTTCACTTGGTTTATGATAAAATAATTATAATAGGAAGTAACCCTATGTATGATTATTGTGGTAAACGAATAAACTAAAATTTTATGGTTATTACACACAGGATAGCCATATGAGGTACATAAATAAAATTGAAAAATGTTATGTGAAACCCAGACTATTATTCGATGATGGAGGTTGAATATAAACTCAATGAATGGATGTTTTAAACATTTTAGTTTATGGCAATGACCTTGCTGAATTTGGAAACAAAGTGTGATAAAATTGAACAAGTAATGATGAAGATTTGTAAATAAATTCTAGTGAAATTGATTGTGTTTGTATTGTAAAATATTTCATGTAACCATGTGTGTATTGATTGATTTTACTATTAATATTATTTTATTTTGTTAATTAACAATAATAATTAACAGGAGGTATTAATGAATTTAATTTTGCATTGGGTGTTTATATTCAAAGTGTTTTAAATAATACAACTAAAGCTAAACTGTTTTGAGTGGAGGTTATTAAAATAATTTTCAAGTTAAGCAAATACTTAAAAAAGGTTAATTTGGATCTGAATTGTAACAAATAATAATTGATAAATATGTTAACATCAAAAGATTTAGAAAAACCCAAATAATTGAAGGAAGTACAGTATATATGTCAGTATATGATGTAACCATGAATGTTGAAACTGCGAGTGTTTATAACACCAGTCTGGCAGACAACTGTTAATGTAAACAGGTGTGTTGTATGTTTTGACTGATGTTTACAGCCAGGTGTTGAAGCTGATAAATGTTGTATTCTGCTGAATCATTGCCAGCAGTAAAATCTTATTGTGAAACAAAAGAAATGAAGTAAATTTTTTACAGACCAAATAACAATGAGGTAATTACTGTAACTTAGAGTTTTGAGGAATTAAAATTAAATTAAATAGGTAATCAGACATATGAACTTTACTTAAAATTGAAAACTGAAGGAAATTTTGTACGGATATAATCAAAAATGTTTGGGCTAAGATAATGTTTGGGAAAATAAGATGTACATATAACTGCTCATATAATAGAAATTATATATTCACCAACAGAAATTAAGGATACCTTGTATAATTGATGTGTTATTTTGGCTGGTCAACATTGTATGGGGAACGTTATTTAATTTAACTGGAACATATATGTACTACTGTAAACCTATATTGTTTTGTTAACACTATTTTCTAGGGTTAAGATATATTTTATAATATAAAATGAACCAGTATTTTGTCAATGAACCAATACGGCTAAGAGGTAACAAGTCAGTTGTGGGATATGGAGTGATGGAAGGCCATTTGTTGATTTTTTAATTGAATGTTTTATAGTCAGGCGATACTGTGGCGGGTATCTGTCCGAGCTTATGGTGTTGGGATCTCGAACAGAGAAGTCCAGTAAGATCGGATGGGTGCTGCCGCAGCCACCAGACTAGGGGGGTAAGGACCCATGATCTTAGTAGAGAGTTCAGGGGGGTTGCGGCGCCATATCCTCCCTGATCCTCTTAGTTTTAGGCAATAACAGTTTTTATGCTTCGGCACAAAATCTCTTATTGGGGGGGGGGGTATTGTAACGGTACAGAATTGTGCGCTACCCCAGTTTTAATTTTATTTCATATTAATTCAGTTTTAATTTTCAAATTGTCAGACTTCACCTGTGAGGTGCCTCAGTTTAACCAGCAACACACAGTTAGCCTAAACAACAGTCTAGACGTATTACGTAACCGCCCCAGTAAGCAGCAGTCCTTGTGAATTACAGTATGCAGTTTGTCACCACAGGAGTAACAATAGACAGCCAGCAGCAGCATACAGTGCAGAAAAAAGTTAAACGGTGGCCTCGGGTGTAAGCTAGGCCGAAACTATTACAATCGGTCTATCTTTAAAGTATTAAAACAAGTATAAAAAAGCGTATAAACAGTGTAACGCGCGGCCAGCCTACAAAAGATCAAGTGTTCGAAAAGTTACGTCGGCCGACACAATTATTACATGTGAAAAACGTGGTTTTAGTGACCAGTAAAACTTAGTACCAGTCTAAAGACAAAATTACTTTAATAAGCATCAATTGACTTTCAAAGTGAGGGATAAAACACGTGCATCATCAGTAAAGCAACAACCAGGATGAGTACTATATTTTCAATTCAGAATTTTTAACTACATTAACATTTATATTTACAAACGTTTTCCTAAATCATGAGATCTCAAAGTGGGGTTTAATAGAATGTCAAAGTCAAAGAACGAATGTGTGTGAGTGTGGGGTTAAATTACGTATTGGTTCATTAAAATATAAATAGTGTCATAGGCTAGTTAAGCAAGAAATATTCATTTTGTTAATTTGTCTGATTTTATATGTTACTAATTCAACGAGTATTTTAATATACCAGAAAAGAAATAAGAAATTTAATTGTCATCAAAATGAGACGGAGTAATTAATCATTCAATAAACCAGACGTTATTTGTGTAAATGTAAACAGTGTATTGATCTTTACACCGTGTATCTCAAATAATCCTTTCTGCAGCAGTTTCGTCTGTACGACTCTGGGAGAACCCTAATGTAAGAGTGTTTTATAATGTTCCACTAATTAATAGTGTTTCACTGGCCCCCGATACAGGGACGGCGAGTGTAATTTGTTATTACATTTGCCAGACCTAAATAAGCTGCAGAACGGGTTATTTGAGAGGGAGGACGTTTGGTAAATTACATGAACATAGTGAAATATAAAAAGGGTTAAGTTAATATTAGATAAGATTAAAATTCCTATGTATCATTTTATAAACTTATAAAAAATGGCAGGGAATAGTGACGATATCAATGAAATAGCTAACGTTGACAATTTTGATGAGTCGGCTGTTATACATAATATTCAGGTCCACTCGACTCCAAATGGGAGTCAGGACAATAAAATAAAACCAGATATTACAAATGAAATAAATAGTACAGATGATTCGGGGATTCAATTAACCCCAAAATTGAATAGGGAAAGTAAAATTAATAATAAAGAAGTCAGCTTCACTGACAGTAATGTAGAAATAACCAAATCAAAAATAATGAAAGATGTCGAACATCAATCGACACCTATTTCAGTCAACCAAAATAAGAAGTCCGAGGAGGACAATATGCTAACACGATTGTACAATATTATGCATAGTAATTTCAGTGGAATGAATAATAAATTCGATGAACAGAAAAACGAAATCAAAGAAATTAAAAGTAGTTTCAATAAGAAATTTGATGAACAGAATATTAAATTTGACATAATAAATTGTCAGTTTGACAAAATAAATAAGCAAAATGCCAAGTTTGAGGTTAATATGAATAAACGTCTAAATGAGATGGATGAATGCGTTAACACTATTAAAGAACAAATAGTAGAGTCAGTAGGAGAACAGATTAAAAGTAAAAATAATAATGATAATAAAAAGTAACTAGTGACAAAAATGATGTTGAAAATGATAATATAATTAAGAATGTAATATCAGAGAGTGAGACGTTGAAAATAGATAGTGAAATAGTGAGTGAGAGAGAGAGAGAGAGAGTAATAGGTTGTAATGGAGTAGTAATTAACGTTGATGAATTAGAAAAAGAGTGGCAAGAGAGATTAGATGAGTATGTAGGGCAGAGGGTAAATTTTCCCCTTATTTGTGATGAACCAAGGTGTTCACAAGTGTTATTGTTGAAGGGCAAGAGTCCCTTGTTAGTGGAAGATTTAAGTTGTTCCCCCTTTTTGTATGAATTAGTACCCTCTGTGTGGAATGGTGTTGAAAGAGTGAGATGGTGTTATGGTGAGAGAGAGTTAGATAGAGAGTTGTGTATTGATAGAGAGATAGAATTATATAAATTAAAGAGAGATTATAATGAGTTGAAAGAGATGTTAGAAGTGGTACAGATAAATGATATGAAATACTTACTTTGTAGAGTAAAGATTGAGAATTGTTTTGATGATACCTGTTTAAATAATAATAATAATTTACCTTATGATGAGAAAATAACTGACCTTATATTGAATGCAACTACTGATGGAGACTGGACAGAAATAAACAATGTTGACTTGGTTTATGATAAAATAATTATAATAGGAAGTAACCCTATGTATGATTATTGTGGTAAACGAATAAACTAAAATTTTATGGTTATTACACACAGGATAGCCATATGAGGTACGTAAATAAAATTGAAAAATGTTATGTGAAACCCAGACTATTATTCGATGATGGAGGTTGAATATAAACTCAATGAATGGATGTTTTAAACATTTTAGTTTATGGCAATGACCTTGCTGAATTTGGAAACAAAGTGTGATAAAATTGAACAAGTAATGATGAAGATTTGTAAATAAATTCTAGTGAAATTGATTGTGTTTGTATTGTAAAATATTTCATGTAACCATGTGTGTATTGATTGATTTTAATAATAATATTATTTTATTTTGTTAATTAACAATAATAATTAACAGGAGGTATTAATGAATTTAATTTTGCATTGGGTGTTTATATTCAAAGTGTTTTAAATAATACAACTAAAGCTAAACTGTTTTGAGTGGAGGTTATTAAAATAATTTTCAAGTTAAGCAAATACTTAAAAAAGGTTAATTTGGATCTGAATTGTAACAAATAATAATTGATAAATATGTTAACATCAAAAGATTTAGAAAAACCCAAATAATTGAAGGAAGTACAGTATATATGTCAGTATATGATGTAACCATGAATGTTGAAACTGCGAGTGTTTATAACACCAGTCTGGCAGACAACTGTTAATGTAAACAGGTGTGTTGTATTTTTTGATTGATGTTTACAGCCAGGTGTTGAAGCTGATAAATGTTGTATTCTGCTGAATCATTGCCAGCAGTAAAATCTTACTGTGAAACAAAAGAAATGAAGTAAATTTTTTACTGACCAAATAACAATGAGGTAATTACTGTAACTTAGAGTTTTGAGGAATTAAAATTAAATTAAATAGGTAATCAGACATATGAACTTTACTTAAAATTGAAAACTGAAGGAAATTTTGTACGGATATAATCAAAAATGTTTGGGCTAAGATAATGTTTGGGAAAATAAGATGTACATATAACTGCTCATATAATAGAAATTATATATTCACCAACAGAAATTAAGGATACCTTGTATAATTGATGTGTTATTTTGGCTGGGCAACATTGTATGGGGAACGTTATTTAATTTAACTGGAACATATATGTACTACTGTAAACCTATATTGTTTTGTTAACACTATTTTCTAGGGTTAAGATATATTTTATAATATAAAATGAACCAGTATTTTGTCAATGAACCAATACGGCTAAGATGGAACAAGTCAGTTGTGGGATATGGAGTGATGGAAGGCCATTTGTTGATTTTTTAATTGAATGTTTTATAGTCAGGCGATACTGTGGCGGGTATCTGTCCGAGCTTATGGTGTTGGGATCTCGAACAGAGAAGTCCAGTAAGATCGGATGGGTGCTGCCGCAGCCACCAGACTAGGGGGGTAAGGACCCATGATCTTAGTAGAGAGTTCAGGGGGGTTGCGGCGCCATATCCTCCCTGATCCTCTTAGTTTTAGGCAATAACAGTTTTTATGCTTCGGAACAAAATCTCTTATTGGGGGGGGGTATTGTAACGGTACAGAATTGTGCGCTACCCCAGTTTTAATTTTATTTAATATTAATTCAGTTTTAATTTTCAAATGTCAGACTTCACCTGTGAGGTGCCTCAGTTTAACCAGCAACACACAGTTAGCCTAAACAACAGTCTAGACGTATTACGTAACCGCCCCAGTAAGCAGCAGTCCTTGTGAATTACAGTATGCAGTTTGTCACCACAGGAGTAACAATAGACAGCCAGCAGCAGCATACAGTGCAGAAAAAAGTTAAACGGTGGCCTCGGGTGTAAGCTAGGCCGAAACTATTACAATCGGTCTATCTTTAAAGTATTAAAACAAGTATAAAAAAGCGTATAAACAGTGTAACGCGCGGCCAGCCTACAAAAGATCAAGTGTTCGAAAAGTTACGTCGGCCGACACAATTATTACATGTGAAAAACGTGGTTTTAGTGACCAGTAAAACTTAGTACCAGTCTAAAGACAAAATTACTTTAATAAGCATCAATTGACTTTCAAAGTGAGGGATAAAACACGTGCATCATCAGTAAAGCAACAACCAGGATGAGTACTATATTTTCAATTCAGAATTTTTAACTACATTAACATTTATATTTACAAACGTTTTCCTAAATCATGAGATCTCAAAGTGGGGTTTAATAGAATGTCAAAGTCAAAGAACGAATGTGTGTGAGTGTGGGGTTAAATTACGTATTGGTTCATTAAAATATAAATAGTGTCATAGGCTAGTTAAGCAAGAAATATTCATTTTGTTAATTTGTTTGATTTTATATGTTACTAATTCAACGAGTATTTTAATATACCAGAAAAGAAATAAGAAATTTAATTGTCATCAAAATGAGACGGAGTAATTAATCATTCAATAAACCAGACGTTATTTGTGTAAATGTAAACAGTGTATTGATCTTTACACCGTGTATCTCAAATAATCCTTTCTGCAGCAGTTTCGTCTGTACGACTCTGGGAGAACCCTAATGTAAGAGTTTTTTATAATGTTCCACTAATTAATAGTGTTTCACTGGCCCCCGATACAGGGACGGCGAGTGTAATTTGTTATTACATTTGCCAGACCTAAATAAGCTGCAGAACGGGTTATTTGAGAGGGAGGACGTTTGGTAAATTACATGAACATAGTGAAATATAAAAAGGGTTAAGTTAATATTAGATAAGATTAAAATTCCTATGTATCATTTTATAAACTTATAAAAAATGGCAGGGAATAGTGACGATATCAATGAAATAGCTAACGTTGACAATTTTGATGAGTCGGCTGTTATACATAATATTCAGGTCCACTCGACTCCAAATGGGAGTCAGGACAATAAAATAAAACCAGATATTACAAATGAAATAAATAGTACAGATGATTCGGGGATTCAATTAACCCCAAAATTGAATAGGGAAAGTAAAATTAATAATAAAGAAGTCAGCTTCACTGACAGTAATGTAGAAATAACCAAATCAAAAATAATGAAAGATGTCGAACATCAATCGACACCTATTTCAGTCAACCAAAATAAGAAGTCCGAGGAGGACAATATGCTAACACGATTGTACAATATGATGCATAGTAATTTCAGTGGAATGAATAATAAATTCGATGAACAGAAAAACGAAATCAAAGAAATTAAAAGTAGTTTCAATAAGAAATTTGATGAACAGAATATTAAATTTGACATTATAAATTGTCAGTTTGACAAAATAAATAAGCAAAATGCCAAGTTTGAGGTTAATATGAATAAACGTCTAAATGAGATGGATGAATGCGTTAACACTATTAAAGAACAAATAGTAGAGTCAGTAGGAGAACAGATTAAAAGTAAAAATAATAATGATAATAAAAAAGTAACTAGTGACAAAAATGATGTTGAAAATGATAATATAATTAAGAATGTAATATCAGAGAGTGAGACGTTGAAAATAGATAGTGAAATAGTGAGTGAGAGAGAGAGAGAGAGTAATAGGTTGTAATGGAGTAGTAATTAGCGTTGATGAATTATAAAAAGAGTGGCAAGAGAGATTAGATGAGTATGTAGGGCAGAGGGTAAATTTTCCCCTTATTTGTGATGAACCAAGGTGTTCACAAGTGTTATTGTTGAAGGGCAAGAGTCCCTTGTTAGTGGAAGATTTAAGTTGTTCCCCCTTTTTGTATGAATTAGTACCCTCTGTGTGGAATGGTGTTGAAAGAGTGAGATGGTGTTATGGTGAGAGAGAGTTAGATAGAGAGTTGTGTATTGATAGAGAGATAGAATTATATAAATTAAAGAGAGATTATAATGAGTTGAAAGAGATGTTAGAAGTGGTACAGATAAATGATATGAAATACTTACTTTGTAGAGTAGAGATTGAGAATTGTTTTGATGATACCTGTTTAAATAATAATAATAATTTACCTTATGATGAGAAAATAACTGACCTTATATTGAATGCAACTACTGATGGAGACTGGACAGAAATAAACAATGTTGACTTGGTTTATGATAAAATAATTATAATAGGAAGTAACCCTATGTATGATTATTGTGGTAAACGAATAAACTAATATTTTATGGTTATTACACACAGGATAGCCATATGAGGTACGTAAATAAAATTGAAAAATGTTATGTGAAACCCAGACTATTATTCGATGATGGAGGTTGAATATAAACTCAATGAATGGATGTTTTAAACATTTTAGTTTATGGTAATGACCTTGCTGAATTTGGAAACAAAGTGTGATAAAATTGAACAAGTAATGATGAAGATTTGTAAATAAATTCTAGTGAAATTGATTGTGTTTGTATTGTAAAATATTTCATGTAACCATGTGTCTATTGATTGATTTTAATAATAATATTATTTTATTTTGCTAATTAACAATAATAATTAACAGGAGGTATTAATGAATTTAATTTTGCATTGGGTGTTTATATTCAAAGTGTTTTAAATAATACAACTAAAGCTAAACTGTTTTGAGTGGAGGTTATTAAAATAATTTTCAAGTTAAGCAAATACTTAAAAAAGGTTAATTTGGATCTGAATTGTAACAAATAATAATTGATAAATATGTTAACATCAAAAGATTTAGAAAAACCCAAATAATTGAAGGAAGTACAGTATATATGTCAGTATATGATGTAACCATGAATGTTGAAACTGCGAGTGTTTATAACACCAGTCTGGCAGACAACTGTTAATGTAAACAGGTGTGTTGTATGTTTTGACTGATGTTTACAGCCAGGTGTTGAAGCTGATAAATGTTGTATTCTGCTGAATCATTGCCAGCAGTAAAATCTTATTGTGAAACAAAAGAAATGAAGTAAATTTTTTACAGACCAAATAACAATGAGGTAATTACTGTAACTTAGAGTTTTGAGGAATTAAAATTAAATTAAATAGGTAATCAGACATATGAACTTTACTTAAAATTGAAAACTGAAGGAAATTTTGTACGGATATAATCAAAAATGTTTGGGCTAAGATAATGTTTGGGAAAATAAGATGTACATATAACTGCTCATATAATAGAAATTATATATTCACCAACAGAAATTAAGGATACCTTGTATAATTGATGTGTTATTTTGGCTGGTCAACATTGTATGGGGAACGTTATTTAATTTAACTGGAACATATATGTACTACTGTAAACCTATATTGTTTTGTTAACACTATTTTCTAGGGTTAAGATATATTTTATAATATAAAATGAACCAGTATTTTGTCAATGAACCAATACGGCTAAGATGGAACAAGTCAGTTGTGGGATATGGAGTGATGGAAGGCCATTTGTTGATTTTTTAATTGAATGTTTTATAGTCAGGCGATACTGTGGCGGGTATCTGTCCGAGCTTATGGTGTTGGGATCTCGAACAGAGAAGTCCAGTAAGATCGGATGGGTGCTGCCGCAGCCACCAGACTAGGGGGGTAAGGACCCATGATCTTAGTAGAGAGTTCAGGGGGGTTGCGGCGCCATATCCTCCCTGATCCTCTTAGTTTTAGGCAATAACAGTTTTTATGCTTCGGAACAAAATCTCTTATTGGGGGGGGTATTGTAACGGTACAGAATTGTGCGCTACCCCAGTTTTAATTTTATTTAATATTAATTCAGTTTTAATTTTCAAATGTCAGACTTCACCTGTGAGGTGCCTCAGTTTAACCAGCAACACACAGTTAGCCTAAACAACAGTCTAGACGTATTACGTAACCGCCCCAGTAAGCAGCAGTCCTTGTGAATTACAGTATGCAGTTTGTCACCACAGGAGTAACAATAGACAGCCAGCAGCAGCATACAGTGCAGAAAAAAGTTAAACGGTGGCCTCGGGTGTAAGCTAGGCCGAAACTATTACAATCGGTCTATCTTTAAAGTATTAAAACAAGTATAAAAAAGCGTATAAACAGTGTAACGCGCGGCCAGCCTACAAAAGATCAAGTGTTCGAAAAGTTACGTCGGCCGACACAATTATTACATGTGAAAAACGTGGTTTTAGTGACCAGTAAAACTTAGTACCAGTCTAAAGACAAAATTACTTTAATAAGCATCAATTGACTTTCAAAGTGAGGGATAAAACACGTGCATCATCAGTAAAGCAACAACCAGGATGAGTACTATATTTTCAATTCAGAATTTTTAACTACATTAACATTTATATTTACAAACGTTTTCCTAAATCATGAGATCTCAAAGTGGGGTTTAATAGAATGTCAAAGTCAAAGAACGAATGTGTGTGAGTGTGGGGTTAAATTACGTATTGGTTCATTAAAATATAAATAGTGTCATAGGCTAGTTAAGCAAGAAATATTCATTTTGTTAATTTGTTTGATTTTATATGTTACTAATTCAACGAGTATTTTAATATACCAGAAAAGAAATAAGAAATTTAATTGTCATCAAAATGAGACGGAGTAATTAATCATTCAATAAACCAGACGTTATTTGTGTAAATGTAAACAGTGTATTGATCTTTACACCGTGTATCTCAAATAATCCTTTCTGCAGCAGTTTCGTCTGTACGACTCTGGGAGAACCCTAATGTAAGAGTTTTTTATAATGTTCCACTAATTAATAGTGTTTCACTGGCCCCCGATACAGGGACGGCGAGTGTAATTTGTTATTACATTTGCCAGACCTAAATAAGCTGCAGAACGGGTTATTTGAGAGGGAGGACGTTTGGTAAATTACATGAACATAGTGAAATATAAAAAGGGTTAAGTTAATATTAGATAAGATTAAAATTCCTATGTATCATTTTATAAACTTATAAAAAATGGCAGGGAATAGTGACGATATCAATGAAATAGCTAACGTTGACAATTTTGATGAGTCGGCTGTTATACATAATATTCAGGTCCACTCGACTCCAAATGGGAGTCAGGACAATAAAATAAAACCAGATATTACAAATGAAATAAATAGTACAGATGATTCGGGGATTCAATTAACCCCAAAATTGAATAGGGAAAGTAAAATTAATAATAAAGAAGTCAGCTTCACTGACAGTAATGTAGAAATAACCAAATCAAAAATAATGAAAGATGTCGAACATCAATCGACACCTATTTCAGTCAACCAAAATAAGAAGTCCGAGGAGGACAATATGCTAACACGATTGTACAATATGATGCATAGTAATTTCAGTGGAATGAATAATAAATTCGATGAACAGAAAAACGAAATCAAAGAAATTAAAAGTAGTTTCAATAAGAAATTTGATGAACAGAATATTAAATTTGACATTATAAATTGTCAGTTTGACAAAATAAATAAGCAAAATGCCAAGTTTGAGGTTAATATGAATAAACGTCTAAATGAGATGGATGAATGCGTTAACACTATTAAAGAACAAATAGTAGAGTCAGTAGGAGAACAGATTAAAAGTAAAAATAATAATGATAATAAAAAAGTAACTAGTGACAAAAATGATGTTGAAAATGATAATATAATTAAGAATGTAATATCAGAGAGTGAGACGTTGAAAATAGATAGTGAAATAGTGAGTGAGAGAGAGAGAGAGTAATAGGTTGTAATGGAGTAGTAATTAGCGTTGATGAATTATAAAAAGAGTGGCAAGAGAGATTAGATGAGTATGTAGGGCAGAGGGTAAATTTTCCCCTTATTTGTGATGAACCAAGGTGTTCACAAGTGTTATTGTTGAAGGGCAAGAGTCCCTTGTTAGTGGAAGATTTAAGTTGTTCCCCCTTTTTGTATGAATTAGTACCCTCTGTGTGGAATGGTGTTGAAAGAGTGAGATGGTGTTATGGTGAGAGAGAGTTAGATAGAGAGTTGTGTATTGATAGAGAGATAGAATTATATAAATTAAAGAGAGATTATAATGAGTTGAAAGAGATGTTAGAAGTGGTACAGATAAATGATATGAAATACTTACTTTGTAGAGTAGAGATTGAGAATTGTTTTGATGATACCTGTTTAAATAATAATAATAATTTACCTTATGATGAGAAAATAACTGACCTTATATTGAATGCAACTACTGATGGAGACTGGACAGAAATAAACAATGTTCACTTGGTTTATGATAAAATAATTATAATAGGAAGTAACCCTATGTATGATTATTGTGGTAAACGAATAAACTAAAATTTTATGGTTATTACACACAGGATAGCCATATGAGGTACATAAATAAAATTGAAAAATGTTATGTGAAACCCAGACTATTATTCGATGATGGAGGTTGAATATAAACTCAATGAATGGATGTTTTAAACATTTTAGTTTATGGTAATGACCTTGCTGAATTTGGAAACAAAGTGTGATAAAATTGAACAAGTAATGATGAAGATTTGTAAATAAATTCTAGTGAAATTGATTGTGTTTGTATTGTAAAATATTTCATGTAACCATGTGTCTATTGATTGATTTTAATAATAATATTATTTTATTTTGCTAATTAACAATAATAATTAACAGGAGGTATTAATGAATTTAATTTTGCATTGGGTGTTTATATTCAAAGTGTTTTAAATAATACAACTAAAGCTAAACTGTTTTGAGTGGAGGTTATTAAAATAATTTTCAAGTTAAGCAAATACTTAAAAAAGGTTAATTTGGATCTGAATTGTAACAAATAATAATTGATAAATATGTTAACATCAAAAGATTTAGAAAAACCCAAATAATTGAAGGAAGTACAGTATATATGTCAGTATATGATGTAACCATGAATGTTGAAACTGCGAGTGTTTATAACACCAGTCTGGCAGACAACTGTTAATGTAAACAGGTGTGTTGTATGTTTTGACTGATGTTTACAGCCAGGTGTTGAAGCTGATAAATGTTGTATTCTGCTGAATCATTGCCAGCAGTAAAATCTTATTGTGAAACAAAAGAAATGAAATAAATTTTTTACAGACCAAATAACAATGAGGTAATTACTGTAACTTAGAGTTTTGAGGAATTAAAATTAAATTAAATAGGTAATCAGACATATGAACTTTACTTAAAATTGAAAACTGAAGGAAATTTTGTACGGATATAATCAAAAATGTTTGGGCTAAGATAATGTTTGGGAAAATAAGATGTACATATAACTGCTCATATAATAGAAATTATATATTCACCAACAGAAATTAAGGATACCTTGTATAATTGATGTGTTATTTTGGCTGGTCAACATTGTATGGGGAACGTTATTTAATTTAACTGGAACATATATGTACTACTGTAAACCTATATTGTTTTGTTAACACTATTTTCTAGGGTTAAGATATATTTTATAATATAAAATGAACCAGTATTTTGTCAATGAACCAATACGGCTAAGAGGTAACAAGTCAGTTGTGGGATATGGAGTGATGGAAGGCCATTTGTTGATTTTTTAATTGAATGTTTTATAGTCAGGCGATACTGTGGCGGGTATCTGTCCGAGCTTATGGTGTTGGGATCTCGAACAGAGAAGTCCAGTAAGATCGGATGGGTGCTGCCGCAGCCACCAGACTAGGGGGGTAAGGACCCATGATCTTAGTAGAGAGTTCAGGGGGGTTGCGGCGCCATATCCTCCCTGATCCTCTTAGTTTTAGGCAATAACAGTTTTTATGCTTCGGAACAAAATCTCTTATTGGGGGGGGGGTATTGTAACGGTACAGAATTGTGCGCTACCCCAGTTTTAATTTTATTTAATATTAATTCAGTTTTAATTTTCAAATTGTCAGACTTCACCTGTGAGGTGCCTCAAACACACAGTTAGCCTAAACAACAGTCTAGACGTATTACGTAACCGCCCCAGTAAGCAGCAGTCCTTGTGAATTACAGTATGCAGTTTGTCACCACAGGAGTAACAATAGACAGCCAGCAGCAGCATACAGTGCAGAAAAAAGTTAAACGGTGGCCTCGGGTGTAAGCTAGGCCGAAACTATTACAATCGGTCTATCTTTAAAGTATTAAAACAAGTATAAAAAAGCGTATAAACAGTGTAACGCGCGGCCAGCCTACAAAAGATCAAGTGTTCAAAAAGTTACGTCGGCCGACACAATTATTAAATGTGAAAAACGTGGTTTTAGTGACCAGTAAAACTTAGTACCAGTCTAAAGACAAAATTACTTTAATAAGCATCAATTGACTTTCAAAGTGAGGGATAAAACACGTGCATCATCAGTAAAGCAACAACCAGGATGAGTACTATATTTTCAATTCAGAATTTTTAACTACATTAACATTTATATTTACAAACGTTTTCCTAAATCATGAGATCTCAAAGTGGGGTTTAATAGAATGTCAAAGTCAAAGAACGAATGTGTGTGAGTGTGGGGTTAAATTACGTATTGGTTCATTAAAATATAAATAGTGTCATAGGCTAGTTAAGCAAGAAATATTCATTTTGTTAATTTGTTTGATTTTATATGTTACTAATTCAACGAGTATTTTAATATACCAGAAAAGAAATAAGAAATTTAATTGTCATCAAAATGAGACGGAGTAATTAATCATTCAATAAACCAGACGTTATTTGTGTAAATGTAAACAGTGTATTGATCTTTACACCGTGTATCTCAAATAATCCTTTCTGCAGCAGTTTCGTCTGTACGACTCTGGGAGAACCCTAATGTAAGAGTTTTTTATAATGTTCCACTAATTAATAGTGTTTCACTGGCCCCCGATACAGGGACGGCGAGTGTAATTTGTTATTACATTTGCCAGACCTAAATAAGCTGCAGAACGGGTTATTTGAGAGGGAGGACGTTTGGTAAATTACATGAACATAGTGAAATATAAAAAGGGTTAAGTTAATATTGGATAAGATTAAAATTCCTATGTAACATTTTATAAACTTATAAAAAATGGCAGGGAATAGTGACGATATCAATTAAATAGCTAACGTTGACAATTTTGATGAGTCGGCTGTTACACATAATATTGAGGTCCACTCGACTCCAAATGGGAGTCAGGACAATAAAATAAAACCAGATATTACAAATGAAATAAATAGTACAGATGATTCGGGGATTCAATTAACCCCAAAATTGAATAGGGAAAGTAAAATTAATAATAAAGAAGTCAGCTTCACTGACAGTAATGTAGAAATAACCAAATCAAAAATAATGAAAGATGTCGAACATCAATCGACACCTATTTCAGTCAACCAAAATAAGAAGTCCGAGGAGGACAATATGCTAACACGATTGTACAATATGATGCATAGTAATTTCAGTGGAATGAATAATAAATTCGATGAACAGAAAAACGAAATCAAAGAAATTAAAAGTAGTTTCAATAAGAAATTTGATGAACAGAATATTAAATTTGACATTATAAATTGTCAGTTTGACAAAATAAATAAGCAAAATGCCAAGTTTGAGGTTAATATGAATAAACGTCTAAATGAGATGGATGAATGCGTTAACACTATTATAGAACAAATAGTAGAGTCAGTAGGAGAACAGATTAAAAGTAAAAATAATAATGATAATAAAAAAGTAACTAGTGACAAAAATGATGTTGAAAATGATAATATAATTAAGAATGTAATATCAGAGAGTGAGACGTTGAAAATAGATAGTGAAATAGTGAGTGAGAGAGAGAGAGAGTAATAGGTTGTAATAGAGTAGTAATTAGCGTTGATGAAATAGAAAAAGAGTGGCAAGAGAGATTAGATGAGTATGTAGGGCAGAGGGTAAATTTTCCCCTTATTTGTGATGAACCAAGGTGTTCACAAGTGTTATTGTTGAAGGGCAAGAGTCCCTTGTTAGTGGAAGATTTAAGTTGTTCCCCCTTTTTGTATGAATTAGTACCCTCTGTGTGGAATGGTGTTGAAAGAGTGAGATGGTGTTATGGTGAGAGAGAGTTAGATAGAGAGTTGTGTATTGATAGAGAGATAGAATTATATAAATTAAAGAGAGATTATAATGAGTTGAAAGAGATGTTAGAAGTGGTACAGATAAATGATATGAAATACTTACTTTGTAGAGTAGAGATTGAGAATTGTTTTGATGATACCTGTTTAAATAATAATAATAATTTACCTTATGATGAGAAAATAACTGACCTTATATTGAATGCAAATACTGATGGAGACTGGACAGAAATAAACAATGTTCACTTGGTTTATGATAAAATAATTATAATAGGAAGTAACCCTATGTATGATTATTGTGGTAAAACGAATAAACTAAAATTTTATGGTTATTACACACAGGATAGCCATATGAGGTACGTAAATAAAATTGAAAAATGTTATGTGAAACCCAGACTATTATTCGATGATGGAGGTTGAATATAAACTCAATGAATGGATGTTTTAAACATTTTAGTTTATGGTAGTGACCTTGCTGAATTTGGAAACAAAGTGTGATAAAATTGAACAAGTAATGATGAAGATTTGTAAATAAATTCTAGTGAAATTGATTGTGTTTGTATTGTAAAATATTTCATGTAACCATGTGTGTATTGATTGATTTTAATAATAATATTATTTTATTTTGTTAATTAACAATAATAATTAACAGGAGGTATTAATGAATTTAATTTTGCATTGGGTGTTTATATTCAAAGTGTTTTAAATAATACAACTAAAGCTAAACTGTTTTGAGTGGAGGTTATTAAAATAATTTTCAAGTTAAACAAATACTTAAAAAAGGTTAATTTGGAACTGAATTGTAACAAATAATAATTGATAAATATGTTAACATCAAAAGATTTAGAAAAACCCAAATAATTGAAGGAAGTACAGTATATATGTCAGTATATGATGTAACCATGAATGTTGAAACTGCGAGTGTTTATAACACCAGTCTGGCAGACAACTGTTAATGTAAACAGGTGTGTTGTATGTTTTGACTGATGTTTACAGCCAGGTGTTGAAGCTGATAAATGTTGTATTCTGCTGAATCATTGCCAGCAGTAAAATCTTATTGTGAAACAAAAGAAATGAAGTAAATTTTTTACAGACCAAATAACAATGAGGTGAGGGTTGTCGGTTCTGCGTTTGTGTCTAAGGATCAAGTGTTCAACTAATGAGCTGCGGTAACCGTTCGCAATTGCAATGTGTTTAATTATATCTATTTCTTCCTTGTGGTTTGTTGGATCTAAAGGTACACTGTATAGTCTGTGTATCAGACTGTTGAACGCGGCCATTTTTTGTGAGTGCGGGTCGAAAGAATCAGCATGTATGACACCATCAGTTGTGGTGGGTTTTCTGTATATCCTGTATTGAAATTTATTATTGTGTTTCATAAAAGTTAAATCCAAAAAATTTATTGCGTTGTTTGACTCTATTTCGAGTGTGAACTGTATGTTTTTGGTGATGTTATTCATGTAATGTAACAGCATGTTTGCCTGTCTCGTTGTCCCGTCGAAGATAACAAATGTGTCATCTACGTATCTTTTATAAAATGTAATGTTACGTTGCCATTTATTATGTGGTGATAGCAAATATGTTTTTTCGAAGTTATTCAGGAAAATGTCAGCCAACAAACCGGACAGGGGTGAACCCATTGCAAGACCCTCCTCTTGAATAAAAATTGTGTTATTGAATGTGAAATAATTTTGTTTCAATATTACGTCTAGTAAAAGTAACAATTCTGTTACTTCTTGTAGATTTAACTTTCCTGTTCTTATTAAATTATCTTTTAGAATGTCCAAGGTTGTCTGTACTGGGACGCTTGTATAGAGGTTTACTATGTCAAAGGAGATTAACTTATGCTGACTATTAATGTTAAGGTCTTTAGTTAGTTTTATTAATTCAATGCTATTTTTTATACAATGATTGTTGTCTATGGTTATGTTATTTTTTATTAATTGGACCAATTTCTTGGATAATTTATAACCCGGGGCTGTTGTGTAATTAACGAGAGGTCTTATCGGTATACCTGGTGTATGGATCTTAGGTAAACCGTTGAACATGGGTGCATGTGCGATTATGGGTTTCAACTGGCGGCGTGTAGTTTCATCGAAAAGGTGTGTGCATTTATTAATCGTTTGGTTGATATATTTTATATACTTCGTTGTGGGATCGGAATCTATGGCTCTTATGTTGTTGATATGGATAAATTCATATGCTTTTTGTTGATGCATGTCTATCGGTAAAATAACCATAGTGTTGCCCTTGTCTGAATTAGTGGCTAAGGCCTTATGTTCGTTTAGTTTATGTTTAATTTGTTTAATGGTTTTCATTTCACTTGCGTATTTCTTTTTTAAACTGTCAGATAATGGTTTAAAGTTGTTGTCATGTGTTCGTATATGTCTGTCTATTTTTCTGTTGATTGTAACTCTCAACTCGTTTTGTGTCTGTGAATCTGTTACACTTTTTATGGCTGCTTCGGTTATAATCAATTATTTAGTTACGTGATTCTTATTTAAATCTGGTAAATTGTACTTGAAACCTTTATTAAGTATATTCATCTCTTCTGCATCGAATTCAATATCAGTTAAATTAGAGACTCGGGTATAAAATGTATGTTTACATCCAGTGAATTTGTCGTGGTGTTGTCTTTTACTTAACATATTTAATTTCTTATCATGTTTGTGTACGATCGGTAAAGTGGACTTCGTAACCTGCTGATTAATGTATTGTAATATGTTGGGAAAAAGTATTGAGTGTATCTCTTTTAACAATGTTAAATGTGCTTTATATAATAGTGAGTTTAGTCTATTCTTTTTAATATATAATTGTTTGATCTCTTCTTTTATCCATGTTATCTCTGCTATATGTTTAACTTTTGTGGCAGCTTTCGTTGTGTTATTAATGCGTACTGTGCAGTATCTAGGTATAACGTTCAATTTCAAACAGTTTTTATTGAACTTGATGTGCAAGTTGGTCTTTGATAATTTACTTTTAATGTTTATGAATTTGTATACCATTTTTGCTTGATAAGCTTCCAATTTTAAAGTCATTGTACTGGTATCCGCGTCACAATTATTATAATTAAATTTTTAAAAATTTTTACCTTAATGCGTCTATGTGACCGCTTGGTTTCTGTCTTCTAACGCGTTTTGGATTAATTTAATCCATCATCAGAGTAAAAATTCGTCGGTTATGACTTCGTTAAAACATTAATAAGACACTAAAATACATCTATGTATATGTTCTATAAACACAGCGACATACGCGGATGTGAGTGCGCACTCGACACCGGTTGACGACGTACTGCACAGTTTATTTAAGTTATCATGTTATCTATTGTTGTGTTGGGGCGTGTACTCTATGGTTATGTTATCTATAATCTTATCTTATAGTGTATGTGATTTAAATGCCAATTGTTCGTTTAGTATATTATTAGGATTATTTCTGAAGGCCCGGTAAATTTCAAACTCTTCTACTGCATCCATATATCTTCCCTTTTTGCAAATGTGTAAGGGTTTGCAATTTGCCTCAAAATTTGTGTAATTATGATTTAATGAAACGAGATGTTTAGCGTAATTTGATTTATTTATATTTGAAATGCTCGTGGGTAAGTGTTCTTTATATCTTTCGAAAAAAAACCCTGTCAGTCTGACCAATGTAATGCATGTCGCAGTCATCACATATCATCTTGTATACGCCCGTTCTTTTTTCAATTGATGTTCGTGTGGCATTATTTAACATTTTTTGGATATTGTTATTTGTTCTAAATGTGATGTGGATGTTATGTTTTTTAAATGTATTTCTAATGAGCATTGAGAAGATATAGGGCGGTTGATTATACTAACAACTTCTCAATGCTCACTAGAAATACATTTTAAAACATAACATCCACATCACATTTAGAACAAATAACAATATCCAAAAAATGTTAAATAATGCCACACGAACATCAATTGAAAAAAGAACGGGCGTATACAAGATGATATGTGATGACTGCGACATGCATTACATTGGTCAGACTGGCAGGGGTTTTTTCGAAAGATATAAAGAACACTTACCCACGAGCATTTCAAATATAAATAAATCAAATTACGCTAAACATCTCGTTTCATTAAATCATAATTACACAAATTTTGAGGCAAGTTGCAAACCCTTACACATTTGCAAAAAGGGAAGATATATGGATGCAGTAGAAGAGTTTGAAATTTACCGGGCTTTCAGAAATAATCCTAATAATATACTAAACGAACAATTGGCATTTAAATCACATACACTATATGATAAGATTATAGATAACATAACCATAGAGTACACGCCCCAACACAACAATAGATAACATGATAACTTAAATAAACTGTGCAGTACGTCGTCAACCGGTGTCAAGTGCGCATTCACATCCGCGTACGTCGCTGTGTTTATAGAACATATACATAGATGTATTTTAGTGTCTTTTTAATGTTTCAACGAAGTCATAACCGACGAATTTTTACTCTGATGATGGATTAAATTAATCCGAAACGCGTTAGAAGACAGAAACCAAGCGGTCACATAGACGCATTAAGGTAAAAATTTTTAAAAATTTAATTATAATAATTGTGACGCGGATACCAGTACAATGACTTTAAAATTGACAGTATATAGCAAAGGTACAGCGGAAGGAAGAATGAGTAAAAGGCCAAAGTGATCTAAAAACAAACCACAAGGTGGACAATCCCAAAATATATTATTATTATTAATTTAAGTCACACAAGTTGACAAAAAAAGGTATTTAAGATTGACTGTTGAAAAGTCCAGCAATCCAAAAAATAAACTGAGCAGAGATGATGTTCCTCTGGTCTCAGAAAAAGATGAGTAGTAATGGAAGAAACCAGCTACTAGAAGGTTAGGGAAAAAATTATATAAAAGGGAGAACACACTAATGGAAATAAATAAAAACAGATCCAAATAAAATGGAATGAATCAAGTAAGAAGAGAAATAAAGAATGGAGAAACAAACAAGAGAGAAAAGGAAAAGATAATATATAACTGATAATTTCATAAAAAACTATACTAGTATTTTATTAAAATGATCAATTTTGAAGAAGAGGCATTATGTTACAACACAAATAAGCCACCCCAGTACCAGGGATAAAAAAGGATGTTAATAAATATAAAAATACTTCATATAAAATAAAATATCAAAAATAAGATAAAATATAAAGACGGTGACACAACAAACGACGACATGGCCTAACCCAAGTGATTGACCAAACAAACAGGAAACGACAAAGAAGGGAAAAAACCAAAACCAAAGAAGAATAAAGACAATTGAAGGAAGTGAACGAATTCATACAACCAAATAAAGTAAAACCAAACGAGAAGGGGAGAACCGAATTAAAATGAAGCCAATTGAAAATGAAGAAGATGAAGGAGAAGAAGAAGAAAAATGAAGAGGAAACGAAGTGAAACCAAGGGATAAGAAACACCACAAATATAAAAGGGAGAAATGGTACACTCAAGTATAATATTGGGAATAAAACCAATAATTATCCAATACCAGAAATAAATATTATTATAAATGAAATAATTCATATAACTGTTGTAACCAAAACAGTAGAGTAATATTATAAAAAGAAAAAGTACACTAACCCAAAAATTAGAGTTAGATGTAGTAAAAAGCTATAGAAAAATAACATTAATAATACTGTGCATAATTTGTAATGAAAGAAATAGTGAGAAAGTGACAAAGAGAAATAATTATAGGGATTACCCACTAAGAAACACTTAATGTGAACAGTTAAAAAGTGCTATAGTGAAAGTGTGAACCCCAAAAATGGTTAACAACTACCATAATAATAATAATAATAAAACACTCAATAATCAATAAGAAACAATAATTGATTATTAGTGAATCCAATTATAAGTAAAAGTAAGGTTTTTAGGATAACATTACCAAACTAAGCATTTCATAATGTGAAAAAAACACTGAAGAGTGATAAGAAAACACTGTGTGAATAAAAGTGATACAAATTAATAATTATAAATATAAAGTTTTAATAATAATGGTAAATGGAAACAGTTAGTAATAAGAAACGAACGCTGGAAAGGGATAATAACATTGTTAAATAAGATTAGTTATAAACGATTGTATTTAAAAGGGGAGTATCCCATGTAAAGACAAACAGCTAGTATTAACATGGATTGAGAGTAAAGTTTAATTAGGAAATAAGCAAGTAATAATGAATAAATAAACACCCTAGATTGTAACGGAAAACCAATTGTTCAAAAGGTGATGTTAGTTAACACCCAAAAAATAGTAATTAATGAATAGAGTTGTAAACAAACTTTACTTAATAATGGTAAAATAATTGTATAATTATACTTATGAATACGGCATGACTGAAGAATTTGTACAGAGCATATGCCTAAATGTTATGTTTTTGATTGAGGAAGAATAGGGAGTAATAGCCATATTATTAACAAAAGCAAAATAGATGATTAAGAAATTAAGACAATACAAGTCTAATTACAATAGAAATTCAATAAATGTAGAAAATGACAGAACCACTAATCAAACAAAATACAGTAGAATCAAACAAAACATCAATTATATAAATTCAGTAGATATAGTTAATGGATACTAGTGCATCTGAAATGCCTAACTGTCAAAACCAATAATTACAAATTGTATAAAATCCACAAGGAAATTAACAAATCTAAGGCAAGTAACTAGCCAAAAATTATGTATAAATCATTTTAAAAGAAAAATGTTACAATAAGAGCTTAAATTAAAAGAAATATGTAATTATCAAATATCAGCATAATTAGACAAAAGTTAATATCTAATAGAACATGACCTTGTGAGGTATTATTTTAATCTTTGAAAGGAAATAAATACAATAGTGATAATATTTAATACCCAGAAAGGAAGACAGAAGAATAAAACAATCAGAAAATATATAATAAATTTGAATAAAAATTTCAAATATGATAACAATGCTTTTAATCTAGGCCTTAACCAATCAAAGGGTTTCAGTTACCATAGAAACTAGTTGGTTACTAATTTTCCGTTAATTTTGTTTTCGTGTAAAAAGACGCTTGGGTAGTACGGACGCAAGATTTTGTATGTCCGAAATTTTACATTAAAAAGTTTAAAAAATATTCAAAGGTCAAAAACATGTACCAGTGAGAAGGAGAAGAAGAGGATTAACGTTTAACTGATGTCCAGGAACAATATAAAAGAAAATTGTAACGTGTCAAAATATGGGGTATTTTAATTTATTTCATTTCAGGGATTTATAAATGTATTGTGAAAGTTTTATTTCTCAACGGTGACCAAACACGTGGTGAATAGAACAGTTTTGAAACGAATCAGCAACGCAATATTACATTGCGAAATCAGTCAAGGTATGCAGCCACCCTAGATTTCCAAGAACTTTGCTTGTGTATGACCATGCGCCCGTATGCACGATACGGGTATACGCGTGGACCCACGCGGTCAGGAAACGCCAAGATGGTGAAAAGTACCTTTTCTGTTTCGTCTACTTGACTGAAACGCCGGATACGAAAGCTTAAGGTCCGCCTCCTTAGTGACATAAAACTGGAAGCGCCTAAATATCGTCGGCGCATACTACAGAAAAACCCACTATGTATCATGCACATGATCGCTCAACTGCAACAACTCAACTATGAGCGACGACGAAATTCGTTGGCGGTGGACATCAGTTTCCGCCCGCTTGCAAGAGACTTTTTACCAGTTCGTCACTGATCGTGTCTGGCCAGACACCGCCCTAAAAGGGGCTCTTCAGATTTTTTCCAAGTTCCAGTCTTAAACTCTATTTTGTGAATTATTATGCGGCAGTGAAACCAATAGTTATCAGTTAACAACCACCGGGGAATCCGGAACTCATCACAAACTCAAAAATGAGAAAAACGAACAGTGCGAACTAAAACCGCGTGCCGGCTGGGGAGGGGTATTTTTATATTATTAGATTCAATGTGTTAAAGGTTTGTTAATAATGTGAGAGAGTGTGATGCAGGCTGGGCTATCTACATAGATGTAAGTAACATAATTTAAGTACACTATTGTAAGATGTATGAACCATAACAAAATTGGGAAAACCATGTGAGAAAATTTATTGGAAAAATTTAATCTTTAACGTTGCAATATTTGATAATTAAAAATCATAATTTCTCTTCATAAAATGTGTAGAGTAAGTAATTTCACTAACCTATGAAACAGATGTTTGCGTCTGATGTTCGTGCGATCGGATTTCTGGACCCAGAAAGAACCTTTGCAGGTAGGTGGAATAAATTGTATTTTTGTATTATATATATATTTAAACTGTATTTAACTTCACAAGTGGCGCCCGAACAGGGACGATTTTATAAATTAAAAAAGTTTTTGTTAATGTAAAATCCGCACCTACAAAGAGGCAAACGTGTGTTTTAGGGTTAGTGTAGTAAAATAAAAATGCATCATTTACGCAAAGTTAATATGAGATAGAAAGTACATTACAAAAAATTAGATTAATTCAAATATTCTAAATATCAATTATAAAAAAATGGCAGATAATAACGAGATTGTAGTTGAAATGAGCGAGTCGGCTGGCGTGGGGGAACCAGAAGTTCATTCAACCCCAGTAAATCGATCAAAAGAATTCAGCCTAACTGAATCAGCTATAGACGACTCGGACACGCTATCAACTCCAACCTCAAAGAAATGTAATAGCCAATTCGATAACGATATAATGAGTATATTACGAACCATATCAATGGATATTCATGAACAGAAAAACGAAATCAAAGAAATTAAGAGTAGTTTCAATGAAAAATTAGACATACAGAATGACAAATTTGACAGACAAAATAGGGATTTTAATGAGAAATTCAATGCTCAAAAGAATAGTTTTGATGAATTAAAAAATGAGATCCAAGAAATGCATAAATGTTTTGAAAATAATAATGAAACAATAAAAACTAGTTTGAGTAAATTAGAGCAGAGTAGTGAGCGAATGGGAGTAGTTGTAATGAATCCAAATAAGAATAATACGAATGAAAATTATAATGACACAGAGTTAACAAATGATAATGATAATGTCAAAAATAATGAATGTAATATTGAGAATAGGGATATAATCGAAAATGTAGTATCTGAGAGTAATGATGAAGTTGTGGAATGTGATAATGAAATGTTAATGTATGCTTATGAGTTAGAGAGAGAGAGAAAAGATAGTATGGTGGTAGAATGGGGGCAGAGGGTAAATTTTCCCCTTATTATTTATGATGATACTTGTGTTCACAAGTATTGTTTAAGAAGGGCAAGAGTCCCGTGTTGGTAGAAGATTTGAAGTGTTTATTTTTGTTGTATAATTTTGTACCCTCTGTCTGGAATAATTTTGAGAGTGTGATTTGGTATTATGATGAGAGAGATTTAAGTAGTGAATTGTATGTTAACAAAGAAACAGAATTGTATGAATTGAATAGAGAATATGGGAGTGGAAAGTAATGTTAGAAGTGTGTCTAAGTAATAATGAGATAATACAAAAGTAAATAACCCGATAATGAATATAATTACTGATGGAGACTTAACAGATGTACATAACGTTGACTTGTTTTATGATTATTTTGGTAAAATGAATGAATTTGGTTTTTATGGTTACAACACACAAAACAGTAATTTGTGGGGTAATAAAATTGAACAGTGTTATATAAAACCAAGATTAATCTATGACGATGGAGGGTAGGCTATAAAACGATAAAGGACAGTTATAAATATTTTGTTTTATGGTTTTGACCTGGCAGATTTGGACAATGAAGTGCGAAAAAATGGAACGGGTAATGACAAAAGTTTGTAAATAATTGTAGTGCGTTCATTTATGTGTATTGTAGAATGTCAAGTAAACAAGTATGCAGGTAATTGTTGTAACAATAATAATATTAATATTTTGCGATTTAATAAATATCAGAATTAATTTTGAAAACAGTAATTGACTAATTGTAATTGTTTGGTAGCTATGTAGTTTGTATTTTCAATAATTGGTATTTTAATTTAATTAAAACAATTTGGTATGTTTTAAATATTTTGATTGATTATTTAAATGTTATATAATTAAATTTTCTGAGGAATCTAAATTATTTTGTACGAGATTTGTGAGTTTGGTAATTAAATGTATCAGTTAAACTTCACAATGATTTAAACTAACATTTGTGTTAAATGTTTCAGAGGTGCGGTGAAAGTATTGGGGTGTAGGGGGTATATATTTTGTGTATGTCAATTTAAATGGACTGTAAGTATACAAAATTTTATAGTACGAATCAAGTATAATAAAAAATGTTTACAGGTGTAACTCAGATGAAAAGATTTTAATTCAGTAATGAGACGATTTGAAATAATTGTATTTGATAAAAAGGATAATTAAAAAATTTAAGAATAACTGAAAGATGATATATAATAATTATTAATAATGAATTTGAAAGTTTTAAGAAATTAAGTGGTAGGAGGTTTTAATTTTTGTACTTAATATTTTATGTTAATGAAGGTTAAGCTAGGAAAAGTTAAGAAAGAGATGTATGGGGTTAAAACACCATCCAGACTAATAATGTCATTTAAATATAAACTGTTAATTTTAGTGTTACAAAAGAGATTTTACTTGTGATTCCCCAACTTTTCGGGCGGTCACGGCCTCACCGAACCCTGACCGTGGAATTGGTTTAGGTTTAACAGCTATGGTTGGGGCTCATTGCATCACGTTCTGCCTTAACTGGCCATAGCTGTTATCGTTGTCAAGGTGAATTTTGAAATTGACAGGGGGGAAATAAGGGGAATCACCAAACTAGGGAACAGCGGCTGCCACTCTGTCCGCATGGGGACAGCATAGCCAGGTGGTAGACCCGTTTTAAGGGCGAGTAAATATTTACAAAGGATATGATGATATCCAGTATGTTAAAATATAACTGCCGAAGCAAAGACACGGAGATATCCAATCCCTCCAAATATGCAGTCTTTGTGGAAGCAAATAGGCGATACAGTCTAACATAAATAGCAATAGAGTGTGTGGATGGGAGGTGTCTCAGAGGAGCCACGAATTTGAAAATAACATAAAATTTGCTAACTCCAATTTTGATCTAATAAAAACGTTTATATTCCGCTCAAATAATTATATGCTCATACATTCAGTATAAGGTGTTCATTCCATGTTTTAAATGTAATACTGTATTGTAGTAGGTTAGATATAAGAGTTGATGGAAAGTATATGTTTTATATAATTTGTGTATTTTTGAAACCATGCAAATAACTAAACCGACTGGCAGGCGGTTAACATAAAGTATCAGAATCAGAAAAAGGGGAAACAAGGAGGTTAGACGTAAGGATTGATAAATATATATATTTCATGTGATTTGCTAAATTATGAGATGTGTTTCCACTTTGTTAAGAATGTCAGCTGATCAGCAATAAAATGTCACTGTTATATTGGTTGTAAATGTTCCAGGTAATTGATGTTTAATGTAATGTTTCAATGTATTACAGATGCTATTGAAAATAATGAGAAAAGTAGTTTAATGTAGTAAGATTTTAAAGGAATTGTTAGAAATAATAAAAGATGAAGGGTGATTAGTATTTTGTGGGACATGTCGATCAGTCCAAGTTGAAATTAAAGTTGAAATAGTAGAGATGAAAATAATGTAATGTTGTTGTGAGATAATGTAATAGAATTTGAGAAGTATTGATGTTGACACAGTAGTTGTGGAGAATATATGTAGAGCTTTGAGTGATATATTGATGTTTATAATTGATGATGTTATTTTGTTGTAGTTGAAGATTGAGATTTTGGGGATGGCAATTTTGTAATAGGGGGTAGTGTAATGTAGGAGTCCGCAACATAAGGGTTGGGATGGGAAGGGACCGATTTAGTGGGAAGGGGTTGCCTTAGGTAGAATCCAGGAACCAACATAATGGGAAATGAGTTTTTTTTGGGGGGGGAACACGTATCCTAAGTACAAAGGGTTAGAGAGTATTTTTTTTTATATATAGAGAGAGAAGGTGGCGATATGAGTTTATTAGTAAGTGGGGGTTAGAGAGTGTTTTGATAGATATTTTGATAGAGATGGGTGTCATGTTAGTTAAAGTTGATGAGTATTAGAGTCAAAGGGGTAGAGATTATAAATGTAGGCCTACCAAATGGTAAATTAAATTGTTATAAGTATTTAAATCACCCAAAGTAATGGAGAATAAGATTGTCAAATAAAGAAAGAGATTTATAACAAGAATATAAAATGTTTAATTGAAACCAGTGACAAATTTTTGATAGAATTTGGGAAAGTAAAGTTAGAAAGTGTTTATTTTGAATAATTTAAATGTAAATTTGATTGTTATTTATAATAATATTTTGTTATTTTAAAGGTTTTATTTTATTATGTTTTTGTGTTTCAAGTTAGAATGTTAGATGTTAAATGTATTTTCAGATGGAACTTGTACATAACGTCTGTAGGTCAAGGTTTTTGAACTTGACCTAGTTTTGATCAGCTGATAGTGAGGTCATATACATACTCAGCATGTTTAGTATGGAAGTCAATGCAACTTTGGTTCTTGATCAATTTAAACAAATTTTAAATAATTTCCGTATGAAAAGGAAAATATTTTAAGAAAGTTACAATTTTTGGAATTTAAGATTTTTTTTTTGGAAATTTTGGAATTTAAAATTTTCTTTGAAAAAAAAAATTTTCTTGATTTTGCGCCTGCCAGCTAATGGATAATTTTAAACCTTAATTAGTTTATGGTTATGTTTATTATTATTGAATCATTTTGTTGAATTGTATTGTTAGAGTATAGGTGTATGCACATGTTAGATTAAGGATGTTACTTATGTTAAGAAATATTCAATTGATTTAATTTTTTTAATAAAAAAAAAAACAAAAACCAATGAAGAGAATAATTCAAAAGAGATACAAAATTTGTGATTAGATTTTAAATGGAAACAACCAGTGAGTTGTAATTTAAACCAATTTTTTAAAGAATTTTTCAACTTATAATATGTAATGTGAGTGCGTGTGAGCCCAGTATCTGCTAAAGGCAGCCCAGCTTGCATATAAGGGGAAACATATCGGTTGAGGATATGGCATAATCTGAGCCAGGGATTGAAGATTTTTGGGGTAGCATGATAGAAGGCGAGGTGCGCTGTGGAGCGTGTCTGTTCGATTTTTCGGTGTTGGGATCTCTTACAGAGAAGTCCAGTGATCTCGTTCAGATGTGTCCATGGTCGCCGAGCCAGGGGGGTCGTGTACCCATGAAGTGTAAGAACAAAAGGGGGTTGTTGGCACCAGTTCCTCACCGGTCCTCCAGGGGTTTTATCAATGAGATTTCTTCTGTTTTGGACAGAAGACTTCTCATTGAGGGGGTATTGTAACGTGTCAAAATATGGGGTATTTTAATTTATTTCATTTCAGGGATTTATAAATGTATTGTGAAAGTTTTATTTCTCAACGGTGACCAAACACGTGGTAAATAGAACAGTTTTGAAACGAATCAGCAACGCAATATTACGTTGCGAAATCAGTCAAGATATGCAGCCACCCTAGATTTCCAAGAACTTTGCTTGTGTATGACCATGCGCCCATATGCACGATACGGGTATACGCGCGGACCCACGCGGTCAGGAAACGCCAAGATGGTGAAAAGTACCTTTTCTGTTTCGTCTACTTGACTGAAACGCCGGATACGAAAGCTTAAGGTCCGCCTCCTTAGTGACATAAAACTGGAAGCGCCTAAATATCGTCGGCGCATACTACAGAAAAACCCACTATGTATCATGCACATGATCGCTCAACTGCAACAACTCAACTATGAGCGACGACGAAATTCGTTGGCGGTGGACATCAGTTTCCGCCCGCTTGCAAGAGACTTTTTACCAGTTCGTCACTGATCGTGTCTGGCCAGACACCGCCCTAAAAGGGGCTCTTCAGATTTTTTCCAAGTTCCAGTCTTAAACTCTATTTTGTGAATTATTATGCGGCAGTGAAACCAATAGTTATCAGTTAACAACCACCGGGGAATCCGGAACTCATCACAAAGTCAAAAATGAGAAAAACGAACAGTGCGAACTAAAACCGCGTGCCGGCTGGGGAGGGGTATTTTTATATTATTAGATTCAATGTGTTAAAGGTTTGTTAATAATGTGAGAGAGTGTGATGCAGGCTGGGCTATCTACATAGATGTAAGTAACATAATTTAAGTACACTATTGTAAGATGTATGAACCATAACAAAATTGGGAAAACCATGTGAGAAAATTTATTGGAAAAATTTAATCTTTAACGTTGCAATATTTGATAATTAAAAATCATAATTTCTCTTCATAAAATGTGTAGAGTAAGTCATTTCACTAACCTATGAAACACATGTTTGCGTCTGATGTTCGTGCGATCGGATTTCTGGACCCAGAAAGAACTTTTGCAGATAGGTGGAATAAATTGTATTTTTGTATTATATATATATTTAAGCTGTATTTAACTTCACAAAATTAAAAGCAGAAATTCCCAAGACAACTTAGAAAAAGACGCTAGCAGCCTAAGTCACTCCAAATATGATGAATTACCAAAGAACAACGATCTATCACAACCTTCTGAACTGATAAGTATCATTTAAATACCCTAATCCCAGGAATAAAAGCACTTTATATATTTCTCACATCAATACAAACTCTCACTATGAATTAAAAATATTTTTTTTTCAGGGATTGAATAGAATAAACTTACTTAAAAAAATTTGTTAACTAAAAAATAACCTCGCACTAATTTGCGAACTTTTGTAACAACATACTATACTGCCGAACAATTTGTAACCACACTTTATATTATTTAAGTACGGATAAGCTACGGTAGTGTACTTTTTTATTGTAACCATGTTTTATGTTTTCTTTATAATCTCAAGAACTCCAGATTTTCGGCGAGTTGATAAATAGTGTACAAATAGTAGCCATGTTGGCATCAGAATAACTCGTTTCAAAAATAATTTCTAGTCACCTTGAGATTTTGTGTTTCATGTTTTATGCCGGAGCAATTTTATTGAATACTAAATTATAATATTATTGTCACATTGATGAATTACCAAACTATAATTAAAGATACAGTACAGAGTGTTACCATTGTTTTATTTTATAGGAAATTGTATTATATATGTGTGTGTTAGCGAATTCACTGAACAGACAACTAGCGCTCTTGCTATCTGTGCAATACAGTAAGCTGTACAGAGGCGGGAACCATTCGAACGCTCCAGCCGTCACCGCTGAAAACACCAAACTAACTTATTAATTCACAAATTTAATTGTTTTCAATAAACAATTTGGCGCCACCCGGGATTCACAAACCACTATGAAATTACAGGTAAGGTTTCCACTAGGTTGTACTGATAATTGTGACAATGCTACGGACTTCGTTAGCAACAACCATTAAAGTAACGACAGGTGTGAGACGAACATACCACACTAACACTTTATACACATAAAAAAACCTGGTGTACACATTTTACAGATACGCACCAGTCTAATAAATCGTTACAGATTGGCGACCAACGTAGTGAGGCTAGAAAAGGACGACTAGCGGCGATTATGAAAAGACATCATATGGTTACAAGATTCGACATTAAGAAAGGATCAAACCAAGAAGAAATGGAAGAAATTGAGGAAATGATTGGAGGATTGTTTGAAGAGGATCCCCGAGAGGACCAACCGGAAAATCCAAACCTACCAGAACCAGAAATAGAAGTAGTAGTTAATGTCCAACCAGTCAGACCAGCCCAAATAATGGACGCCAACTTCCAAGAAATGATGAGGATTATGGTGGAACAATTAAACAGAAACCAGGAGAAAACCGATGAAAATTTTAAGAAACAAGAGGAAAAAATTAAGGAAGAAATACGGGAACAAAGGAAGGAAGAAAGGGAATTCTTTAATGAAAAACTGGACCGAAACAGTGAAGAATTGAAAAAGCAAATCAAGGAGAACATGGAACTTCTAAATAATAAAATGGAGAGCAACCATGAAGCCATGAAGAGAAGTCAGGAGACGTTAGAAAAGAAGAGTGAAGAGCTGAAGAAACAGATCAAGAAGGATCTGGAGATAGTGAATAAGAAGATCAAAAATAGTAATGAAACACTCCTACGACAGTTGAAGGAAGATGGTGAGAAGAACAGAGAAGAATTAAGATTCATACTAATAGAGTTTCGTGAAGAAGTCAAACAGACAAAAATGGGGATGAATAAGAGATGGGAAGAAACAAATTATCCGGCAGATCAACTTAATGAAACAGTAGTTAGTGATTTCAAACCATCGAATGAAACACTAGACACCACTTCGGAAGATAGTAAGGAGATGGAAATTGTAGAAGAAACAAGTGTATTGTTTTCTGAAAATAAAGATAACAATAACACCGAAAAAATCAAGCGCATAAAAACCAACAGTAGAAGAGGAAGAAAGAAGAGTCGGATAATTAAGAAGAATAAGAAAACAGAGGAAATGGGAAAAGTATATAAAAAGAAACTAATAAAAACCAGAGAAGAATTAGAAATGGTGAAGAACGGACTGATTGAGGTATTTAATTTACCAATTACTGACCGGAGACAAATAATGAAATATAAAGATTGTAGGAGGAATCTAAAGGAAATTATAAAAGGAATTCACAACCAACCAGTGGATGAAAAATTCAGCAAATCTATGCTTAGATGGAAGATGCCAGAAATAGAAATAACTGACAACAAAACAGGGTATAACAAATCAAGAAGGTCAATAAAACACTGGAGCTTACCAGAAATAGAAATACAGAATAAGAGATCAATAATAACAAAGGAGGTACAATTAACAACTTCTTTGATTGACCAGAATGTAGTGAATGAAGCAGTCATGGATACAAATGAACGTATGATAGTAGAGGAATTGTGGTACGAGACAGAAGAAGTCTATATCACAAGGAAGAAAATAGTTCTACATGCCAAGGTTATCCGAACGACAAGTGCAGAGGAACTGATGGACCATGGGTAAACTAAGCGAAGATACCACACACCAAGAAAAGTGACTGATCTTCGAATTACTGACCAAGCAACCCAATGGAAAGAAAGAAGTATTAAAATTAATTTAAACCACTAAATGATCACCAAAACAAGAAACGACTAAGACGAATTAAAGGAGAAATGATAAACCATAATAAATAAATTTAAAAAAAAAATTATCCAGAATAAATGTAGAAGATCAAACATTTGAAGGAGTAGAGAAGAAAGACAACAAAGAGTGAAATATACAAGAGAAGGCAATAATAATGAAAGAAAAGGAGAAGATCAACTTACAAAAAAGTATAAATAACAGGGACCTGTGTAGAGTACGATATATATCCCTATGTCATCACAAAAGATAATGGTAACAATACTTACCAAATAAGTAATATAAACACGAAAAAAGATAAAAGGAGTTTACAACCAAGCTTCAATAAAAAAGTTTTATGAAGAAAAATAAATTACTAGAAATAAAATCAGCAAATTTCAAAATTCAAAAAGTTTGTAAGAGCAACTTACTACCTTATTTAGATGACATATGAGGAATGGAAAAAAAAAATAAATAAAATAAATAAATAAAAATATAAAAAACAAAGGAATAAGTTACACAAATTCCTACCAAGTAAAATCAACTTACAGTCAAACAAAGTTGATATATGAAGTATAAAATAAAAAATTATAACAAGGGAATAAGTTACACATATTCCTATAAAAAAGTAAGAATCACAAACTTACGATAATATTTAAACAAAAAGTACCTAAAAAGGAATGAGCTACAAAAATTCCTATAAAGTAAGAAAACTAACTTACGAAAAATTATCAAAAATGACATTTATAACACATTAAAATAAACAAAATAAAAATCAAGCAAAACTGCTGAGATAAATAACTAAAATAATAATGAATTTAATGTATTCAAAGAAAAAAAAAAAAAATCTGAACTGTGCAACGTGACGAATTTGGAGGATTTTTATTTTATTAAAATTGGTGGGGTTTATACAAAATTATTCATAAAAATAATTTCCATCTGTGACCAGGCCACGTGTTGAATTGAAACAGTGTTCTAACAAAGGAGCAATACGCCTTAGCAGTTGTGCAATCGTTACTGAGGAATGTACCCAGCGTCATTTCCTAGAACTTTGCGAGTGTGTGGCAGTGCGCCCGATCGCACCCGACAAGCAGGTGCGCGGACCGACGCTGACTTGTAAAACTCAAAATGGCTAGAGACGAAAAACTGTACGAGCACATGGTCCAGGCTGACGGATGTGAGTCTTAAGCCAAACCTTTTTTGTGACGTCAACCAGTGCTGAACAAATATCTTCTACGACCAACACACAATCAACTGCATGGGTTAAATGGGACACAGCTGTGGCGACGAAATACAAGGCTTTGTTTTCCACCAAAAAGGACGCAATCTAGTTGGCCGTGAACGTAGATCCACTCTCCCCAGTTCGCTTACAGACACAGATAGTGTTGTGTGGGCCCGGTCGGCCGAACTTTATAAAGTATGAACAACTAAATATAACACCGCTTTCATATCGACCGGGACCCAAGGAATTAGTGGACTTATCAATTTTTGGATGGGTGAAACGAAGTTGGCAACAGACAAGTTAATTAGTGTTCCGAGTCGTCAATATTATAGTGATATTTAGGAATGTTAATGTGTGTTTATGAGTTAGATAGAAAGTGGAAAGATAGTATAGTGGTAGAATGGGGGCAGAGGGTAAATTTTCCCTATATTTATGATGATTCAGTGTGTTCACAAGTGTTGTTTTTGAAGGGCAAGAGTCCCGTGTTAATAGAAGATTTTTGTTTCCCAGTTTTGTATAAGTTTGTACCCTCTGTCTGGAGTAATATTGAAGGTATGAGATGGTGTTATGATGAGAGAGAGTTAGATAGAGAATTGTGTGTTGATAAAGAGACAGAATTGTATGAATTAAAGAGAGATTATAATGAGTGGAAAGCGATGTTAGAAGTGTGTCTAAACAATAATGATTTAATTTATAATAAAAAAGTAACTGACCCAATAATGAATATAATTACTACTGGAGACTTGACAGAAATACATTGTGTTGATTTGGTTCATGATTATTGTGATAAAACGAATGAATTTGATTTTTATGGTTATGACACACACAATAGCCGTATGTGTGTAACTGAAATCGAAAAGTGTTACTTGAAACAAAGACTAATTTTTGACGATGGAGGGTAAACTATAAAACAATCAATGGACAATTTTAAATGCTTTGTTTTGTGGTTTTGACCTCGCAACCTTGGACATTGAAGGGTGATATAACTGAATAATTAATGATGAAGAATTGTAAATAAGTGTAGTGAATTTAATTGTGTGTATTGTAGGATGTCAGGTAAACAATGTGTATATGTAGTAGCAATGGTTGTGATAATAATAATATTAATATTTGCAATCTAAATAAATAACAAAATTAATTTTGGAGACAGTAATTAGCGAATTGTAATTGTTTTGATAGCAATGAAACTTGTATTTTCAATAATTAATTTAATTAAAATAATTTGAGATGTTTTAAATATTCCGATTGATTTGAATGTTATATAATTGAATTTTCTAATGGATTTAAATTATTTCAGGAGATGTGAATTTGGTAATTAATTGTTAAATTGTGTGATCTGAAATAACACTGTTGTTAAATGTTTCAGAAGTGACGTGGAATTATTGGTGTGTATGGTGTGTATATTTTGTGTTTATGTCAGTAAATGAATAATGCACTGTAAGTATAAATTTTATAACACAAGTCAGATATAATAAAATGTTTACAGGTGTGAAAGAATTTTAACTTCAACAATGACAGTAATTTGAGATAATAATTTAAAAGGTAATAATAACTGAAAGATGATGTAAAATAAGTGTTAATAATAAATTTGAAAATTTTAAGGTGATGAATGATTTAAATGATGATGGATAAAAGAGTTAATGAAAATTTCATATTATAATGTTTTATATAAAAGTTTAAGTTAGCTATTAGTGTGCTATTGCTGGGGTGGCATGTGCCCCAGTAGATAGTGGAATGGGTTGGGGGTAACAGGGAGTGTTACCTCCATCGGAGGCCGAAATGGCGAAAATGCACGGCACACCTTTTTGTACAATTGTATGTTGTACCCTGATAGACTTTCGTGCCGTGTAGCTAGTGATGAGTATAACATGCATTAAAGTAAAGTTTGATTTCCCCGACTTTTCGGGCGATTACTGCCTTACCAGCACTAATCGTGGTTTTGGCTAACGGTCAGCTATGGCCATAATCAAGTCCCTTGACCATAGCTGGCTTGAAATTGGTTGATATTAGAAATTAACAGGGGGGTGAAACTTGGGGAATCCCGGAACTATGGAACAGCGGCTGCCACTCTGTCCGAGTAGGGACAGCATAGCCAGGTGGTAGACCCGTTTTAAGGGCTTGTAACTATAAAACGCAGATATGTCGATATCTAAAAAATTCTTAAAATGTAAAGCCGAAGCAAGGACAAGGAGATGTTGAATTCCTCCAACTATGCAGGCCTTGTGAACGCACATGGGCGCCACAGTCCAACAGAACAATACAATAGTGTGTGTGGATGGGGGGTTGCTCAGGTGAGCAACGAATTTAAATTTCATAACGGAAAATGATAAATCAACTTTTGCACTAATAAAATGCTTGTATTATGCTTTGATAAATAGGTGTTCATACGTTTAGTATACTGTGTTTATTCTGTTTTATAAATGTATTATTTTATTGTGTTAGAGGTAAGAATTGATAAAAAATGTGTTTTATATAATTTGTGTAATTTTGAAATGAGTATAACAAAGTAAATAACTAGACCGACCGGCAGGCGGTTTACATAATTGTACCAGAGTCAGAAAGAGGGGAAACAATGATGTGTAGTATGGTGGATGTAAGGATTGCTAAAAATATGTATTTCATAGAATGTGTATAATTTTGAAATGTGTTTGCAGTGAGGTCATTCACCTTGCTAGGAATGTCAGCTGATCAGTAGTAGAATGTCACTGATAAATGGTTTATTAATGTCCAAGGTAATTAATGTTAAATATAATGTTTTAATGTGTTAAAGATGCTATTTCAAATGATGAGAAAAGTAATTTGATAAAGTAAAGATTTTAACGATTTGTGAAAAATATAGCAAAAGATAGATTTTGGGTGATTAGTATTTTGTTGGGACATGTAGATCAGTCCAAGTTGAGTTTAAAGTGGTAATAGAGAGAATAATGTTGTTTTGAATTAATGTAATGTTGTTGTGAGGTAATGTAATAGAATTTGAGAAGTATTGATGTTGACAAAGTAGTTATGGGGAATATATGTAGAGTAATGATTGATATATTGATGTTTATAAATGATTATGTTATTTTGTAGTTGAAGTGAGGTAATAAGAATGGGATTTGGGGATGGTAATTTTGTAAGAGGGGATAGTGTAGTGTAGGAGTCCGCAACAAAAGGGTTGGGATGGGAAGGGACCGAATGGCGGGAAGGGGTTGCCTTAGGTAGAAGCCAGGGACCAGAGTACGGGAATGAGCTTTTGGGGGGGGAACACTTATCCTAAGTACAAAGGGTTAGAGAGTATTTTTTATATATCGAGAGAATGATGTGGATTAAGTTTAGTAGTAAGTTGGGTTTGATAGATGTTTTGATAGAGATGGGTGTCCTGATAGTTAAAGTTGTTCGTGGTAGTAGAGTCAGAGGGGGAAAGATTATAAGTGTAGACATATCAAGTCGTAGATCAAGTTAGTATAAATAATTGAATCACCCAAATTAATGGAGAATGTGATTATTAAAGAAAAGAGGTTCATAGTAAAAATATAAAGTTTTGATTGAAACCAGTGACAATTTTTGATAGAGTTTGAAAATAATGTAAAGTGTTTATTTTGAGTAATTTAAATATTAATTTTATTCTTGATCATAATAATATTTTGTTATTTTAAATGTTTTATTTTATTATGTTTTTGTGTTTAAAGATAGAGTTTTACAGATGTTCAAGGTATTTTCTGTAGGAACTTGTGTATAACTTATGTAGGTCAAGGTTCTTGACTTGACCCAGTTTGATCAGCTGATGGGTGATGTTCTATACTAGACACGTTTGGCAATGAAGTAATGCCGATTTTGTTTTTAATTGATTTGAATAAATTTAAGGAATTTTAATATTGAAAAAATTAAAATAATATTTTAATAAATTTGAATTTTTGAATTTAAAATTTTTTTGAAAAAAAAAAAAATTTTTTGATTTTGTGCCTGCCATCCAATTGCTGTTTTGAACTCTGATTATGTTATTGTTTGTGTGTATTAATAGTGTTTTTATTGAATTGTATTGTTTAGGATATACGTATAATCACATGTTAGGATAAGGATGTTCATGTTTTTAATAAATGTTAAACTTGTTTATTTTCTAATGATAAAAAATAATGAAGAGAATTATTCAATTTAGATAAAAGATTTTAATTTGATTTTTTGGAAAATAGCTGTGGATTTTTAACTTAAATGAAACTGTGTAGCTAAGAATATTTCAATTTTGATAGTACTGTATGTAGCAATGAGTGTGTGTGCAAGCCCAGTAACTGCTAAAGGCAGCCCAGTGTGCATGTAAGGGGGAACATATCGGTTGAGGATCTGGCATGATATAAGCCAGGGATTTGGCTTTAAGGGTGGCATGTTAGAAGGTGAGGTGCGCTGTGGTGCATATCTGTTCGATTTTACGGTGTTGGGATCTCGCACAGAGAAGTCCAGTGATCTCGTTCAGATGCGGCCATAGTCGCCGAGCCAGGGGGGTTGTTTACCCATGAAATATAAGAGCAAAAGGGGGTTGTCGGCACTGTATCCTCACCAGTCCTCTTAGGGGTTTTAGCAATGAGATTTCTTCTGTTTCGGCAGAAGATCTCTCATTGGGGGGGGGTATTGTAACTTGACGAATTTGGAGGATTTTTATTTTATTAAAATTGGTGGGGTTTATACAAAATTATTCATAAAAATAATTTCCATCTGTGACCAGGCCACGTGTTGAATTGAAACAGTGTTCTAACAAAGGAGCAATACGCCTTAGCAGTTGTGCAATCGTTACTGAGGAATGTACCCAGCGTCATTTCCTAGAACTTTGCGAGTGTGTGGCAGTGCGCCCGATCGCACCCGACAAGCAGGTGCGTGGACCGACGCCGACTTGTAAAACTCAAAATGGCTAGAGACGAAAAACTGTACGAGCACATGGTCCAGGCTGACGGATGTGAGTCTTAAGCCAAACCCTTTTTGTGACGTCAACCAGTGCTGAACAAATATCTTCTACGACCAACACACAATCAACTGCATGGGTTAAATGGGACACAGCTGTGGCGACGAAATACAAGGCTTTGTTTTCCACCAAAAAGGACGCAATCTAGTTGGCCGTGAACGTAGATCCACTCTCCCCAGTTCGCTTACAGACGCAGATAGTGTTGTGTGGGCCCAGTCGGCCGAACTTTATAAAGTATGAACAACTAAATATAACACCGCTTTCATACCGACCGGGACCCAAGGAATTAGTGGACTTATCAATTTTTGGATGGGTGAAACGAAGTTGGCAACAGACAAGTTAATTACGGGCAGTGAACCGGTGAACAAAAAACACGTGACCGGCCGGAGTCGCGGTAGTGCACAGTTTAAGTCAAAATGAATTGGTAAGATAAAAGCAAGGGGTAAGGTGTAAATATTCAATTGAGTGAATGAGAGAATGGCAGACTGGGCGGTCTGATTTTTATGTATCCTAGAATAAGGTAAGATGTTAGCTTAAGTTAAATATAGTAATTATAGTCATGAAGCTAATAACAAAATAATAAATTATTATGCTGTATTTATGTTTTCAAAATTTTGAGTAAAGATCTAACAGAGTTGCTAAAGTTAAAAAATAAAATTTATGAATTCTCTTCAAAATGACTTACGTAAATTATTACTATTACCCTTAAACCAGGTTTGCATTTTACGTTCGTGCGAGAATCCTGGACCCAGATAAAACTTTACAGGTAGGTGGTGGATAAATTATGTATTTATATATTTTAATAGAGTAATTAACGTAACAACTGGTACAAGAAGAAAAAGAAATTATGTATAAAACAAATATACACAAAATGACTAAAGCAGAATATTGCTAAACAACCAAGAAAAGAATAAAGATGTCTAAGATAATTAAAATGATCACGATAAGAATAGAAAAACAGACTAATGAAAAGTTAGATATGATGAAATTAACATATGAATAAACAAAAAACAATCAACTGTATGAGTAGATGACAGTATATAGCAAAGGTACAGCGGAAGGAAGAATGAGTAAAAGGCCAAAGTGATCTAAAAACAAACCACAAGGTGGACAATCCCAAAATATATTATTATTATTAATTTAAGTCACAAGTTGACAAAAAAGGTATTTAAGATTGACTGTTGAAAAGTCCAGCAATCCAAAAAATAAACTGAGCAGAGATGATGTTCCTCTGGTCTCAGAAAAAGATGAGTAGTAATGGAAGAAACCAGCTACTAGGTTAGGGAAAAAATTATATAAAAGGGAGAACACACTAATGGAAATAAATAAAAACAGATCCAAATAAAATGGAATGAATCAAGTAAGAAGAGAAATAAAGAATGGAGAAACAAACAAGAGAGAAAAGGAAAAGATAATATATAACTGATAATTTCATAAAAAACTATACTAGTATTTTATTAAAATGATCAATTTTGAAGAAGAGGCATTATGTTACAACACAAATAAGCCACCCCAGTACCAGGGATAAAAAATGATATTAATAAATATAAAAATACTTCATATAAAATAAAATATCAAAAATAAGATAAAATATAAAGACGGTGACACAACAAACGACGACATGACCTAACCCAAGTGATTGACCAAACAAACAGGAAACGACAAAGAAGGGAAAAAACCAAAACCAAAGAAGAATAAAGACAACTGAAGGAAGTGAACGAATTCATACAACCAAATAAAGTAAAACCAAACGAGAAGGGGAGAACCGAATTAAAATGAAGCCAATTGAAAATGAAGAAGATGAAGGAGAAGAAGAAGAAAAATGAAGAGGAAACGAAGTGAAACCAAGGGATAAGAAACACCACAAATATAAAAGGGAGAAATGGTACACTCAAGTATAATATTGGGAATAAAACCAATAATTATCCAATACCAGAAATAAATATTATTATAAATGAAATAATTCATATAACTGTTGTAACCAAAACAGTAGAGTAATATTATAAAAAGAAAAAGTACACTAACCCAAAAATTACAGTTAGATGTAGTAAAAAGCTATAGAAAAATAACATTAATAATACTGTGCATAATTTGTAATGAAAGAAATAGTGACAAAGTGACAAAGAGAAATAATTATAGGGATTACCCACTAAGAAACACTTAATGTGAACAGTTAAAAAGTGCTATAGTGAAAGTGTGAACCCCAAAAATGGTTAACAACCATAATAATAATAATAATAAAACACTCAATAATCAATAAGAAACAATAATTGATTATTGGTGAATCCAATTATAAGTAAGAGTAAGGTTTTTAGGATAACATTACCAAACTAAGCATTTCATAATGTGGAAAAAACACTGAAGAGTGATAAAAAAACACTGTATGAATAAAATTGATACAAATTAATAATTATAAATATAAAGTTTTAATAATAATGGTAAATGGAAACAGTTAGTAATAAGAAACGAACGCTGGAAAGGGATAATAACATTGTTAAATAAGATTAGTTATAAACGATTGTATTTAAAAGGGGAGTATCCCATGTAAAGACAAACAGCTAGTATTAACATAGATTGAGAGTAAAGTTTAATTAGGAAATAAGCAAGTAATAATGAATAAATAAACACCCTAGATTGTAACGGAAAACCAATTGTTCAAAAGGTAATGTTAGTTAACACCCAAAAAATAGTAATTAATGAATAGAGTTGTAAACAAACTTTACTTAATAATGGTAAAATAATTGTATAATTATACTTATGAATACGGCATGACTGAAGAATTTGTACAGAGCATATGCCTAAATGTTATGTTTTTGATTGAGGAAGAATAGGGAGTAATAGCCATATTATTAACAAAAGCAAAATAGATGATTAAGAAATTAAGACAATACAAGTCTAATTACAATAGAAATTCAATAAATGTAGACAATGACAGAACCACTAATCAAACAAAATACAGTAGAATCAAACAAAACATCAATTATATAAATTCAGTAGATATAGTTAATGGATACTAGTGCATCTGAAATGCCTAACTGTCAAAACCAATAATTACAAATTGTATAAAATCCACAAACAAGGAAATTAACAAATCTAAGGCAAGTAACTAGCCAAAAATTATGTATAAATCATTTTAAAAGAAAAATGTTACAATAAGAGCTTAAATTAAAAGAAATATGTAATTATCATATATCAGCATAATTAGACAAAAGTTAATATCTAATAGAACATGACCTTGTGAGGTATTATTTTAATCTTTGAAAGGAAATAAATACAATAGTGATAATATTTAATACCCAGAAAGGAAGACAGAAGAATAAAACAATCAGAAAATATATAATAAATTTGAATAAAAATTTCAAATATGATAACAATGCTTTTAATCTAGGCCTTAACCAATCAAAGGGTTTCAGTTACCATAGAAACTAGTTGGTTACTAATTTTCCATTAATTTTGTTTACTCGTAAAAAGACGCTTGGGTAGTAGGGACGCAAGATTTTGTATGACCGAAATTTTACTTTAAAAAGTTTAAAAAATATTCAAAGGTCAAAAACATGTACCAGTGAGAAGGAGAAGAAGAGGATTAACGTTTAACTGATGTCCAGGAACAATATAAAAGAAAATTAAAAGCAGAAATTCCCAAGACAACTTAGAAAAAAATGCTAGCAGCCTAAGTCACTCCAAATTTGATGAATTACCAAAGAACAACGATCTATCACAACCTTCTGAACTGATAAGTATCATTTAAATACCCTAATCCCAGGAATAAAAGCACTTTATACATACTGCATTCAAAAAGTTCCGGGACTAACGCTATTAAGGACACAACTTTTCAGATAAATGAAATTTTATTATTTATTATTCAACATACATCCCTTCCCTCTCTATACAGATTTTAGATCGCTCATACAATCGTTGAAAGGCATGCGCATAGTTCTCCTTCGAAATCGTGTTTAAAACAGCTGTCACATTCTTCTGACTTGTCTCTACGTTATCAAAACGCTGCCCCTTCAGTGCCACCTTCCGCTTAGGGAACAGAAAGAAGTCAGCCGGAGCCAAATCTGGTGAGTAGGGTGGATGGATAATCACTGTGACTGATTTTCCAGCGAGAAATTGTGAGACAATCAATGATGAGTGGACTGGAGCATTGTCATGCAGAAGAAACCACTCCCCTGATCGGTACATTTCTGGCCTAACCCTGCGAATTCTTTTCAAAAGGCGATCAAGTACCTCTTTGTAAAATGGTCCAGTTACAGTCTGGCCGGGTGGCAAGAATTCTTTGTGGATCAGTCCCCTTGAATCAAAAAATGTGGTCAGCATTGTTTTCACTTTTGATTTTGTGGCCCTCACTTTCATGGGTCTGCCATCTCCTGGGTCGCGTCATTCAGCTGTTTGACGTTTGGTAGATGGGTCATACTGGAAACACCACGATTCGTCGCCTGTGACAATGTTCTGTAAGAAATTCTGGTTGTCATCGGCCCATTCAACGAGGCTTCGCGACGCTTCCACACGTTGTTCTTTTTGCTCTGCTGTTAACGATTGTGGAACGAACCTGGCACACAGTTTCCGTTTGCCGAGTACGTCATGCACGATAGTGTAAATACTACCCACACTGATGCCGATCTATTCTGATAAAATCTGGACGCTCAGCCGACGGTTGACGGACAGTGCAGCACAGACACGCTTGACATTCTCGTCAGTCACGCTTGTGGAGGGGCGCCCATCTCTTGGATCATCTTCTAGAGACTCACGACCATTTTTAAAACGTGCATACCACTCGAACACTTTGCTACGACTTAAACAACCTTTTCCATATGCAAGTTGCATCATCGAAAACGTCTCTGTCACACTTTTTTCACATTTAAAACAAAATTATATTGCAGCTCTTTGCTCCATCTCGAAAATTATGACAACAAGGAAAAACCAGATAAACTTAACAGTGTCGCTGTTTACTATGGAATGAGTCCTCAACAATGCAATTGTCACAGGAAGTGGGTGAAGGTTGTCACATAGTATTCCAGCTGTGACACAGAGATAGCTCCATCTGTATGTCAATAGCAGTATCAGTCCCGGGACTTTTTGAATGCACTGTGTATATTTCTCACATCAATACAAACTCTCACTATGAACTAAAAATAATTTTCTTTCAAGGATTGAATAAAATAAACTTACTTAAAAAAACTTGTTAACTAAAAAATAACCTTGCACTAATTTGCGAACTTTTGTAACAACATACTACACTGCCGAACAATTTGTAACCACACTTTATATTATTTAAGTACGGATAAGCTACGGTAGTGTACTTTTTTATTGTAACCATGTTTTATGTTTTCTTTATAATCTCAAGAACTCCAGATTTTCGGCGAGTTGATAAATAGTGTACAAATAGTAGCCATGTTGGCATCAGAATAACTCGTTTCAAAAATAATTTCTAGTCACCTTGAGATTTTGTGTTTCATGTTTTATGCCGGAGCAATTTTATTGAATACTAAATTATAATATTATTGTCACATTGATGAATTACCAAACTATAATTAAAGATACAGTACAGAGTGTTACCATTGTTTTATTTTATAGGAAATTGTATTATATATGTGTGTGTTAGCGAATTCACTGAACAGACAACTAGCGCTCTTGCTATCTGTGCAATACAGTAAGCTGTACAGAGGCGGGAACTATTGGAACGCTCCAGCCGTCACCGCTGAAAACACCAAACTAACTTATTAATTCACAAATTTAATTGTTTTCAATAAACAATTTGGCGCCACCCGGGTTTCACAAACTGCTATGAAATTACAGGTAAGGTTTCCACTAGGTTGTACTGATAATTGTGACAACGCTACGGACTTCGTTAGCAACAACCATTAAAGTAACGACAGGTGTGAGACGAACACACCACACTAACACTTTATACACATAAAAAAGCCTGGTGTACACATTTTACAGACACGCACTGTAACAGTACATAATGACCCACTACCATAATTATGGGATTTAAGGATAAAATTTTATGTTTTATTGTTTAATCTTTAAAATACAGAATGGTTAGGTCCATTGTCCCTATATACGGAGGAACAAAGCAAATTCAGCAAGAGTACCATACCAAGGTCACCGGTGGACGTGCTGGAGTCAGTAAAAGCCATGGCTGTGTTTGTGACGAATGACTGTAAATATGCATTGTGATTGGATAATAGCACTGTTCCGTCATAATAAAAAACAATGATGCACTGACTACAATACGTGCAACGAGGCGTTGTCCAGTATGACAAAGCTTGATGACGTAAAAAACACACACACAAGCGCAAATTTACATTTGCCTCTTTCTCAATTCAGCGCAGTTCTTCAAAGTATCAACAGCGATGTATCGCTGTGTGATCAGTTTTATAACAAAAGTTTATTACAACTAGACTCAAAATTGCTAGTATAATGGTGGAGCAATAAAGGCTCGAATTTAATAACAGTATGAACTATAACATGTAGAATAAGTGCTTATATTTACTTAATTAAAAACTCAGCAGAACTTGAGGCGAACACTGGCCATCAACATGGGCGTCAACCAACAACAGCGAAGGAGCAACACCGACCAACACTAAGAGAAGTCCAATTTTACCATCTTTCTTTATTATTTTAATGAGCTCATTAGTCAAGAATAATTAATTAAACGAATGTACTTGTAACAGGGTGAATGTGTGTAAGAGTGAGTGAGTGAATACATGGCCATAAATATATATGCCGAGGGCATTGGTTTGTGTGTAACTTAAATACTAAGTAATAAATGATTAAAGCTGCAGCAATATAAAAGTTACAATGATATTGATTTAGAAACCAAAAAGGGGAGTATTAAGAATGATTTTGGCTATTAAACTGACCACCATTTTGTTTTGGTAATCTTATATGACGCCATTTTGACCGCATGGTCGTGTATGTAAAACATATCTGGGAAATTAAAATTTTGATAGTTACTCAATATAATACAGTGTTATCATTTGTGTCACCTTCTGTGTATCAAAAATCTCGCTGTTAATGAATCCTGGCCCCTTAGGTAAAAAGCATGTTAAAAGGAAGAGTATGAATCCGGCAGATATTGATAAGTACCCAGAAGTACCATATTATGGTACTGTTTATACATATCAATATGTGAAATAATTACATATATGTGTGAAATAATTAATGGAAAAGGTAGGTAGTTCGACAGCACCAGTCTAATAAATCGTTACAGATTGGCGACCAACGTAGTGAGGCTAGAAAAGGACGACTAGCGGCGATTATGAAAAGACATCATATGGTTACAAGATTCGACATCTAGAAAGGATCAAACCAAGAAGAAATGGAAGAAATTGAGGAAATGATTGCAGGATTGTTTGAAGACGATCCCCGAGAGGACCAACCGGAAAATCCAAACCTACCAGAACCAGAAATAGAAGTAGTAGTTGATGTCCAACCAGACAGACCAGCCCAAATAATGGACGCCAACTTCCAAGAAATGATGAGGATTATGGTGGAACAATTAAACAGAAACCAGGAGAAAACCGATGAAAATTTTAAGAAACAAGAGGAAAAAATTAAGGAAGAAATACGGGAACAAAGGAAGGAAGAAAGGGAATTCTTTAATGAAAAACTGGACCGAAACAGTGAAGAACTGAAAAAGCAAATCAAGGAGAACATGGAACTTCTAAATAATAAAATGGAGAGCAACCATGAAGCCATGAAGAGAAGTCAGGAGACGTTAGAAAAGAAGAGTGAAGAGCTGAAGAAACAGATCAAGAAGGATCTGGAGATAGTGAATAAGAAGATCAAAAATAGTAATGAAACACTCCTACGACAGTTGAAGGAAGATGGTGAGAAGAACAGAGAAGAATTAAGATTCATACGAACAGAGTTTCGTGAAGAAGTTTAACAGACAAAAACGGGGATGAATAAGAGATGGGAAGAAACAAATTATCCGGCAGATCAACTTAATGAAACAGTAGTTAGTGATTTCAAACCATCGAATGAAACACTAGACACCACTTCGGAAGATAGTAAGGAGATGGAAATTGTAGAAGAAACAAGTGTATTGTTTTCTGAAAATAAAGATAACAATAACACCGAAAAAATCAAGCGCATAAAAACCAACAGTAGAAGAGGAAGAAAGAAGAGTCGGATAATTAAGAAGAATAAGAAAACAGAGGAAATGGGAAAAGTATATAAAAAGAAACTAATAAAAACCAGAGAAGAATTAGAAATGGTGAAGAACGGACTGATTGAGGTATTTAATTTACCAATTACTGACCGGAGACAAATAATGAAATATAAAGATTGTAGGAGGAATCTAAAGGAAATTATAAAAGGAATTCACAACCAACCAGTGGATGAAAAATTCAGCAAATCTATGCTTAGATGGAAGATGCCAGAAATAGAAATGACTGACAACAAAACAGGGTATAACAAATCAAGAAGGTCAATAAAACACTGGAGCTTACCAGAAATAGAAATACAGAATAAGAGATCAATAATAACAAAGAAGGTACAATTAACAACTTCTTTGATTGATCTGAATGTAGTGAATGAAGCAGTCATGGATACAAATGAATGTATGATAGTAGAGGAATTGTGGTACGAGACAGAAGAAGTCTATATCACAAGGAAGAAAATAGTTCTACACGCCAAGGTTATCCGAACGACAAGTGCAGAGGAACTGATGGACCATGGGTAAACTAAGCGAAGATACCACACACCAAGAAAAGTGACTGATCTTCGAATTACTGACCAAGCAACCCAATGGAAAGAAAGAAGTATTAAAATTAATTTAAACCACTAAATGGTCACCAAAACAAGAAACGACTAAGACGAATTAAAGGAGAAATGATAAACCATAATAAATAAATTAAAAAAAAAATTATCCAGAATAAATGTAGAAGATCAAACATTTGAAGGAGTAGAGAAGAAAGACAACAAAGAGTGAAATATATAAGAGAAGGCAATAATATGGAAAGAAAAGGAGAAGATCAACTTACAAAAAAGTATAAATAACAGGGACCTGTGTAGAGTACGATATATACCCCTATGTCATCACAAAAGATAATGGTAACAATACTTACCAAATAAGTAATATAAACACGAAAAAAGATAAAAGGAGTTTACAACCAAGCTTCAATAAAAAAGTTTTATGAAGAAAAATAAATTACTAGAAATAAAATAAACAAATTTCAAAATTCAAAAAGTTTGTAAGAGCAACTTACTACCTTATTTAGATGACATATGAGGAATGGAAAAAAAAATAAAATAAAATAAATGAATAAAAATATAAAAAACAAAGGAATAAGTTACACAAATTCCTACCAAGTAAAATCAACTTACAGTCAAACAAAGTTGATATATGAAGTATAAAATAAAAAATTATAACAAGGGAATAAGTTACACATATTCCTATAAAAAAGTAAGAATCACAAACTTACGATAATATTTAAACAAAAAGTACCTAAAAAGGAATGAGCTACAAAATTCCTATAAAGTAAGAAAACTAACTTACGAAAAATTATCAAAAATGATATTTAAACAAATTAAAATAAACAAAATAAAAATCATGCAAAAAAGCTGAGATAAATAATTAAAATAATAATGAATTTAATGTATTCCAAGAAAAAAAAAATCTGAACTGTGTAACATGACATAAGGTAGTGAAGATCCAATTGTATTTAATTATAAAATAAAAAGCTGAAGATAAGAATAAGAGGAAAAAACTTATAAACTTAGAGACCAATAACCCAGTAACCCAATAAATGACAAATGACTATTAAACTGACAATGACCGGACACAATAGATCGGATAAATACCAAAGGAACCAAGAGACAATGAAGAAGAAGCCGAGACCTAAGTGCAATCAAATAATCCCAAATAATGACCATTATATTGTAATTTAAATAATGAACTGATAATTGTAATAGATAAGATTTACCTAGGGTAATAAGATTAATGGAAAGTAATAATGTCATGTATATTTTGTTGATAAAAGAATGTACTTATATAATATAAGGTAGGGAGTTAGAAACTAACCATACCCAAACTAATAGTGATGATAATAGTCAAAGCCAATAAATGGTGCTTTGAGCCAAACAAAAACAATAATTAAGAAATAACCCAAAGTGATCAGAGTGATTTGAAAGTAAACTAGTTATTCATGACCCATAATCACACAGTGATATCAAAATAATCAGACAAATCGTGTGAATAAACAAGTGAGTGAATTAAAAATGTGTAAAAATAAATAAGTGGTGAAGTGCTAGGTATAGCATATAATGGAAAAAAAAGTGATAGTGATAATAAATAAAGAAACCTTCTATGAAAGGAAAAGTGCAGTGGGGGTGTAGAATAAAATATTATATAAGCAAACTATAATAAACAGCTAAACAATTTTGATAAACTTTATGTTAGCAAGTAAGATTAAACTGATTGTGCTATTATAAATTTAGGTAATAGGATGTCAGAATTATATAATAAGGTAAGAATTAAGTTATTAGAATGAATAGTAAAATAAGAAGGACAGACACTGTATTTAAGTGAAGGGATTAGTAGATAAGACATATCGAGTAAGGCACAGTTTAACAGTAGTATTGTAAGAGTTTTGTTATTGTTCAAAAACCATAGAATGTAGTAAATTATAGGATAAGCAAGATAATAGTAAAAAACAGAAAAGGTAGTTAAAAGTTATTTCAGGATAGAACCTGACAAGGAATATTTTTATAATAAGAGTTAGAGTTAGGAATACTGATGTTTATTGTTTGTTTTGTTTATAAAATTATATTAGAATTACCAAATATGTTATTAAGAAATGTTAGATGGGAGTAGAATAAAATCTAGGCTCTAGGCTTAACTGTTGAATATAAATTTAGTAGTTTTGAGAACAAATAATAATCCAAAGTTAAAGCAGAGTATACCAAATGGTTAAACCAATTAAGTGAGTATTTCTAATACCAAAATATATGAATAACAACCAATTTTGAATAAAATATATGTAAAATATAAATATGGAAAATAGTAAAAATGTAATTAGCTATTCAAAAGTGGGCATGAGGGATATCAAAATGATCATCATAAAAAATTAGGAAGAATGGTACTCATGTAATAACTCTAGCTATTAGTATAAGATAGAAATCTTCATTTGAAGATATTTTGGTAAAATTAGACTAAAAAAGACGTTAAAACATAACAATGACTTAAGTTAATGACCAATGAAAATTAACATAATTTATTAGGTAACCATAGCAACCAGAAATTTATTGCCAAAAAACCGTTAGATTTTCATTACTGTATTATTGACCGACGCCGAGAGTGGATCGAGTAGCTCTCGCACTAAAATGTTATTACTAAACTGAATTTTAAATCAATTTAACTTAAAAGGAGATAATAACAACATTCCAGGGAATCCTGAACAAAATTTTGTTTAATAAAAAATTATCCACAAACCATAATTATCTGAAGAATACGGGAAGACGCAGTGAAGAAGAGAGATGACGACGGACACCGAATGAAGATCATCGGGACATCGATTAATAGAAGAAGACGGACGATAACCTAAGGAGTGCGAGGCCGGAGTCAGCGAGGAAAACCATCGAGACGAGGGAAATAAACTTCTGGAGAATATAAGAAGACGACATCCCAGGAGTTATCCGGAAGAAGAAGACGACATCAGGATCTTCAGCAGGAAAATCGATGAGTATAAACATAATCCCATTATCGAATTCACAATTTTTTGGTCAAAATTAATAAATAACTATTTCACTTCACTGATCACTATTCCGATTTAGAACTAAATGCTTTGTTAAATTCACTATTTAAACTTTAATCGATTAGCAATTATTAAAAGCAAAATATAATAAATAATTGACGAACCTTTTGATAAATAAATTTGACAAACGAAAACTAACCCAAAATTTCTTTACAAGTTTTCATTGGTAATTACTTACTTGAATATGATAAAATATTAATTTGTTTATGTAACTAGTATTAAGGATTGTTATAAATTTATGTGTGTTAGCCGTAAGTATATATTTCTGTAGCCGAAAGGACTTTTTAACACCCCTGAGAAAAACCATATTTACTGTAAACTAACATTACTGACGAATTGTATACAAACACGAGAGCTGAGCAAGTACCAACCGAACAAGTGTAATAGCCGGTGCAGAAAACAAATTTGATGTATCATAAAGTAACTGAAATCTTCTAAAGAGTTAATAAATGTTCTCAATCTGCAATTCTGTATGTTTGATTCAATTAATTTACAATAACAACTAAGAATTTATTGAAGTGAAAGCATCAAAGCAAATCGCTAGCAGAGTCAACACTGCAGAAAGCCGTGCGCCAATCAGGTGGCGAGGCGGCAACATTTGAATGCAACCGAGCGAAATACGGTTTACCCGTGAATGATAAGAGAAGTTACAATTTGACATATTACACACTAATAACACTAATTATAAATTTTAAACAACACACACGTAAACGTTATGTAACAAAGTGGCGCACCAACTAGTAGGGCTAGAATAGTTAAGGAAACATACCTTTAAACTTTACAGATTCTAGCGGCGACTACAGAAATGGAACCGGCAAAACACGGGACGAGACACCAGACGAAGCTACGTGAAAAGGAGGCGGAAGAGGAAGCAAGGAGATTAGAAAAGGAGATCGAGAGAGACGTCCGAATGGAAGAAAAGGAAATAACATCAGTGGAAGATGTGGAAGAATTACTAACTCCCATGGAAATAGATAAACCCACACAGCAGGAGGAAGCCAGAACAGACCTGGACTTACTAAAACTATGGGAATTAATCAAAGAAAACTCCAGGAAGCAGAATGAGAAAATGGAGGAACGGAGAAAGGAAGACAAAGAAGAACTAGACAAGAAATTTGAGTCAATAAATGACAATTTTAAGAAGCAGAAGGAAGAAATTAAGGAGGACAATAAAAAACTGTTACAACAAAATAACGAAGAATTGAATAAGAAGTTTGAGTCCTTGAACGAAAAATTCGACAGCACCAAGGAAGATTTAAGGCGGACCATTAATGGAAATAACGAAAAATTACGACAGGAGATGAAGGAAGAGAATAAAATAATCAGTGAAAAAATAGAGAGAAGTAATGAGAAAACCGGTGAAACCTTGAGACTCATGAAAGAGGACATTGAAACGTTGAACGACAAAATTGAATACAACCAAGATACATTACAGCAACAGTTGACGGAGTACAGAGAAGAACTGAAACAAACTGTAATGGAAACGGAAGAGAAGATAGAGAAAACCAGCGAAGTAGTGATGCAAGTCCGAGAAGAAATTTTGATCAAGGTAAATGAAGTTGAAGGCGAAGAGGAGGAGTTGAAGGACTCCAAAAAGAAACCAACAACAAATTAGAACAAATACAAACCAGAGTAGAAGAGAACTATAGCAGATTGGACGCGTCAGTAAGTGAAGTGAAGGACACCACAACCGCCCAAGAAGGGAAAATAGCTGAATTTAGGGCAAGAGAACTACACCTACAGGAAGAAATCAATGCACTGAAAGATCGACCAATCTTGAGCTCACATGTATTATGTAGCGAAAATAGAGAGACAATAAACTTTAAAAATTATAAACGCAACCCAATTGAGTTTATAGAACGAGTAGAGGAGAACTTAGCCCGAACCAGAGAGACACGGTGGACAATAATCAAGAGCATGATAGATGACATGTTCAAAGAAGTCCATGACAATTGGTGGACGGCGGTGAGACCAGATATAAATAATTTCAGTGAGTTCAAAAAATTATTCAAAGACAAATACTGGTCGGAGGCGACTCAACACGTGGTGAGAAACAACATAAGCAACGGCCGATTCGACCCTTACCTAGGACAGTCCCCAACCGCTTACTTTTTAGGTAAGGTAAGCATAGCGAGGAACCTCGAACCTAACATCCCGGAAGAGTGCCTAGTGATGCAATTGGCATACCACTACGACGGGGAAATCACAAAAAGCCGTTTAAGTGGACGAATTAAGACTATACAAGAGATGGCCGCATTATTGGGAGAGTATGAGCGGGAGAAACATTATGTCTTGAACAGACAGAAGAACACACCAAACTACAGGAATTATGATAACCGGAATCAACCAAGTGGGCCGCAAGGAAACCACACCCCGGCCAATCATCCGCCAGCCAACCCCAATAATTATCGAGGGTTCAATAACCATAACAACAACAATAATTACCCAAGAAACCATAACCAGAATTACCCCAATAACAATAACAATGCAAACCATCCTTACAACAGGGGAAATAACCAAAATGGAGGTGGTTATAACAGACCAAATAATCAATATCACAATAATAACCAGTCGATAACGAATCAACCACACAGGCGACAGGTAAATTATGTCAATGCCCGAAACGACAGAAGACGTGGTTACAGAAGAAGGAGCAGGAATGCGGAAGAAGATAGGAGAAGCAGGGAACGAAGGGGAGACGCGCCCGCAATAAATCAGCCAAACAATGACCAGGGAATCCAGTATGTTCGAATAAACCATATCCTGGCTGAGGCCGGGGATGACCAAGAGGGCTATCATGGAAACAATGAACCTAATCCCGGTTCCGAGAATGCTGAGGGAAGGAACAGACGGAACGAAGATGAAATAGAACCATATGAATATGATCCGTACTGTGACGATCCCATAGAGAGATTTAACACTGCTTATAACCTACGGAATCCTCCGGAAAACCATATTGGCGGAGCAGCCCGAACAGCGGCCAGTACCGGAAACGGATAAAACTAAGTCAAAATACTATCCAAAATAGGACTGATTTTAAGTAAACTGACCATGCAAACCAATTAATGCATATAAGTGAGAAGATTAACTTACAAGAAAAAAGGAGTGTATATAACAGGGTCCATTGTACAGTACCATAAATACCCTATCTCATATTAAAGGACAACAAAAACAATACCTATGTCATAAGTGAGATCACAACTAAGAAAATAAAAGGGACTTACAACCAGTCTTCTTTAAAAAAGTATTATGAACCAGTGTCAGAAAATTAAAGAGAATTTTGAAGGTAACAATTATCAAAATTCAAAAATAAATGTAAGCACAACTTACAATAAGTATTTGATTGGAACTATTATTATTATGAATGAAAGGGAATTTAGAAGAAAGATAAGCTAAATTCAAAACAAAGTAAGGCTAAACTTACGACCAAGTGTGAAACAAAATGTGTAAACCCATGTAATTTTGAAAATATGTATAATGAAATATCATAAAAATTGATATAAAATAATAAAATGTTACACAAATAATGATGACGCTACATAACTTCATTAACCAACCCTAACACAAAAGGGAATAATAGAAATTAATGTTTCACAAAAGAAAAGACAAGACAATCAAATAAAAAATAAACTTGACATATTAACTGAACAATCAATGAAAAATATAAGTGAGCCAGAAACCAGCTACAATGTTAATAAAATATCAATGAGCATTAAAGTGATGACAAATAAAATCACTACCATATAAAATAAGCTAATGAAACAATGCAAAATGCCTATTAAATATCGCCATAAGCTTAAACAAAGGATTGCTAATAAGTTATTGAGATGAAAAAGTCATGAGATGTATAAAGGAGAGAATAATTAATCCCAAAAGTGTTTTATTGTATTAATATTATGTGAGTCGGAAATAAACGACTATTATTATAATTATTATGAATATTATTATGTGATGATTTTATGTTGAGATACGTCCAACAATTATTTATGTTATTGAGCAGATAGGCAAGGCCTCTGAACTCAAAATGTGTATAAATGGATAGCAGAGTAATAGAGCCACACGTGCCCTCTGGCTAGTACCAATTTATATGAAGGAGAGAGAAGAAAAATTTTAGGGAAGTAGAACATAAAAGGGAATAATAAAGAAAGAAAATAATACCAATTATCATTTTAGGAACCATGACTTAATAAAGAATGAATACAGAAGAAGTAGCGATTGACGAATTCCTGAATCATAACAACTTGATAAAATGAACTATATTGATGATTTCAGAAAAAATATAATAATCTTTGTTTCGAAATAATCAATTTTGGTGGCGATGCATTATGTAACATGACATAAGGTAGTGAAGATCCAATTGTATTTAATTATAAAATAAACAGCTGAAGATCAGAATAAGAGGAAAAAACTTATAAACTTAGAGACCAATAACCCAGTAACCCAATAAATGACAAATGACTATTAAACTGACAATGACCGGACACAGTAGATCGGATAAATACCAAAGGAACCAAGAGACAATGAAGAAGAAGCCGAGACCTAAGTGCAATAAATAATCCCAAATAATGACCATTATATTGTAATTTAAATAATGAACTGATAATTGTAATAGATATATTTACTGTAAACTAACATTACTGACGAATTGTATACAAACACGAGAGCTGAGCAAGTACCAACCGAGCAAGTGTAATAGCCGGTGCAGAAAACAAATTTGATGTATCATAAAGTAATTGAAATCTTCTAAAGAGTTAATAAATGTTCTCAATCTGCAATTCTGTATGTTTGATTCAATTAATTTACAATAACAACTAAGAATTTATTGAAGTGAAAGCGTCAAAGCAAATCGCTAGCCGAGTCAACACTGCAGAAAGCCGTGCGCCAATCAGGTGGCGAGGCGGCAACATTTGAATGCAACCGAGCGAAATACCGTTTACCCGTGAATGATAAGAGAAGTTACAATTTGACATATTACACACTAATAACACTAATTATAAATTTTAAACAACGCACACGTAAACGTTCTGTAACAACTGGTACAAGGAAGAAAAAGAAATTATGTATAAAACAAATATACACAAAATGACTAAAGCAGAATATTGCTAAACAACCAAGAAAAGAATAAAGATGTCCAAGATAATTAAAATGATCACGATAAGAATAGAAAAACAGACTAATGAAAAGTTAGATATGATGAAATTAACATATGAATAAATAAAAAACAATCAACTGTATGAGTAGATGACAGTATATAGCAAAGGTACAGCGGAAGGAAGAATGAGTAAAAGGCCAAAGTGATCTAAAAACAAACCACAAGGTGGACAATCCCAAAATATATTATTATTATTAATTTAAGTCACAAGTTGACAAAAAAGGTATTTAAGATTGACTGTTGAAAAGTCCAGCAATCCAAAAAATAAACTGAGCAGAGATGATGTTCCTCTGGTCTCAGAAAAAGATGAGTAGTAATGGAAGAAACCAGCTACTAGGTTAGGGAAAAAATTATATAAAAGGGAGAACACACTAATGGAAATAAATAAAAACAGATCCAAATAAAATGGAATGAATCAAGTAAGATGAGAAATAAAGAATGGAGAAACAAACAAGAGAGAAAAGGAAAAGATAATATATAACTGATAATTTCATAAAAAACTATACTAGTATTTTATTAAAATGATCAATTTTGAAGAAGAGGCATTATGTTACAACACAAATAAGCCACCCCAGTACCAGGGATAAATAAGGATGTTAATAAATACAAAAATACTTCATATAAAATAAAATATCAAAAATAAGATAAAATATAAAGACGGTGACACAACAAACGACGACATGACCTAACCCAAGTGATTGACCAAACAAACAGGAAACGACAAAGAACGGAAAAACCAAAACCAAAGAAGAATATAGACAATTGAAGGAAGTGAACGAATTCATACAACCAAATAAAGTAAAACCAAACGAGAAGGGGAGAACCGAATTAAAATGAAGCCAATTGAAAATGAAGAAGATGAAGGAGAAGAAGAAGAAAAATGAAGAGGAAACGAAGTGAAACCAAGGGATAAGAAACACCACAAATATAAAAGGGAGAAATGGTACACTCAAGTATAATATTGGGAATAAAACCAATAATTATCCAATACCAGAAATAAATATTATTATAAATGAAATAATTCATATAACTGTTGTAACCAAAACAGTAGAGTAATATTATAAAAATAAAAAGTACACTTACCCAAAAATTAGAGTTAGATGTAGTAAAAAGCTATAGAAAAATAACATTAATAATACTGTGCATAATTTATAATGAAAGAAATAGTGACAAAGAGAAATAATTATAGGGATTACCCACTAAGAAACACTTAATGTGAACAGTTAAAAAGTGCTATAGTGAAAGTGTGAACCCCAAAAATGGTTAACAACCATAATAATAATAATAATAAAACACTCAATAATCACTAAGAAACAATAATTGATTATTAGTGAATACAATTATAAGTAAGAGTAAGGTTTTTAGGATAACATTACCAAACTAAGCATTTCATAATGTGGAAAAAACACTGAAGAGTGATAAGAAAACACTGTGTGAATAAAAGTGATACAAATTAATAATTATAAATATAAAGTTTTAATAATAATGGTAAATGGAAACAGTTAGTAATAAGAAACGAACGCTGGAAAGGGATAATAACATTGTTAAATAAGATTAGTTATAAACGATTGTATTTAAAAGGGGAGTATCCCATGTAAAGACAAACAGCTACTATTAACATGGATTGAGAGTAAAGTTTAATTAGGAAATAAGCAAGTAATAATGAATAAATAAACACCCTAGATTGTAAGGGAAAACCAATTGTTCAAAAGGTGATGTTAGTTAACACCCAAAAAATAGTAATTAATGAATAGAGTTGTAAACAAACTTTACATAATAATGGTAAAATAATTGTATAATTATACTTATGAATAGGGTATGACTGAAGAATTTGTACAGAGCATATGCCTAAATGTTATGTTTTTGATTGAGGAAGAATAGGGAGTAATAGCCATATTATTAACAAAAGCAAAACAGATGATTAAGAAATTAAGACAATACAAGTCTAATTACAACAGAAATTCAATAAATGTAGAAAATGACAGAACCACTAATCAAACAAAATACATTAGAATCAAATGAAACATCAGTTATATAAATTCAGTAGATATAGTTAATGGATACTAGTGCATCTGAAATCCCTAACTGTCAAAACCAATAATTACAAATTGTATAAAATCCACAAACAAGGAAATTAACAAATCTAAGGCAAGTAACTAGCCAAAAATTATGTATAAATCATTTTAAAAGAAAAATGTTACAATAAGAGCTTAAATTAAAAGAAATATGTAATTATCAAATATCAGCATAATTAGACAAAAGTTAATATCTAACAGAACATGACCTTGTGAGGTATTATTTTAATCTTTGAAAGGAAATAAATACAATAGTGATAATATTTAATACCCAGAAAGGAAGACAGAAGAATAAAACAATCAGAAAATATATAATAAATTTGAATAAAAATTTCAAATATGATAACAATGCTTTTAATCTAGGCCTTAACCAATCAAAGGGTTTCAGTTACCATAGAAACTAGTTGGTTACTAATTTTCCATTAATGTTGTTTACTCGTAAAAAGACGCTTGGGTAGTAGGGACGCAAGATTTTGTATGACCGAAATTTTACTTTAAAAAGTTTAAAAAATATTCAAAGGTCAAAAACATGTACCAGTGAGAAAGAGAAGAAGAGGATTGACGTTTAACTGATGTCCAGAAACAATATAAAAGAAAATTAAAAGCAGAAATTCCCAAGACAACTTAGAAAAAGATGCTAGCAGCCTAAGTCACTCCAAATTTGATGAATTACCAAAGAACAACGATTTATCACAACCTTCTGAACTGATAAGTATCATTTAAATACCCTAATCCCAGGAATAAAAGCACTTTATATATTTCTCACATCAATACAAACTCTCACTATGAATTAAAAATAATTTTCTTTCAAGGATTGAATAAAATAAACTTACTTAAAAAAACTTGTTAACTAAAAAATAACCTCGCACTAATTTGCGAACTTTTGTAACAACATACTACACTGCCGAACAATTTGTAACCACACTTTATATTATTTAAGTACGGATAAGCTACGGTAGTGTACTTTTTTATTGTAACCATGTTTTATGTTTTCTTTATAATCTCAAGAACTCCAGATTTTAGGCGAGTTGATAAATAGTGTACAAATAGTAGCCATGTTGGCATCAGAATAACTCGTTTCAAAAATAATTTCGTCACCTTGAGATTTTGTGTTTCATGTTTTATGCCGGAGCAATTTTATTGAATACTAAATTATAATATTATTGTCACATTGATGAATTACCAAACTATAATTAAAGATACAGTGCATAGTGTTACCATTGTTTTATTTTATAGGAATTGTATTATATATGTGTGTGTTAGCGACTTCACTGAACAGACAACTAGCGCTCTTGCTATCTGTGCAATACAGTAATCTGTACAGAGGCAGGAACCATTCGAACGCTCCAGCCGTCACCGCTGAAAACACCAAACTAACTTATTAATTCACAAAATTAATTGTTTTCAATAAACAATTTGGTGCCACCCGGGATTCACAAGCCACTATGAAATTACAGGTAAGGTTTCCACTAGGTTGTACTGATAATTGTGACAACGCTAAGGACTTCGTTAGCAACAACCATTAAAGTAACGACAGGTGTGAGACGAACACACCACACTAACACTTTATACACATAAAAAAACCTGGTGTACACATTTTACAGATACGCACCAGTCTAATAAATCGTTACAGATTGGCGACCAACGTAGTGAGGCTAGAAAAGGACGACTAGCGGCGATTATGAAAAGACATCATATGGTTACAAGATTCGACATTAAGAAAGGATCAAACCAAGAAGAAATGAAAGAAATTGAGGAAATGATTGGAGGATTGTTTGAAGAGGATCCCCGGGAGGACCAACCGGAAAATCCAAACCTACCAGAACCAGAAATAGAAGTAGTAGTTGATGTCCAACCAGTCAGACCAGCCCAAATAATGGATGCCAACTTCCAAGAAATGATGAGGATTATGGTGGAACAATTAAACAGAAACCAGGAGAAAACCGATGAAAATTTTAAGAAACAAGAGGAAAAAATTAAGGAAGAAATACGGGAACAAAGGAAGGAAGAAAGGGAATTCTTTAATGAAAAACTGGACCGAAACAGTGAAGAATTGAAAAAGCAAATCAAGGAGAACATGGAACTTCTAAATAATAAAATGGAGAGCAACCATGAAGCCATGAAGAGAAGTCAGGAGACGTTAGAAAAGAAGAGTGAAGAGCTGAAGAAACAGATCAAGAAGGATCTGGAGATAGTGAATAAGAAGATCAAAAATAGTAATGAAACACTCCTACGACAGTTGAAGGAAGATGGTGAGAAGAACAGAGAAGAATTAAGATTCATACTAATAGAGTTTCGTGAAGAAGTCAAACAGACAAAAACGGGGATGAATAAGAGATGGGAAGAAACAAATTATCTGGCAGATCAACTTAATGAAACAGTAGTTAGTGATTTCAAACCATCGAATGAAACGGAACACTAGACACCACTTCGGAAGATAGTAAGGAGATGGAAATTGTAGAAGAAACAAGTGTATTGTTTTCTGAAAATAAAGATAACAATAACACCGAGAAAATCAAGCACATAAAAACCAACAGTAGAAGAGGAAGAAAGAAGAGTCGGATAATTAAGAAGAATAAGAAAATAGAGGAAATGGGAAAAGTATATAAAAAGAAACTAATAAAAACCAGAGAAGAATTAGAAATGGTGAAGAACGGACTGATTGAGGTATTTAATTTACCAATTACTGACCGGAGAGAAATAATGAAATATAAAGATTGTAGGAGGAATCTAAAGGAAATTATAAAAGGAATTCACAACCAACCAGTGGATGAAAAATTCAGCAAATCTATGCTTAGATGGAAGATGCCAGAAATAGAAATGACTGACAACAAAACAGGGTATAACAAATCAAGAAGGTCAATAAAACACTGGAGCTTACCAGAAATAGAAATACAGAATAAGAGATCAATAATAACAAAGGAGGTACAATTAACAACTTCTTTGATTGATCAGAATGTAGTGAATGAAGCAGTCATGGATACAAATGAACGTATGATAGTAGAGGAATTGTGGTACAAGACAGAAGAAGTCTATATCACAAGGAAGAAAATAGTTCTACACGCCAAGGTTATCCGAACGACAAGTGCAGAGGAACTGATGGACCATGGGTAAACTAAGCGAAGATACCACACACCAAGAAAAGTGACTGATCTTCGAATTACTGACCAAGCAACCCAATGGAAAGAAAGAAGTATTAAAATTAATTTAAACCACTAAATGATCACCAAAACAAGAAACGACTAAGACGAATTAAAGGAGAAATGATAAACCATAATAAATAAATTAAAAAAAAAAATTATCCAGAATAAATGTAGAAGATCAAACATTTGAAGGAGTAGAGAAGAAAGACAACAAAGAGTGAAATATATAAGAGAAGGCAATAATATGGAAAGAAAAGGAGAAGATCAACTTACAAAAAAGTATAAATAACAGGGACCTGTGTAGAGTACGATATATACCCCTATGTCATCACATGGTAACAATACTTACCAAATAAGTAATATAAACACGAAAAAAGATAAAAGGAGTTTACAACCAAGCTTCAATAAAAAAGTTTTATGAAGAAAAATAAATTACTAGAAATAAAATAAACAAATTTCAAAATTCAAAAAGTTTGTAAGAGCAACTTACTACCTTATTTAGATGACATATGAGGAATGGAAAAAAAAATAAAATAAAATAAATGAATAAAAATATAAAAAACAAAGGAATAAGTTACACAAATTCCTACCAAGTAAAATCAACTTACAGTCAAACAAAGTTGATATATGAAGTATAAAATAAAAAATTATAACAAGGGAATAAGTTACACATATTCCTATAAAAAAGTAAGAATCACAAACTTACGATAATATTTACACAAAAAGTACCTAAAAAGGAATGAGCTACAAAAATTCCTATAAAGTAAGAAAACTAACTTACGAAAAATTATCAAAAATGATATTTAAAACAAATTAAAATAAACAAAATAAAAATCAAGCAAAAAAGCTGAGATAAATAATTAAAATAATAATGAATTTAATGTATTCCAAGAAAAAAAAAATCTGAACTGGTACAAGGAAGAAAAATAAATTATGTATAAAACAAATATACACAAAATGACTAAAGCAGAATATTGCTAAACAACCAAGAAAAGAATAAAGATGTCTAAGATAATTAAAATGATCACGATAAGAATAGAAAAACATACTAATGAAAAGTTAGATATGATGAAATTAACATATGAATAAATAAAAAACAATCAACTGTATGAGTAGATGACAGTATATAGCAAAGGTACAGCGGAAGGAAGAATGAGTAAAAGGCCAAAGTGATCTAAAAACAAACCACAAGGTGGACAATCCCAAAATATATTATTATTATTAATTTAAGTCACAAGTTGACAAAAAAGGTATTTAAGATTGACTGTTGAAAAGTCCAGCAATCCAAAAAATAAACTGAGCAGAGATGATGTTCCTCTGGTCTCAGAAAAAGATGAGTAGTAATGGAAGAAACCAGCTACTAGGTTAGGGAAAAAATTATATAAAAGGGAGAACACACTAATGGAAATAAATAAAAACAGATCCAAATAAAATGGAATGAATCAAGTAAGAAGAGAAATAAAGAATGGAGAAACAAACAAGAGAGAAAAGGAAAAGATAATATATAACTGATAATTTCATAAAAAACTATACTAGTATTTTATTAAAATGATCAATTTTGAAGAAGAGGCATTATGTTACAACACAAATAAGCCACCCCAGTACCAGGGATAAATAAGGATGTTAATAAATACAAAAATACTTCATATAAAATAAAATATCAAAAATAAGATAAAATATAAAGACGGTGACACAACAAACGACGACATGACCTAACCCAAGTGATTGACCAAACAAACAGGAAACGACAAAGAACGGAAAAACCAAAACCAAAGAAGAATAAAGACAATTGAAGGAAGTGAACGAATTCATACAACCAAATAAAGTAAAACCAAACGAGAAGGGGAGAACCGAATTAAAATGAAGCCAATTGAAAATGAAGAAGATGAAGGAGAAGAAGAAGAAAAATGAAGAGGAAACGAAGTGAAACCAAGGGATAAGAAACACCACAAATATAAATGGGAGAAATGGTACACTCAAGTATAATATTGGGAATAAAACCAATAATTATCCAATACCAGAAATAAATATTATTATAAATGAAATAATTCATATAACTGTTGTAACCAAAACAGTAGAGTAATATTATAAAAATAAAAAGTACACTAACCCAAAAATTAGAGTTAGATGTAGTAAAAAGCTATAGAAAAATAACATTAATAATACTGTGCATAATTTATAATGAAAGAAATAGTGACAAAGAGAAATAATTATAGGGATTACCCACTAAGAAACACTTAATGTGAACAGTTAAAAAGTGCTATAGTGAAAGTGTGAACCCCAAAAATGGTTAACAACCATAATAATAATAATAATAAAACACTCAATAATCACTAAGAAACAATAATTGATTATTAGTGAATACAATTATAAGTAAGAGTAAGGTTTTTAGGATAACATTACCAAACTAAGCATTTCATAATGTGGAAAAAACACTGAAGAGTGATAAGAAAACACTGTGTGAATAAAAGTGATACAAATTAATAATTATAAATATAAAGTTTTAATAATAATGGTAAATGGAAACAGTTAGTAATAAGAAACGAACGCTGGAAAGGGATAATAACATTGTTAAATAAGATTAGTTATAAACGATTGTATTTAAAAGGGGAGTATCCCATGTAAAGACAAACAGCTACTATTAACATGGATTGAGAGTAAAGTTTAATTAGGAAATAAGCAAGTAATAATGAATAAATAAACACCCTAGATTGTAAGGGAAAACCAATTGTTCAAAAGGTGATGTTAGTTAACACCCAAAAAATAGTAATTAATGAATAGAGTTGTAAACAAACTTTACTTAATAATGGTAAAATAATTGTATAATTATACTTATAAATAGGGTATGACTGAAGAATTTGTACAGAGCATACGCCTAAATGTTATGTTTTTGATTGAGGAAGAATAGGGAGTAATAGCCATATTGTAACATGACCAAGTGTTACATAACCTAGACATATACCCATAGAATTAATAAATACATGAAAGTAATGTAAGTGAATAATATGATGATGAAAGTAGCGAAGAAGAGAAGGACCAACGAAGAGGAAAGAAGGAGAAGTGCCACAAGAAGCAGTAAACAAGACACTGCTTGACACTACAACCAATACTATAACTGACACTAACTAATGGACAAGCCAAGTTCACTATAAGCTGTCAAGCGAGCCAGTGAATGACTTAAACGTAATTTCACATGTTAATATAAGTAATTAAGGAATGACCCGAATAATATAATATCAGCAACAGTATTTGGCTGAGAATAAATAAACAATGACCAGTAACTATCAATGCCTATGACTAAGATTAGCTATGGCCACAATATAAAATTGAAACTTGTATTATAACCACAAATGCATCATAAGAAGTAAGGATAATTGTAAGAGGGAACCTTATATAAATAAGTTACCTCATCAATGTACCAAATGTAACTAATGACCATTATTAAGGCATAAACCCGATGTGAAAGGTATGCCTAGGCTACGCCTAAAACGAACAATTGTCAGTAAGGTGATAAGTAGAAAGGACTACTAGTGTAAATAACATACACTGAACAATCATTATACCAAGTGTAACAGTAAATATTATTAATGTATTATAAAAGTAACAACTCCATTATTAATGGGTAGCATAGAGCGAAATAGTATTGACAAAATGTAATTAGGAAGTAAGGATAGTTCATAGCAATGTATTACCCTAGTTAGTTAAGATTTAATAATTATGTTCACTAAATAAGTATTAAGACGGATGTATTAGTGTTCCGACACAGACGTTTAAGTGAAAACGCGATGTGAAACACAAATAATTTATTGATAAGGAAGAATCGTGGCTGGCGTCACTAGCACACGACAGCGCGAAGCCATGTATCTGAACATTATTTATTTAGAAATGTCAGTGAAAGTGCAAATAAAACCAGTGTCAAACTATATCAAATTAAAGTGTAAAAAATATCCTTTAATTTGATGGCGATACAACCCCGATCGCAACTATAATAAGTGCGTGACATGCGTTAGCATCATTTGTAAATAGAAAGTAAGAAATTTGTTTGTCAACACTAACAACAACGTCAACTGTCAATCATCTTAGCAAAAAGACGGTTAATGACGGTTGGAAAACAATGCGTCATTTTCGTAACGCCTGGTAGAGCCAATCAAAAAATAGCTTACTAAATGAAACAATCACCTAAGCCTCATCAAAACAGGGGGTATATAACGGGAATGCGAGTAATTCCGTTACACTTTTTTGTCATCAGCGAGAGCGAACGGTTGACGCTCGTCGCCTCAAAATACGTTATTAATTTATAGTATCATGTAACAGTGCATCCATTGAACCATTTCGGCAACACCAAGTAACTACAATACAGTCTACCTATAATCAGTGCATCGATGTGAAGTATTTATTTTATTTAGTGCGGGATAAATCGAACAAGAGAAAATAATTAACCAGTATTACAAATAGTCCAATTTAGTCAGAAGCGGACAATTATTCTCTGTTCAAAGTGCGTGTGCAGTGTAATAAACCAGGGTCACTATAATCCGACCGCTGGAGTGTTCAATTAAATTTTAATCTCAAAGATTAAAATAAAGAGGTAACATCGTGACAATTTATTCCATTAATCTGAGTGCACTGATATATTTTTTCAAAACAAAATTTGTACTGACGCATAACACCAAAACTTTTTCTATGTTACACAGTGACTGAATTTATTTAGTGGATTTGTTAGTCCTACCTAAGATGGATTTTAGTCTTAAGTAGTATATATAACATTTGTGAATAATTAAGCAAGCGTGATGAACGCCTAACCTATAAATAGGTTTGATTTTTTAATAAGTAAACAACAAGGCCGTATTAGTAAATATTGTTTTATGAAATAATTAACTTCTGTGTAGGCATGAACATTCTTTCTTGTGTTTAAAAGAATTTACGCCCGAGATACAAATAAAATTAAAGTTTAAATTAAAGTTTATCTGGAAATAACCAGAAAAGTTGTTTATGCTCTGAGCTAGTGTAGTAGGGTAAGTGAACGAAATAATTTCAATTGTATACCAATGTATTTTCTTACTTATGTTTGTTTGAATTCATTATCAAGGGTACAAATAAAACCCAGTTATTAGCAGCATAACTTTGACTTAATTTATTTCAAAAAGTAAATAAATAATTAATTCAGAATAATCAGAATAACTCTTAGTAGAAATCATACGTTGTTGAATTTGAATTGCCATAAGGGCAATAAACAAATTTCAGTTTTTTAAAATAAAATTAATAATTATTTGATCCTATTAATGGGTTTTACACGGGATTTTCCTGAAATAAACCTGTGTGGCGCCCATTATTAAACAAGGAATAACCTAACCTTGTAAGTAAAGCAAACTGGTTTTGGAAACCGTCTTGGCAGCTTATTAAATTATAAAAAGTGAACTTCCGAACTTCCAGAATCACGACCAGGTACGTGGAAGTGTATTTTTATTAATTTTATTGTCCAGACGTGACTTGACTTTACGTACTTAGACGACGGTTAACCTGGAGGAGGAGTTTCGCTGCCAGAATCGACGCGACAGCTACCTTCATCAAGCGACCAGCTAGTACGCTTTATTCATTAAATTAAGCAACATTATTATTCAAAATAACTTTACTGCAATTATTTTTATTTTTATTTAAAGGAGTTCTTTTAAGATAACTATAAATTTCTTACTCATCATAACTTGTAATTTTAACTTTGATTTTCAAATTTAACTTTCAATTGTAAACTTATAACACACTTTTTAAATTCAAATATTAAACATTTATAACACATTTTTAAACACACCGTGCAAAAGAGAGAGGTATATTACAAATTGGCGACCAGCAACGTGAGGCTGAAAAAATATTAGACAAAAATATTTTTTATATTTATAATCAGCCCGGCAAACACAAAAGAACAAACATGCCACACTCACGTCAATACGACACAAGATACAAGGATAGCCGAGTAGAAGAGATACAAACAAATACAGAGACACACGAGACACAACCAACACCCGAGATGGAAGTCATTACAAATAATAACAAAGAAACTCGACCAGAAGAAACACCCCATGCAGAACCGGAAGTGGAAGTAACGGTCGACAACCAACCCAGACGACCTGAAAAACTCCCACAACCAGATAAACCGACCGAAGAGACAAGATGGGAAGTGATGATGAGAATAATGATGGAATTAAAGGAAGACGGTAAGAAATCCCATAAAAAACTGGACGACAGCCAGAAAAATATCGAATCATTAAGAGAAGATCTCCATAAAAAATTGGATGATACCAATAGATTCATGGACGCGTTGAACAATAAAATAGACGACAGCAACAGAGCGTTGAAAGAAGAGCTGAATACCACATTAAAGGAGATTAGCCGGAAGATGGAGGAAAGTAATGAAAAAATTAATACCAGAGTAGACGCGGAGATAGCGGTCGTGAGAGGAGAAATTACAGAAGTGAACAAAAGATGTGAACAGCATGGCCAGGATTTAAAACGGACGAGAGAAGAGGTCGACGGGAGGATCGACAACATAGAGGATATAACTGAAGCCCGGATTGAATCGCTGAAAAGGATGAGCCAAGACGAAATCAAGCGGGTGAGAACCGACGTGGGTGAGCGATGCGAAGAGATAAGTGCGTCAGTGGACACGGTAAGAACTTTGACAGTCGCTAACCGGGAAAAAATAGAAGAGCTACGACAACGTGAAATCGTGCAAATGAGAGAAGAAATCATCCAACAATGGAGGGAAGAAATGAAAAATGATAATAAACCAGCAGAAAAACAACAAGACATAAATACATTATCATCTGAAAATGAGTTTGACAGAAACCAGGAAGATATTCAATATAAGGAGATCGACGCCGAAGGTATAAAGAAGACTCAGGTAATTAAAGAAGCGGAAGAGTTATTAGCCGAGAAGGAAGAATTAGAACAAAATAATCTCCTCATGTGTGATGATCAAGGGGAGACCAAAGAATTACCCAGAAATAAAACCACCGAACCAGTGAATTCGAAAATTAAAATTTACAAAGAAAGGGACAAAATTATTAAGAAAACAGAAGGAAGAAGAATAGTACGCCCCAAGAAGACAAGGATCACAGAAGAATTAATAGAAATGACTCGAAGTGATCTAGTTAATATGTGTAACTTCCCAATTGTCGACCGTGAAGAAGGAATCTATAGGGAGGAGTACCGAAGGAGCTTCATGAAGATGAACGAAGAGAAGAAATGTGCTACCACGAAGAAGACTATAACCAATAAAATACTTAAAGCAGATATTTCCAAAGGGAAAATAAGGCATTCCAAGAAAAGGAAAGGGTATCAAGAACAACTGGACCGGATCATTGAAGGGTATGCCCAAGAAATAAAAGAATTGCAGAAGAAGAGGGACCAATCAATGGAAAAATCCAACCAGAAAACTAATGACGATCCACCAGAATTAGAAGAGGTACTGGGAGTCAATAATAACAAGGACCAGGAGGACACTGGACACATGGATACTGAAGATGATGAGAAGAAGAAGGCGAGAAAACGGGAAGCCGATGAAGATCTGATAGCCGCAAAGTGGAAGAACAACCGCATGATAGGGAGGTACCTCCAAAACTACTAGTACTGCACATAGGCCCTTATACCATAACAAAGGACCATAAAAACTATGTGTAAGGAAATTTGTTATGAGATGTTATTATAGAGTGCCAAATATCATAAACATGTTGTACTAGAGACAGCTATAAAAAAAGTACCTGTGAAACGTAATTGTCCCAACCAATGAACCCAATAGAATGGAGAAGCCCAATAGAACCCCAACGTATAAACTATAAATGTAATTATTATTATAAAAGGACGAATTATATTATTAGGCGACAATTACCACAAGAGTGTTTAGTGTATAAGAAATTTTAAAAGTGTCTACCGTAAAAGGATTAAACTAGTGATCAGGAGGATCATTTATTAAGGCCCAATGTATTGAAAATGTCTAATTGCCTATAGCCAGCCTGTTTACCATATTGTGTTATAAAAAAGAGGGTGTATTATAAGTATATGTACCAAAACTATCTGTTATATATTAAATAAGAACCAGATTTATCATATTAGACGACAGGAAAATGGGTATTATAAAACAAATAATTTAATGATAAGAAAGATATCTATTATATTGTATAGAACAAAAGAGTATCATATAACAAAAATGTACATGAAATAGGGATATAATGTTACCCTAATACTCCTATATTAAGTTCAACCAATGAAATTATATAAAATCATCCAGAATAAAGGTTTAACCAACTAACCTTTGAAGGAGTAGAGAGGAAGAATACCAAAGAGAGTTAATTAGAAAGAAGGCTATTATTATTATGGAATGAAGAGAGAGAAAATCAACTATTGTCTATTAATATGTTAGAATAATATCGTTATATGGTATCTTAATTATCAAGTATTGTTCAAATATTGTTGAATGATTATTATCTGATGTAATAGAGAAAAATGTTTATGAATAAATAACAAAAATAATTGTCAAAATACTACTGTTGTCAAGGAATATGAAAAATATTAATTAAACGATGAAGAAAGTATCTAATTGTATTTACCAACAAGATATGTCAGAGAATATCTAACAAAAACGTTTAGTATATGAATACTGTAAACCCTGATAATTCAGGATAATTGTAAACTATTGATGAGAGTAAAACTTGTGAACTATTGTAAGAGTGAAATATTGTAAACTCTATATTTAAGAAACGACTGCATAATTGTATGATGATCAATATAAGTGTGTAAATTTAAGAATACTCAGATGAACCAAAACAAATTACCAACTAGTATAGAAAAGTAACAACGAGGCTAATAAAGAACATAGCCAATATGTCAAGTCTGAAAGGGAAGAATTACCTGTGAAAAGAAGTATGTTAGCTAAAGTATAAAAGAATGAAATGTGATACAAATGAAACCTCTAATACCTTGAATGTTATATTGAATATGTTATATTATTGAAAAATGAATGATGTGTTATATTTTATGTGTTGTGAGAGTGCAACTGTTGCTACGCGCAATTTTTATTTTGTCCCAGACAGAGATGAGGATGCCTCTGATTCTGAGGACGTGTGAGGAACGGCGGAGAATGGATGCCAAATAGAGCCCCTCTGACTCCGAACCCACTACAAATGTTAGGGAATTATATGGTAATATATCAAGGATTATTAATAAAAAATCTGTGAGGTAAAAAATGAAAAAACCAGAGAGTTTATCACGAAGATAAAGATATGTAATGAGACAGAAAAATGTATTATTGTAAGACAGGAAATTGTTAATTTAAGAAATGAAACCTATTGTAACTAAATGACTTAGAATATGAGAAACTTGAAAAATATAGTAAGCTAAAAATTATATCACTAGCCAAGAACTCAATCTAGTGTAACACACTAATAGAATGTTAAATTCAATGCAGAAAGAAAAGCAGTAACAGTATAATAAAACTAAAATGAAATGATAATTTTTTCAAATGTAAAATTTCTCTCAAATTATCAATTTTGAGAGGGGAGTATATGTAACATGACCAAGTGTTACATAACCTAGACATATACCCATAGAATTAATAAATACATGAAAGTAATGTAAGTGAATAATATGATGATGAAAGTAGCGAAGAAGAGAAGGACCAACGAAGAGGAAAGAAGGAGAAGTGCCACAAGAAGCAGTAAACAAGACACTGCTTGACACTACAACCAATACTATAACTGACACTAACTAATGGACAAGCCAAGTTCACTATAAGCTGTCAAGCGAGCCAGTGAATGACTTAAATGTAATTTCACATGTTAATAAAAGTAATTAAGGAATGACCCGAATAATATAATATCAGCAGCAACAGTATTTGGCTGAGAATAAATAAACAATGACCAGTAACTATCAATGCCTATGACTAAGATTAGCTATGGCCACAATATAAAATTGAAACTTGTATTATAACCACAAATGCATCATAAGAAGTAAGGATAATTGTAAGAGGGAACCTTATATAAATAAGTTACCTCATCAATGTACCAAATGTAACTAATGACCATTATTAAGGCATAAACCCGATGTGAAAGGTATGCCTAGGCTACGCCTAAAACGAACGATTGTCAGTAAGGTGAGAAGTAGAAAGGACTACTAGTGTAAATAACATACACTGAACAATCATTATACCAAGTGTAACAGTAAATCTTATTAATGTATTATAAAAGTAACAACTCCATTATTAATGGGTAGCATAGAGCGAAATAGTATAGACAAAATGTAATTAGGAAGTAAGGATAGTTCATAGCAATGTATTACCCTAGTTAGTTAAGATTTAATAATTATGTTCACTAAATAAGTATTAAGACGGATGTATTAGTGTTCCGACACAGACGTTTAAGTGAAAACGCGATGTGAAACACAAATAATTTATTGATAAGGAAGAATCGTGGCTGGCGTCACTAGCACACGACAGCGCGAAGCCATGTATCTGAACATTATTTATTTAGAAATGTCAGTGAAAGTGCAAATAAAACCAGTGTCAAACTATATCAAATTAAAGTGTAAAAAATATCCTTTAATTTGATAGTGATACAACCCCGATCGCAACTATAATAAGTGCGTGACATGCTTTAGCATCATTTGTAAATAGAAAGTAAGAAATTTGTTTGTCAACACTAACAACAACGTCAACTGTCAATCATCTTAGCAAAAAGACGGTTAATGACGGTTGGAAAACAATGCGTCATTTTCGTAACGCCTGGTAGAGCCAATTAAAAAATAGCTTACTAAATGAAACAATCACCTAAGCCTCATCAAAACAGGGGCTATATAACGGGAATGCGAGTAATTCCGTTACACTTTTTTGTCATCAGCGAGAGCGAACGGTTGACGCTCCATCACCTCAAAATACGTTATTAATTTATAGTATCATGTAACAGTGCATCCATTGAACCATTTCGGCAACACCAAGTAACTACAATACAGTCTACCTATAATCAGTGCATCGATGTGAAGTATTTATTTTATTTAGTGCGGGATAAATCGAACAAGAGAAAATAATTAACCAGTATTACAAATAGTCCAATTTAGTCAGAAGCGGACAATTATTCTCTGTTCAAAGTGCGTGTGCAGTGTAATAAACCAGGGTCACTATAATCCTACCGCTGGAGTGTTCAATTAAATTTTAATCTAAAAGATTAAAATAAAGAGGTAACATCGTGACAATTTATTCCATTAATCTGAGTGCACTGATATATTTTTTCAAAACAAAATTTGTACTGACGCATAACACCAAAACTTTTTCTATGTTACACAGTGACTGAATTTATTTAGTGGATTTGTTAGTCCTACCTAAGATGGATTTTAGTCTTAAGTAGTATATATAACATTTGTGAATAATTAAGCAAGCGTGAAGAAATGCCTAACCTATAAATAGGTTTGATTTTTTAATAAGTAAACAACAAGGCCGTATTAGTAAATATTGTTTTATGAAATAATTAACTTCTGTGTAGGCATGAACATTCTTTCTTGTGTTTAAAAGAATTTACGCCCGAGATATAAATAATATCGGTATGGAGAACCATACATGACTTCCATGTTCTAAGATTTATATTTAAAATCATATTCGAAATGAAATATTTCCACAGAAAATACTTCTTTCTACTTATTGCTTCAACATTAACCACAGTACTGTGGTCACTAACGTATACCACCTCACGTTTTCGCACTCGATTTTCACCGATGATGGCAGTCGATGCCACTGCCGAAAAGTCTGGTTTTGTAGAAAACATTGGACTACGGTTAAAGAGCCCAGGAAGCAATTTTAACAAAAAAACTACTTCTTTGTTGCCGATAACGTAGTACACATATAAAAAATTCTCCCCTCCACCTTCAACTATAATTTTTAATAATAGAAAATTACCCCCACCCCGTTCACCTAACTTCTTCATTTATAGATATTTCATCTGCGTTTCTACAGTGGATTACTATGAGCTTCTTATCAGGATACTTTATTTATAAAAATTAAGTACTTTACTCATGTTAAATCATAAAATGTTTCAGGTAAACTACCCCTTTCTCTTAACCGATCTTCTCCAAAATCAACAGACCTTCCGTCCTCTACAATTCAGGGAAGCATGCAAAAAAATATTTGATTCTGTTTGAATGTACGGCAGTGATCGTTCGCCATGGAAACATTTCTCTTGTTACAACATAAAATGTTGCAGGTAAACTACCCCTTTCCCTTAACCGATCTTCACCAAAATCAATAGACCTTGAGCTCTCTGCAACTCAGGAAAAGGTGCAAAAACTTATTTGATTCTCATTGAATTTTCGGCAGTTATCGTTCGTCATAAAAAAATTACCCTTTTTAAAACATAAAAAATTGCTGATAAACTACCCCTTCCCTTAACCGATCTTCAACAAAATCAACAGACCTTGAGTTCTCTTTAGTTCAAAAAGGTATGCAAAAACCAAGCCGATTCTGTTTGAATTTACGGCAGTTATTGTTCGTCATATAAAAAATTACCCTTGTTAAAACATAAAATGTTGCTGGTAAACTACCCCTTTCCCTTAACCGATCTTCACCAACACCAATAGGTATTGAGAACTCTACAATACAGGGCTGTATGCAAAACATCATTTGATTCTGTTTGAATTTGCGGTTGTTACCGTTTACTATAGAAAAAAATTACCCTTGATAAAAAACCGTTGCAGGTAAACTACCCCTTCCCCTTAACCGATCTTCACCAAAAACGACAGGTCTTGGGTACTCTACAATTCAGGCCTGTATGCAAACAATTATTTGATTCTGTTTGAATTTGCAGCTGTTATCGTTTGCCATATAAAACACCCTTGATAAAACATAAAACGTTGCTGGTAAACTACCCTATTCCATTAACCGATCTTCAACAAAATCAATAGACCTTGAGTTCTGTATAATTCAAAAAGGTATGCAGAAGAGTAGTTGATTCTGTTTTAATGTACGGCAGTTATCGTTCGTCATAAAAAAAATTACCCTTGATAAAACATAAAATGTTGCTGGTAAACAACCCTATTCCTTTAACCGATCTTCACCAAAACCAACAGGTCTTGAGAACTCTACATTTCAGGGCAGTATGCAAAATATTATATGATTCTGGTTGAATTTGCGGCTGTTATCGTTTGCCATATAAAATACCCTTGATAAAACAAAAAACGTGTCTGGTAAACTACCTCTTTCCCTTAACCGATCTTCACCAAAAACAATAGGTCTTTAGTACTCAACAAAACAGTGCTGTATGCAAAAACGTATTTGATTCTGTTTGAATTTGCGGCTCTTATCGTTTGCCATAGAAAATACCCTTTTAAAACATAGAACGTTGCAGGTAAACTACCCCTTTCCCTTAACCGATCTTCACCAACACCAATAGGTATTGAGAACTCTACAATACAGGGCTGTATGCAAAACATCATTTGATTCTGTTTGAATTTGCGGCTGTTATCGTTTACCATAGAAAAAAATTACCCTTGAAAAAAACCGTTGCAGGTAAACTACCCCTTTCCCGATCTTCACCAAAAACGATAGGTCTTGAGACCTCTACAATTCAGGGCTGTATGCAAAATATTATATGATTTTGTTTGAATTTGCGGCTGTTATCGTTTGCCATACAAAATACCCTTGATAAAACAAAAAACGTGGCAGGTACACTACCCCTTTCCCTTAAACGATCTTCACCAAAAACAATAGGTCTTTTGTACTCAAGAAATCAGGGTGGTATGCAAAAACGTATTTGATTCTGTTTGAATTTGCGGCTCTTATCGTTTGCCATAGAAAATACCCTTTTAATACATAAAACGTTGCCGGTAAACTACCCCTTTCCCTTAACCGATCTTCACCAAAAACAAAAGGTCTTGAGGACTCTACAATTCAGGGCTGTATACGAAACATTATTTGATTCTGTTTGAATTTGCGGCTGTTATCGTTTGCCAAACAAACAAAATTACCCTTGATAAAAAAAACCGTTGCAGGTAAACTACCCCTTTCCCTCAACCGATCTTCACCAAAAACAATAGGTCGCGAGTACTATACACATCAGGGCTGCATGCAAAAAATTATTTGATTCTGTTTATGGCTGTTATCGTTTGCCATAGAAAAAAATCTACAGACACACACACAGACACTTTTCGAAAAACGACTTTTTTTCATGTTTTGAGTGTAGTACAATCAGAATCTGCAATAATCTCGAACACGATTTTTTTTGCCATCACCATACTTCCATTTCCTTAAGGAACATGGAAGTAAAATTACACTTGTTTAAAAAAAAAAAAACTGTTGCAGGTAAACTACCCCTTTCCCTTAACCGATCTTCACCAAAATCAATAGGTCTTGAGTACTCTACAAATCAGATCTACATGCAAAAAAGGATTTGATTCTGTTTGAATTTGCGACTCTTATCGTTTGCCATAAAAAATACCCTTTTATAACATAAAACTTTGCAGGTAAACTACCCCTTCCCGTTAACCGATCTTCACCTAAAACAATAGGTTTTGAGTACTGCACAGATCAGGGCTGTATGCAAAACATTATTTGATTCTGTTTGAATTTGCGGCTGTTATCGTTTGCCATATAAAATAGCCTTGTTAAAACATAAAACGTTGCAGGTAAACTACCCCTTTCCCTTAACCGATCTTCACCAAAAACAATAGGTCTTGAGAACTCTACAATTCAGGGCTGTATGCAAAAGAGTAGTTGATTCTGTTTGAATTTGCGGCTGTTATCGTTTGCCATAGAAAACAATTACCCTTGATTAAAAAAAAACTGTTGCTGGTAAACTACCCCTTTCCCTCAACCGATCTTCACCAAAAACAATAGGTCGCGAGTGCTCTATAAAACAGGTCTGTATGCAAAAAATTATTTGATTCTGCTTGAATTTGCGGCTGTTATCGTTTGCCATAGAAAAAAATCTACAGACACACACAGACACTTTTCGAAAAATGACTTTTTACTTCCATATTCCTTAAGGAATGGAAGTATGGTGATGGCAAAAAAAATCGTGTTCGAGATTATTGCAGATTCTGATTCTACTACACTCAAAACATGAAAAAAAGTCGTTTTCCGAAAAGTGTCTGTGTGTCTGTCTGTCTGTCTGTGTGTCTGTCTGTCTATAGATTTTTTTTCTATGGAAAACGATAACTGCCGCAAATTCAAACAGAATCAAACAATTTTTTGCATGCAGCCCTGATTTGCAGAGTACTCGCGACCTATTGTTTTTGGTGAAGATCGGTTGAGGGAAAGGGGTAGTTTACCTGCAACGGTTTTTTTTTAGCAAGGGTAATTTTGTTTGTTTGGCAAACGATAACAGCCGCAAATTCAAACAGAATCAAATAATGTTTCGCATACAGCCCTGAATTGTAGAGTTCTCAAGACCTATTGTTTTTGGTGAAGATCGGTTAAGGGAAAGGGGTAGTTTACCTGTAACGTTTTATGTTTTAACAAGGGTATTTCCTATGGCAAACGATAACAGCCGCAAATTCAAACAGAATCAAATAATTTTCTGCATACAGCCCTGATTTGTAGAGTACTCAAGACCTATTGTTTTTGGTGAAGATCGGTTGAGGGGAAGGGGTAGTTTACCAGCAACGTTTTTTATCATGCGTATTTTCTATGGCAAACGACAACTGCCGCAAATTCAAACAGAATCAAATAATTTTTTGCATACAGCCCTGATTTGTAGAGTACTCGCGACCTATTGTTTTTGGTGAAGATCGGTTGAGGGGAAGGGGTAGTTTACCTGCAACGGTTTTTTTTATCAAGGGAAATTTTTTTTTTTGGCAAACGATAACAGCCGCAAATTCAAACAGAATCAAATAATGTTTCGCATACAGCCCTGAATTGTAGATTTCTCAAGACCTATTGTTTTTGGTGAAGATCGGTTGAGGGAAAGGGGTAGTTTACCTGCAACGTTTTTTTAACAAGGGTATTTTCTATGGCAAACGATAACAGCCGCAAATTCAAACAGAATCAAATAATGTTTTGCATACAGTCCTGATTTGTAGAGTACTCAAGACCTATTGTTTTTGGTGAAGATCGGTTAAGGGGAAGGGGTAGTTTACCTGCAACGTTTTTTTATCAAGCGTATTTTCTATGGCAAACGATAACAGCCGCAAATTCAAACAGAATCAAATAATTTTTTGCATACGTCCCTGAATTGTAGAGGTCTCAATGACTTTCGACTTTGGTGAAGATCGGTTAAGGGGAAGGGGTAGTTTACCTGCAACCTTATACGTTTTAACAAGAGTAAAGTACTTGAAAATTTATTTAAACTTTTTGAAACAATGGTAATTGTTAAAAATAAAATAATTTTGTTGCCAGGCAATAAAATTATAATTTTTTCATTTTATTGTAATATAATATTTTTCATTTAATACAGCAATAAAAAGGCAGGTAAGACAGCCTGGCTGTTTGGCTGAAAATGATTTTAAATATAAATCTTAGAATATGGAAGTCATGTATGGTTCTCCATACCGATATTTTTCATGTTTTGAGTGTAGTACAATCAGAATCTGCAATAATCTCGAACACGATTTTTTTTGCCATCACCATACTTCCATTTCCTTAAGGAACATGGAAGTAAAATTAATGTTTAAATTAAAGTTTATCTGGAAATAACCAGAAAAGTTGTTTATGCTCTGAGCTAGTGTAGTAGGGTAAGTGAACGAAATAATTTCAATTGTATACCAATGTATTTTCTTACTTATGTTTGTTTGAATTAATTATCAAGGGTACAAATAAAACCCAGTTATTAGCAGCATAACTTTGACTTAATTTATTTCAAAAAGTAAATAAATAATTAATTCAGAATAATCAGAGTAACTCTTAGTATAAATCATACGTTGTTGAATTTGAATTGCCATAAGGGCAATAAACACAATTTCAGTTTTTTTAAATAAAATTAATAATTATTTGATCCTATTAATGGGTTTTACACGGGATTTTCCCGAAATAAACCTGTGTGGCGCCCATTATTAAACAAGGAATAACCTAACCTTGTAAGTAAAGCAAGCTGGTTTTGGAAACCGTCTTGGCAGCTTATTAATTTATAAAAAGTGAACTTCCGAACTTCCAGAATCACGACCAGGTACGTGGAAGTGTATTTTTATTAATTTTATTGTCCAGACGTGACTTGACTTTACGTACTTAGACGACGGTTAACCTGGAGGAGGAGTTTCGCTGCCAGAATCGACGCGACGGCTACCTTCATCAAGCGACCAGCTAGTACGCTTTATTCATTGAATTAAGAAACATTATTATTCAAAATAACTTTACTGCAATTATTTTTATTTTTATTTAAAGGAGTTCTTTTAAGATAACTATAAATTTCTTACTCATCATAACTTGTAATTTTAACTTTGATTTATAAAACTTATAACACATTTTTAAACACACCGGATCTAGTTTCGTTACAATATTATTAACAAATGCAAAATACATGATTATGAAATTAAGACAATACAAGTCTAATTACAATAGAAATTCAATAAATGTAGAAAATGACAGAACCACTAATCAAACAAAATACATTAGAATCAAATGAAACATCAGTTATATAAATTCAGTAGATATAGTTAATGGATACTAGTGCATCTGAAATCCCTAACTGTCAAAACCAATAATTACAAATTGTATAAAATCCACAAACAAGGAAATTAACAAATCTAAGGCAAGTAACTAGCCAAAAATTATGTATAAATCATTTTAAAAGAAAAATGTTACAATAAGAGCTTAAATTAAAAGAAATATGTAATTATCAAATATCAGCATAATTAGACAAAAGTTAATATCTAACAGAACATGACCTTGTGAGGTATTATTTTAATCTTTGAAAGGAAATAAATACAATAGTGATAATATTTAATACCCAGAAAGGAAGACAGAAGAATAAAACAATCAGAAAATATATAATAAATTTGAATAAAAATTTCAAATATGATAACAATGCTTTTAATCTAGGCCTTAACCAATCAAAGGGTTTCAGTTACCATAGAAACTAGTTGGTTACTAATTTTCCGTTAATTTTGTTTACTCGTAAAAAGACGCTTGGGTAGTAGGGACGCAAGATTTTGTATGACCGAAATTTTACTTTAAAAAGTTTAAAAAATATTCAAAGGTCAAAAACATGTACCAGTGAGAAGGAGAAGAAGAGGATTAACGTTTAACTGATGTCCAGGAACAATATAAAAGAAAATTAAAAGCAGAAAATCCCAAGACAACTTAGAAAAAAATGCTAGCAGCCTAAGTCACTCCAAATTTGATGAATTACCAAAGAACAACGATCTATCACAACCTTCTGAACTGATAAGTATCATTTAAATACCCTAATCCCAAGAATAAAAGCACTTTATATATTTCTCACATCAATACAAACTCTCACTATGAATTAAAAATAATTTTCTTTCAAGGATTGAATAAAATAAACTTACTTTAAAAAACTTGTTAACTAAAAAATAACCTCGCACTAATTTGCGAACTTTTGTAACAACATACTACACTGCCGAACAATTTGTAACCACACTTTATATTATTTAAGTACGGATAAGGTATGGTAGTGTACTTTTTTATTGTAACCATATTTTATGTTTTCTTTATAATCTCAAGAACTCCAGATTTTGGGCGAGTTGATAAATAGTGTACAAATAGTAGCCATGTTGGCATCAGAATAACTCGTTTCAAATATAATTTCGTCACCTTGAGATTTTGTGTTTCATGTTTTATGCCGGAGCAATTTTATGGAATACTAAATTATAATATTATTGTCACATTGATGAATTACCAAACTATAATTAAAGATACAGCACAGAGTGTTACCATTGTTTTATTTTATAGGAAATTGTATTATATATGTGTGTGTTAGCGAATTCGCTGAACAGACAACTAGCGCTCTTGCTATCTGTGCAATACAATAAGCTGTACAGAGGCGGGAACCATTCGAACGCTCCAGCCGTCACCGCTGAAAACACCAAACTAACTTATTAATTCACAAATTTAATTGTTTTCAATAAACAATTTGGCGCCACCCGGGATTCACAAACCCCTATGAAATTACAGGTAAGGTTTCCACTAGGTTGTACTGATAATTGTGACAACGCTACGGACTTCGTTAGCAACAACCATTAAAGTAACGACAGGTGTGAGACGAACACACCACACTAACACTTTATACACATAAAAAAACCTGGTGTACACATTTTACAGATACGCACCAGTCTAATAAATCGTTACACTATATATGCCACAAGTAAAATATATAAGTTAATGAAGTTCAAAATTTTGAGTTATGTTAAGGTCTACGTTAATTGTGAAAAATAATGTCAGCGAGGTGACACCCATCTTCTTGAATGCAGTTTCCAAGTCTCTGCTGGAAATCCTGCATCACACGGGCCAACATCTCTTGAGGGATGACAGCAATTTCTTGAATTGCAGGATTTGTTAGCGTACACATGGCTTTTGAGGTACCCCCATAGAAAAAGTCACACACTGACAAGTCAAGAGATCTTTGAGGCTATGGAAGATCGTCAAAACGTAAAATGAGACGTCCACAAAACATGCATTGAAGAACATTCATTGAATCGTTTGCGGTATGTGCCGTAGCACCATCTTGCTGAAACCAAACATTTTTCAAGGTAATTCGTTGTCTTCACAGTTCTGGCCTGAAGAACGTTTGAAGAACGTGAATGTAATGAGCCAAATTGAGTTACTGTGATGCATTTTCCCCCCCAAAAATATGGTCCAATAAATCCAAAAGAGCCAACAGCACACCACACTGTGACTCTTGAGAGTGTAGAGGATGCTGCTGAATAAGATGTTGTTGTTCAGGTGCCCAATAACGCAAGTTATGCTTATTTATGGTCCCATCCAGATGAAAATAAAATTCATCACTCATAACCAATTGAACATTTTCACTCAATATCATTTGCACTTTCACAGCAAAGTCCTCACATTGTTGTAATCTACCGCCTTTAGCTGATGCACAATTTGCATTTTGTATGGATGGAATTTCAGTCGTTATACTGTGTCTATGGCCTGGTGGCTTCTTCTTCATAATGTTCCCAGTTGATCTAAAATTTTCCACCCATCTAGGGATTGTGTTCCAACTTGGAACGACCCCATGTCGACCAAAATTGAATTGACAGCGAAAAAATCACTGCGTAGCTATGATAGACTCACTACTTTGAACAAAACTGTCATATGTGAACAGCCAATGTTGCAAGGTCTACTGCTCCATTGATACTAAAGTGGCATCTCGTTGGGAGGAGAATGAGCCCCACCACTGTGCATTCAGTACTAGGCAGTTCAAAAACATCCTATTCCTGTGTGTCACCCTGTACAAATAATAAGTCTTCCATTGTGTTTGGTTTAAACTTTAAATTATAGAAAGAAGGTATTCATTTTTGTGAGGGATTATAAACACATTTGCATTTATATACTGTTATCTGCTTTGATACTTGTTCACCACTATGAGTACTACTATCATCTCAGGTGCATTTAACTAATATAAAACATTGTAACCTTTGTGACTGAATGTTTTTTAGACTGTGATACAACATTTATCAACAAGTTGCTCCATTAGTCACAGCTAATAATTAAAGATATAAGTCATCATACACACAAGACAACGTTTCATTTGTACTGGTTCATTCACTGTATATAAAAATAAAAATAAAAATAACTGTGACAAAAAAAGATAGTCAAATACTATACTATACAATACTATACTATACAACATTGTGTTAGTAGTTGAAATTAAATCTCATGTATTGGTAACACTGATGAAATAAGCATATCCTACCGCCATAATCTGGTCTCATGTTATCTGAAATTTGCTGTAGTTATGGATTAGCCATTACTTCATGGGTATTTTGAGCTCTGAATCTCAGTAAACAGAGGAAACTGTAACAGCCTTCTTAACTTAATAAATAAAAATTATCACGTCTAACCAGTCACTTAAAATAATCTATTAAGCTATAATAACACAACACAATGCTCCCTTCTGTTCTTAACGCAAAACTGGTCAAGCACAAACAGGCCCAAGTTTTCACATTTTTATAACCCCTTGCTAAATTTAAACTTAAATTTTCAGCTTCTCACGTAAATCCATAACATTTAGTTATAAAATAGTCGGAAAATGGTTTCTGAAAGAATGTTACAAATTTTTGTTGGGTGCTGGATTTCTTGTATCCAACCTTACAGCACTCATTCTTAAACAACTAGTAAACATGACATTGGTTTACTGGTATTCCTGGAATAAATGACCGTCAGTTTTGGTTCTGCTGAATTAGCCTCAATATAACGGTTCAGAGTTTGAAAAACATCGTATTTCTTCTTCCTGTGCTCTGATGCCTAAAAAATTACGTTGGGCAGAATCCTCAACTTGATCCTACGTGGCACCTGACTCTACTGGTTGGAACCACCATAATCTACTAGTCACTTTGGTTATGGTGATGTCCAGGCATTTCAGAGGTTGTTCATTGAGTCTCCTTTTAAAAGCTGCTGGTCTTGGTCAAAAGTGATTGCCACTAAAGTGGTGACATATAACAGCAGCAGCAGTCTGTTATGTACCCACTAGATAGTCATCGTGCATGACCCCATAGGACCATTACCTCCGATATCGAAGGTTTTATCAGTGCAACAAGTTTTCAGTTGTCACAAAAGACCCTACTTTGCCACATCAACTGTTCCCAGTCTTTCTGAAATACTGTATTTAACATCTGTATCTGAAAAAACCAGTCTCATTTAAAAAGCCACTGCTCTCATTTAGAGGTATCGTACGTACACAGTGGCCATAGCATGAAGTGTAACTCTATGTTCCTTTCTTTAGAGTCCATGCCACAAGAACCCTTCCACTCCTCAGACATGGAGACTTACTGCAGAAGAACCATCAACACAAGAGTGCAGCTAGGGCCTGCAACAGTACAAGATTGCAGAGCTCTGTAAGATTGTGGCATTCATCATACTGAGACCTTGATGATGGCACAATATCACTTTAGGGTTCAAGTCACCCTGTAACTCTAGTTGCCTGTCTGTCCTTTTATTTCTTATAAAAAGAAAGTTGAGACTTTCATTGCTTCACAATGTTTTGCAACTATCATAAAATGTAAGCTGATGAGAGAAAACTAGAGGCAAAATGTTAGACCTACATTTAATTTTGATAGTACATAACATTTGTTATATCCCAAATGCAAATGATGGCATAATAATATCTCAGGCAGGAAAAACTTAAGATTATAAGACATATAAATATAATTTTGAGAAGAGGATTAGATATGTTAACATCAATAAGACCAAACATTTCAAAAGTAGCTTAGTGGCACATATTTCCTGCAGCTGTCAACCAAAGTAAGTCTAACTTTCATTTTCATTGTTGCTCAGCACCAGGTCTTTGTTATTAATTAGTAAAAGTGGTAACATTATACACATGAAGACACAGACACACTGCATGCGTGCGTGCGTGCGTGCGTGCGTGCGTGCATGCGCGTGTGTGTGTGTGTGTGTAATATGTATAACCTACATCCATAATTAAAATATATATAAATTCCTAATAAGAAAATCTATGTTACAAATTTGAACTGCCAGTAATAAAATAAACTGATTACTTAATATTTCTTTTTTACAGCACATGCTTTTATTTATCACTAATTTGCTGCTTGGATCACACTCACAAATTCTTTCAATATTCATGCTTTTATCTACATTTGATCACGTAAATTTAGTACAAATACAAGTAATGTTATGAAATTGTAACAGTCTAATAATAAATGGTAAATAGAATATGAAAATAACTTTCAGAAGACATATGTAAGTCCAGAAATACGAAATAATATAATTCTTATTTTTGTATTATATTTGTATACCTAAAAAGTATGTCACCATTATAGATGTAAACTCTAAGAGGATCCACTGATGTTATGATTGTGTAAACTCCAATATCAAATTTATAGCCATCCACAAGAAATGGATTGTCAATGTATTCCTGTATAAAAGTATTATTGGAATGTAACATGTTGTCATTTATTGTCTGTATTCTTATCCCTCGATGGTCATTACTCTTTTGAACAAATAACTTGCCTTTGTGCATAGAAGCCTGAAAGTAATTGAAAAACCATACAACAATATAATCATAAAAGCTCACTTACCTGACTATAAATATGTATTATTGTTTTGTATTTATTATGCAAATGTATACTCTTGAGGGCACACATGTTATTGTTATTTATGCCTACACACACACACACACACATGGACACGCACACACATATGCACTGGTAACTTACTTTACTGACCTACCAACAGAAAAACGTCCTTGTAAAAAATTTATCTTTCAGACACTTTCTTGTATACAAACTTGTGTTCTTAGAGTATGCTATTACTGTAACTGTTATGACTTACTTGAATTCTGCAAGCAAATATAGACTTCAGTAGTTGCCTTTATTACTTATCATTAAAGGCAAGTAGTTAGTAATTTCTACCACTGATACATTACTTATATAGATAAGAGGACATATTTCTCATCATGTACCAGTACTCATTACCAAACATAACTTTCAATAAAACAAATGATAAGGCTCTAGAATTTCATTAATATTATGTACTTCTTCATTTACCACTTGTAAATAAAGAAATAAATTAATAGTTATTAAATTGTTTTTTTACAAAGAACAATTAGAAATAACAAGTAAAAATTACTCTAAATTAAAAAATGTACATGCCTTTGCAAGCACCCACATGTAAACACACAGTCAAATCTACCTGCATAAGATCACGCTTGGTAAGACATTGGCGAAATGGTTAATTTTTTTTGTAATCATTAAAACAAAATATTAATGAACTGTTTTTCATTGTAGTAATTGCAACTAGAGAGTACTAAATCTATTCTAGTATTTCTTGAAAATATGTGTTTCATTGCTAAAGTAAAAAATATATTAAATTTAATATACTGCATTATTTTATTACTTTGTAAATTGTAAAATCTTACATCCTACAAACTGACTAAAACGTATCTAGCCTAAAGTTTCTGAAATGTTGTACACAATAATATTTATCTTGTTGATTCATCCTCTTCGTTCACTTATTAATTTAATAATATATATAAAACTTTCACATATGAACTTACTATTCGTTGTCACTTTCCCAAACGTTTCAAGGTGATGTACCTCTTCTTCAGTGGGAGTATACTGAATGTCGATTACAGAATAACCGTTACAGAATTACGTGTGTGGTGGGGGTTGATGGTGGGAAGGGATTGGCGCTGAGGTTCGAATTGTGTGTATGGATCAGTGTATCGAATAGTGTATGTGATGTATAATGTAATTGTTCATTTAATATGTTGTTTGGTTGTAGTGTGTGATGTCTGTATATTTCAAATTGTTCAGCTGTGTTTAGTTTTACTACACACACAGCAATACGAAAATAAACAACACACTAATGAACTCCAAACACTAAAAAACATAAAACGTAAATTAGAAGAACACAACCTAACCATACTCAAAGCAGACAAAGGTAATATAAATGTCATAATAGAAAAACAGGCTTTAAATAACAAAATTGAACATTTTTTAATGAAAACAACATCACTAAATTAAATAAAGACCCCACCCAAAAATATCACAAACAAATAAACAAAACCCTAAATAACACAAAACACATAGTATCACCTGACAACATCAAATATCTAAAACAAATTAAACCAAACGCCCCTACACTAAATGCACTACCGAAATTACACAAACCTAATATTCCCATCAGACCACTTATAAACAACACACAAGCACCTGCACACAAAATAGCTAGACATTTAGATAAATTAATCAGAAATAGCATAAATTTAACAAACAACACCACTGTCAAAAATAATTTAGATCTAGTGAATAAAACTCAACATGTACACATTCCCCACAATTCCACACTTGCTTCATTTGACATAACAAACCTATACACCAATGTCCCCATAAAAGAAACCATAACTACATTAGAACAATTACTAAAAATAAATAACACACCTGAAACACACATAAAAGAGATCATCCATCTAACTAAAATTATCACAGATCAAAATTATTTTGCACACAACAACATGTTTTACACACAAACAGATGGACTACCCATGGGCTCCCCTATATCAGGCATACTAGCCGAAATATTTATACACACCATAGAACAGAAACACATACTGAACAACAACAAATACACCGATAAAATAATATATTGGCATAGGTATGTTGATGACATTTTACTCCTTTACAACGGCAACAAAAGACAAATAGAAAATTTCCACAAATACATTAACACTATACACCATAAATTAAAATTCACACTTGAAATAGAACTAAATAATAGCATAAACTTCTTAGACCTTACAATCACCAAAACAAACAACACACACACATACAAAATATACAGAAAAACCCACCACATCAGACATGGTCATACATAACACATCCAACCACCCAAATCAACACAAACATGCAGCTTTCAACTACATGCTCCATAGGCTCACTTCAATACCCCTAAACACACACGACTACCAAGATGAATTAAACACAATCAAATACATAGCAGTCAAAAATGGATACAACCCCGAATTAATAAATAAACTACACAAACGAATCCTAAACACAAAAAGTAAAACACATCAGACCAACAGCACACACCCAGCAAATACATAACACTTACATACTACAATTCCAATACACACAAAATTGCAAACACATTTAGGAAACACAATTATAAAGTAGCCTACAGAACCAACAACACCATTAGAAAACACATAAATAATACTAACAAAGACAATGACACATACAGCAAAACAGGGGTATATAAATTAAATTGTAATGATTGCCACCAATTCTACATCGGGCAGACGGGAAGATCTTTTTCTTCCAGATTTTCTGAACATTTAAAAGCCCTCACCACAAACTACATACATTCCACATTTGCCACACATTTACATAATGAAAACCACAGTTACACAAACATAGAACACAACATGGAAATATTACACTACTTACCTAAAAGTAGAAAACTAAACACAGCTGAACAATTTGAAATATACAGACATCACACACTACAACCAAACAACATATTAAATGAACAATTACATTATAAATCACATACACTATTCGATACACTGATCCATACACACAATTCGAACCTCAGCGCCAATCCCTTCCCACCATCAACCCCCACCACACACACCTAATTCCGTAACGGTTATTCTGTAATCGACATTCAGTATACTCCCACTGAAGAAGAGGTACATCACCTTGAAACGTTTGGGAAAGTGACAACGAATAGCAAGTTCATATGTGAAAGTTTATATATATTATACAATAATATTTGTTTCTGAAATAATATAAGTTTATAAAGTTTTTGAAATAATTTAGAAATAATTAGAACAGAATCACTAAAATAAAATGTAGGTGTTAAGTGAATTATTGTACTTACATATTTTACAAACTCCACTTTCTGCTCAGGTATTTTGAAAGCTTTAGGAATATAACGTATGTTTGAAACAGCCAAATCCATTTTGTTTGTAATATAACCAGTTCCTGGAAAATGATTTACCTACCAAAAATATCACATTTTACTTTTATTGAATAATTAAACAGTCAATGATTAAATACTGTATTTTCGTGTCTATAATGCGCACCCCAGGTTTATTGGGATATTTCACAGAAAAAATGTATTTCATGTATATGAATATTATATTAAATATGCTGTACAGAAAGTGTTTTATACAAAATAATAGAAAAAATTTACTTACCATGCTTAGACTATTTAGTTGTAAAAACAAAACAGAATTATTGAAAATTTAAAACAACTTAAAACTTACATAAGTTATGGTGTTTGTTTAGTTTTATATTATTTTAGTTTTCACATAACTAAAATTACATAATCACATAAAACACTTGCACTTATTAATTTTCTTCATCTGTTTCTGAAGGATGCAGCATTGCATTACTCTCCTTTTCTGATTCTTCTGATGCATTGTCATCCCAAAGCATACAATCTTCGGTACTATTCAGATCATTCTAAATACTACATTCTTAAAACTATTTATAACTGTTTTACAGGCATTTATGATACATTCTAATATGAGTGAAACTGGAGGTCTTTTGAATTTTCCAGACAGTGTGTATGCATAGTCACCATCACACATCCATAGTGTATAAAGTTTTATAAAATTGCCCTTATAAGGTTTATTAACAGACACATCTAAAGGCTAAAATATGGATGTTAAGCTACCAGGAACTATTGCCAAAACTGTTCTTCTTTCTTAGAGCCTTGCTTTTACTTGGTCCGTCAAATGCGCTTTGAAGCTATCCAAAATTAACAAGTTCTTCTTCTTTAACAGAGCATCAGGCCTTCAGTTCCAAACTGTATCAATCCATTCTAAAACAAGCTTTTCTTCCATCCACCCTATCTCCTGGACGTGAACGATTACACCGTTTGGAAATTTTTCTTTTTAGAACCACATATGGAGGTAACTTATGTCCGTCAGCTGTTATCGATAGCATAACTGTGCACCTTTGTTTGTCGTGACCTGTTGATCGCACCTTTTACATCAATACTTGTAGCCAAAACATACCCCAAAACATACAGCCATTACATATCCCAAAACACAGGACACTGACCTGCATTCCCAATTTGACACAAATCAAAATTGTTTGTATGCCTCGTTTATACAATAAATCGATGAAACTCGATAATTTTATTTTTGTACTCTTGAGATAAACGTTGAGCGAGAGTAGTTCTTCAAATCAAAAGACAGTGTCTGCAAAGGAACCATACACACCAACTAAGACTGGCACGGAATTGCGTATTGTCTATTTCTAGATATTGTAACGTCGCGGTTTTCGTAGAGGTTTTAGCAAAAACTTTGTATGTGGCTTATTGGGTGTTCGTCTTATTTAATTAAGCTCCCAATGTTGTATACGCCAATCTGTAATGTAGCAGTATTCTTAGAGGTGTTAGTGTACTACAGTTACCGGTATTGTTAATTCAGCACCACTATTGTAAGCGCCAATCTGTAACGTACTGCCTTGAGATATTAAAGTTTCTGCCTCTCCGCAGTCGCCACTTATGAATTATAATAACTGAAGTTTTAAAAAATAAAGTATTTTGTAATGTTACTCAATCTAAGCAGAAATCGAGAGTGTGTGATTTGGGGTCAAGCAGGGAAGTTGTTCAGCCTTATGAGGAAGAGAGAGTAAGTACCAATTATTTACACTCGGTTTAGGCGATTTTTGGAAATTTTTCTAATTGTTCGCTGTGATTTAAATCAGCTAATTGTGAGACGAGTTTCCACACATAGTTCAACCAGCCTATCCTATGGCGAAATATGACCCAATGTATCAATCTCTTCTATTTTGTGCTGAAATCAATTACAACTACCCACTACAAAAAATATAACACATTTTTATTATTCAATATCATTTTTCAATAATATTTATTAATTATATTATTGGTTTTTTGTTTCCTGCCACCAAAATACAAGTATCACAATTGATCTTTCTTTAAATAAAACACAAGCTCGACTTCATCGAGTAAACATGGAATTGTCTAAAGAAAAAACATATATGGTTTTGTTTACCAAATTTTATACTATTTTTTAAAACATCAATTAATATATAATTCTTAATAATTCCCCAGGGTTAAGGGTAAGTTCTTTTTGTTATGAGATGGTCAGAAATGGATAATTACTAAGCTTTACAAATACTGAAAAGTATTAAATAAATTTGTTTATTTTTTCGTTTAGTATGTAGTTCCAGAAATTTCCGTAAGAGAGCAGCGTGCGTTTGTTTACTTTAAAACATGTGATTAAATTTGACTAGTTTCGTGTTCTATACCAACATTCGGAATGCGTTTTCTTCGTTAACTATTAAACGAAATGTTTATATTACCTCTCTTCATATGGTTCTTACTGGAATGAAGCTTTTTCTTTGGTGAGGTCCGTCTTGAGTTATAATTTCAGTACCGCCTGGCTCCTATTCTATCGTCAACTTGAACTATGGTGAAACTAGGTCGAATCATCAGAAGGTTTTCTTTCACTGTTTATTAGGGAGTATAACCATTTAATTTTGATAAATAATGTATGATTATATAGTGTTCATGTTGTTTTTTTTAATTTTGTACTAATTTTCACTTCTCCAAAGTTTCAGAAAGGATATTTTATTAGAATTGTAGTAGCATCATTTTGTCAACTCGCCAGGTTTTTTTTCTCAATTCCATTATTAACAATCCTTGTTATTCTCGTCACTCTTAGTAACCCATAATATTTTTATTATACAGGCAGTTTGTAATTATTATAAATTTATATTTTATTTACCGAAAAATAATTCTTTTCCATTCCGGTTTCTTTACCAATTTGGTTTACATAATAGGTTTTTGTTCATTTTCTTATGACCTTGTATATAAGTATTTGATATTTTTATTATCTTTAAATAAATTTATATATTATTTATTAGTTTTTCATAGTATTCCTACACTGCACTACTTCCTGCTGCCATTTCCCTCATATAGTATTATTTTAATTTTTTATTATCCTTTGACATTTAAACTTTTTGTTTTTTTTAAAACGAACCCTGGGTTATCTTATATTATAACACAAATATTTGAAAAATATAAAATTAACTAAGGTATTACAATTGGTTGTCTACACAATATAAATATTACAATAAATAAATAAAATACAGAATCAGTTAGTAGCATTATAGTCTACTATCATAGTTTTATAATTCCCAAACCGACAGCACAATTCAGTAAGAAGTTCATTCACTTTCACTTTTACCTCCATGGGTACACTATAACTCACTAGTCACTGGATATCACTCGAATTGTTTATCATGTTTAGTGACATACTTTAATTTAGAGCTAGTTATTAGTTACCCATTTCTGACCTTTATGTTATCATGATTTAATTTATTGGGACCGGGTTATGTAACGTTACATAAAGCCCCCCCACTAGAACAAATTTATTTTAGTTTAACTCGTTTATTAAAAATAAATTGTTGATTATTTCCATTCACCTAATAGTCTTGGTTTTATCTTCATAATAGTGTTTCATTTCCGACTGATTATACAGACTGGTAATTCAGACTGGTGGTAATTGCTGTTTTCTTACTCTACTCTCTCTCTCTCTTGGAGGCAAATTCATCAATTATTTATTTCTCTGGGTAGTGGTACTTTCACATTTATTTGATAAGGACTGGTCACACTAATCATATTGAACTTATTTTAACACTCATTTCTATTTACTTCTATAAATTATCTTTATCAATTAAGCTTCGGTCTGCTATCTTCCTTATATTTTCTTCATCTATACTTCTGGAATCTAATATCAATCTATACAGCTATTTTATAATTATTATCCCTTAAATATTCAATTTCCCTAACATTTTTCCCTATCTTGTGCGGTGGTACCAGTCGGGTGGCCACTCTTGGGTCCATAACTCCGCTGTCCATCCTTACACCTTCTGAGACCAGGGGAACATCATCCCTGCTCATAAAAATTATTGCCGGAACATTTCTACGGTCAATACAAAAAATAAAAAAAAATTATAAGTAGTAGTCAATTAGCGACTAGTACTAAACACTTTTGGGATTCTTCATACAGTTGCTGTTTACATTTATTTATATATTTCTTCTTCTCCTTGATTCCTTCTTCTTTTCCATTAACTAATAGCATATAACATTATTGATAGGCCTTATATTAAAATTCTTTTGACTTTACTTCTTGTGACATATTTCTCCGTATCATTTCTTCTTATATAATCTTCAATTCTGAGAAATTCTAATTATTGTATTAATTATCATCCTCCTTCAGTTTCATTGGAGTCATTAAATTATTCTTTATTCTTCTTATCTGAGCACATTACCATCAATTGTTTTTGTTCATTTAATTTTTCTTCTGTTTTTTACCATTAAAAATATTACTTTTTCCCATTATTTCAGTTTAAATCAGTTATTTATAATTAAATTATATAATCTGCTCTTACATTTTCTTGGTGTTTTGTCTTTTTATTTTAAATTATATGGTTTCAAAATAACTTGAGTAAGATGTCCTTACATGCTTTTAGAATTTTGGGGTTTTTATTCTCTTTAGCTATTCAATGGGTTGCTGGGTCGGTTTTCAGAATATCAGTCCCCTTTTTTCTGGTTGGTTATTGTTTAGTTTAACCATGGTCCATTAACACAGGTACTCCATGTTCTCGGATTACTGGGGTGTTCGGAATTAATTCTCTCCTTGATAATCTTCTTACCATCCGGCTCTCCCACTTTGCTGCTATGAAACTTTCACTTAAGTACCGGTCTTCCGTCATTGTTCGTTCTTTTTTAACTAACAGGTATTGCACCTCCTCTGACATAACATATTTGCTCACATTTAATCTCATTTCATTCCCTTTTACCTCTGGATTATTTACCAAATATTTGAATGTTGTATTCCTTCTTGAAGATACGACTGATATTGTCTGATACACTTCCATCGTTGACACATTTAACTGGGATGTAAACTTAATTAACTCCCTCTGTTCGTTAATTGGAAGGTTAAATACATTAATTAATCCATCTGTAATCATCTCCCATTCTTCCCTTGTATTTATTATTTTCTTTCTACATGTTTTTCTTATTTCCTTGGTCTTCTTTTCCAGGTATTGATTATCCTCTTTGTTGTGGCTATTTTTATTTTCAGATAGCAATACACCTTGGTATTCTGTAATTTCTATTTCCTTCCTACTCTCTTCTGTATTCGAACTTACTTTAATACCTTCTAAAGTGCTGTCTAATGTTTTATCCAAATTATTAAAACCGCTGTCCATTTTCTTCATAAATGTCTCATGGTGTCTCTTTAAGTTTTCCTCCTGTTTCCTAAAACTTTCATTCATTTTCTTGAAACCACTGTCCATTGTTTCCTCTAACTTTCTGAAACTTTCATCCACTTTGTCAAATTTTTCGCTCAAGGCTTCATTTTGTTTCCTTGAGTTTTCAATTATTTTATCCAATTTTTCCTCCTGTTTCCTAAAATTTTCTTTATTTTCCTCATTGGTTTGTCTCAAGTTTTCCTTCTGTTCCTTAAATTGTTCTGCCATAAATTTCATCATGTCTTGCCAATTAGATTCTTCTCTGGCTACCGCTTTGTCTGGTTGGTCCCCTTGGGCATCCTCTTCCACTATTTCCTTTTCCGTATCCATAATTACTTCGGTTTCTTCTTTATTGCCTGTCTGTTGGTCCATTTCACTGTCTGTGACTAACTCTATTTCTTGTTCCTGTCCACCTTCTTCAATCTCCTTTTCTTCTGCCCTCTTCTTCGATTTGCCTCGGGTATTATGCATTTCTTGTTTTCTCATAACTGCCGACGATAATTAGATTTTTTGGTATATATTTTTATTAAATATCAAAATTCTTTTCTAATTACAGCCCTTTTACGTTGAGCGCCAATCTTTAACGCAACCAACTATGAGGTATGATAGAGTTATATTATATGCCCCACGTTGTTATGCGCCAATCTTGTAACGTCGCGGTTTTCGTAGAGGTTTTAGCAAAAACTTTGTATGTGGCTTATTGGGTGTTCGTCTTATTTAATTAAGCTCCCAATGTTGTATACGCCAATCTGTAATGTAGCAGTATTCTTTGAGGTGTTAGTGTACTACAGTTACCGGTATTGTTAATTCAGCACCACTATTGTAAGCGCCAATCTGTAACGTACTGCCTTGAGATATTAAAGTTTCTGCCTCTCCGCAGTCGCCACTTATGAATTATAATAACTGAAGTTTTAAAAAATAAAGTATTTTGTAATGTTACTCAATCTAAGCAGAAATCGAGAGTGTGTGATTTGGGGTCAAGTAGGGAAGTTGTTCAGCCTTATGAGGAAGAGAGAGTAAGTACCAATTATTTACACTCGGTTTAGGCGATTTTTGGATATTTTTCTAATTGTTCGCTGTGATTTAAATCAGCTAATTGTGAGACGAGTTTCCACACATAGTTCAACCAGCCTATCCTATGGCGAAATATGACCCAATGTATCAATCTCTTCTATTTTGTGCTGAAATCAATTACAACTACCCACTACAAAAAATATAACACATTTTTATTATTCAATATCATTTTTCAATAATATTTATTAATTATATTATTGGTTTTTTGTTTCCTGCCACCAAAATACAAGTATCACAATTGATCTTTCTTTAAATAAAACATAAGATCGACTTCATCGAGTAAACATGGAATTGTCTAAAGAAAAAACATATATGGTTTTGTTTACCAAATTTTATACTATTTTTTAAAACATCAATTAATATATAATTCTTAATAATTCCCCAGGGTTAAGGGTAAGTTCTTTTTGTTATGAGATTGTCAGAAATGGATAATTACTAAGCTTTACAAATACTGAAAAATATTAAATAAATTTGTTTATTTTTTCATTTAGTATGTAGTTCCAGAAATTTCCGTAAGAGAGCAGCGTGCGTTTGTTTTCTTTAAAACATGTGATTAAATTTGACTAGTTTCGTGTTCTATACCAACATTCGGAATGCGTTTTCTTCGTTAACTATTAAATGAAATGTTTATATTACCTCTCTTCGTATGGTTCTTACTGGAATGAAGCTTTTTCTTTGGTGAGGTCCGTCTTGAGTTATAATTTCATTACCGCCTGGCTCCTATTCTATCGTCAACTTGAACTATGGCGAAACTAGGTCGAATCATCAGAAGGTTTTCTTTCACTGTTTATTAGGGAGTATAACCATTTAATTTTGATAAATAATGTATGATTATATAGTGTTCATGTTGTTTTTTTTAATTTTGTACTAATTTTCACTTCTCCAAAGTTTCAGAAAGGATATTTTATTAGAATTGTAGTAGCATCATTTTGTCAACCCGCCAGGTTTTTTTTCTCAATTCCATTATTAACAATCCTTGTTATTCTCGTCACTCTTAGTAACCCATAATATTTTTATTATACAGGCAGTTTGTAATTATTATAAATTTATATTTTATTTACCGAAAAATAATTCTTTTCCATTCCGGTTTCTTTACCAATTTGGTTTACATAATAGGTTTTTGTTCATTTTCTTATGACCTTGTATATAAGTATTTGATATTTTTATTATCTTTAAATAAATTTATATATTATTTATTAGTTTTTCATAGTATTCCTACACTGCACTACTTCCTGCTGCCATTTCCCTCATATAGTATTATTTTAATTTTTTATTATCCTTTGACATTTAAACTTTTTATGTTTTTTTTTAAAACGAACCCTGGGTTATCTTATATTATAACACAAATATTTGAAAAATATAAAATTAACTTAGGTATTACAATTGGTTGTCTACACAATATAAATATTACAATAAATAATACAATACAGAATCAGTTAGTAGCATTATAGTCTACTATCATAGTTTTATAATTCCCAAACCTACAGCACAATTCAGTAAGAAGTTCATTCACTTTCACTTTTACCTCCATGGGTACACTATAACTCACTAGTCACTGGATATCACTCGAATTGTTTATCATGTTTAGTGACATACTTTAATTTAGAGCTAGTTATAGGTTACCCATTTCTGACCTTTATGTTATCATGATTTAATTTATTGGGACCGGGTTATGTAACGTTACAATATTGAGCTATTTTCCTAGCTTCAATCTGTACCATTTTAATAGTAACAGCAAAAGCCCCACTCCTTTTTTCTTTTATAAACTCAACTAAATGCTTATATATGTCTGAAACTTAGCTTTTTTACCAGGAAAAGCTCACCGATCATGAGTAGTAACACTAATTTTCCATCTTATTTTTTCCATTACCGAACAATAGATTCCGCTACATCAAATATATGTGATGTGGAGTGATTACCATTTTCTTTTGCGAATTTTATGGATAATTTAAACTGAACCGTATTGGATGAATGAGATGTTCTTCCACTCAATACAACTATTATATTAATGACGCCCTGAAGAAGCCTTTTAAAGGTGAAAACCGGTTCAGGTTGTAAGGTAAAACTTTATGTTTTTACTTATAAAAAACTTTGTGTTCCGAGTCGTTAATATAATAGTTGTATTTAGTTAAGTCATGGACAACGAAATCCAAGAGTTCTTCCACTCATTATGAATATACAATCTGTCTCTTCATACGCAATACCAATATGAACTATTGTAGAAACAACAGACTAACGAGGACAAATAAGTACAGTAACAGAATGCTACAACAGAGAACCATTATAAACCTACGATGTGAACAAGTAACTGGTGGAGAAGGGATGAAAACTGCTAACCAAATTAGCAGTAAATTTCACTTTACTATTACTAGATTCGAACCTGCCAGTCTTAAGCAACGTTGCCAACTCTGCCATGCCTGATCTGACCGCACATATGCAAATCTATCTACAATTTAGCATGTAAATTATATTATTCATGTATAATGCGCACCCTCATTTTTTAGAAGAAAATTTGGGAAAAAAGTGCGCATTATACACGAGAAAATATGGTAATACAAATTTCTATTGGATCCATAAACATAATATTCACAGTAATGATCAATAAATCATTATAATCATAATCAAAATAAGAAACATTCATATATTCTCAAGTAGTATCAATTTTCGTATAACAACAAACTTTCCACCATTTTGGCAATACTTAGGTTTTATCTGTTGTGAGCTGGCAGCCAAAAAGATTAATCCCTTTCATTCTCATGTCCAAGGTAGTTTCAGTGGTTTACTGCAGTTATCAAACTTCTACTTGTTTCTTGATAGGTAGTTGCTATTTATTCAGACTCTATGGAACAGTAAGTGGTATATTCAACCATAGCCAATCATACCCTAGACAGCCTACATACCCATATTGTAACGATACATATAATCACCATACTTTGGACATAACATTGAACACAACATGACATAATTATTAAATGAGACAAGACCTACCAAGGAGTCAGAATGGTGTACCAAGTACTAAAATCATTTAAAGAAATAATAATTAAAGAATGAATTCTTGGATTTCGTTGTCCATAACGTGTCCATTACTTAACTAAGGAGCCTCTGAAGAAGCCTTTTAAAGGAGAAAACCGGTTCAGGCTGTAAGGTAAAACTTTATGCTTTTACTTATAAAAAACCTAGTGTTCCGAGTCGTTAATGTAATAGTGGTATTTAGTAAAGAATGAACTTACAAATAAAGAATAACAGTAGTAATGAAAACTAAAACAAGGAAGGAAATATAATAAAATGTGATTAACCCAATGACCCAATAGATTAGGTCAGTGAGTAAACAAGAACATAAACAATAAAAATGAAAAGAAGTGAATGAATCAACAATAAAATTCAATAAACAGAGAAACAAATGAAGAGACAAGACATCTCACAATATCTACAACAGAAGAAGTACAACTATGAGATAGATAAAAAAAGGCAAGTGAAATACATAATGAGAGACTATTAAAGAAAGCCAAAACATTGACAGACTATATTAGGTGACCTGACTATGACCACATATCTAATATAAATGAATAAAAGTAACCACTAATAGGTAGGAGAGTGAGAGTAAAACTTATGTTAGTATGATTTAAGAAAGTATAAAGGATCACAACAATATTGTATCTTGCCTACTAGTGATATAGAAACAGTGATATCAGAAGGAAACTGATAGTCACAATTAATGTTATAAAAATAATATTAAAGTAACGAGAAAACAATTACCAAACTATAAATAGTAATTATTATAACGTACTTGCGTGACCATTTTTAAAAGCCACAAGTTGTTGGTGTCAATTTATAACGAAGCCGATAGCGACCTTCTATATTTGTTTGATCAGTAATTGATTATGTTACGTGACTCGCCTCGGCGTTGATCTTCAGTCTATCGCTAACGATGACGATCGCGAACGCACTAATAACCAGTACCGAATGTGTATCATTCTTCTCCTTACCTGTCCTTATATTAATGTACCTTAATTCCCGATAGGCGCCAAATTGTTTTACTAAAAACAATTAAAAGTTTCTTCCTGCTTCGTCTTCTTTTTCTTCGATAATAATTTAAACTTACCCAAATGGACTGGTGCGAATTCAAATCTCAAGTGGAGTCTGAAGTGTTGCCAACCTATAATTCTGGTAAAAAATTTTCTTCACTGCTAAAGTACACAATTATTAAGACATATATCAAATAAAACAAGGAACGATTATTAGTGTTCAGTACTAATTTATTAGTGTCCAGATTTGCTGATTATTTATAAGTTAAGTACAAAATATTTGTTATTATAAAAAAGTTTGCTCCGGCTATTAAATTTTACTCGCTCAGTGGGTGGTCAGCATGTCTTCAAGCGTTCTGGTTAATGATACAATGTTTTGTTCAGAACAATGAATAAGTTCTTTGGATTACAACAAAATAAAGCAAGATGTTTATGAAAGTACACAACCTTACATCAATGTTAATTAAATACTATACAGGTTTACTTACAACTCGGTTCTTATTGTCTAAAAAGTGTGTCGACTTATAGGCATCGCATAAGAGGTTAAGTTACAGTTTCAAATAGGCTGATGCACTTTTAAATAATTTTTCAATAATGGTTTGCGAAGTTGTTCAGTTTTTTTCTTTTAAGATATAGTTTCAACTAATCATTTAAAGAATTTATTATACCAAGTTCAGAGTGAGAGTTATTGTGTTGTGGAAAAGTTAATTAATTTTATTCGCAATTATATAGAATTCATTTATACTTAACAAAATCTTGTTGTTCCTTCTGATTAGTCCCAGGTAATTCTTCAAAATATTGTTGATTATAGTATTTAGTTCTTCATCATTCGGGTTTTCTTTTTTTCTATTTTATTTAGTCAATGTTTTTTTTTAATTTCAATTATTGAATTTTGATTTATGGTTTCATCATGTGTTCAATGGATCCAGATTCAATTTCTATTATTCATATTTGTTCATTTTGAGTACATTTCCCTCTTATTACTTTTTAATTAGAGCGGATTCAGTTTGGCATCTGCATACCTTGAGCGTTAATAATGGACTGTCTAAAAATTCTAACGTTTTTCTTAATTCCAAGCATAATTCCCTGCTTCTGATTGGTTAAGAATTTTGTTTACATTGTTATGAAAGCTTGGGTTTTTGGCCCCAAATTGACCTAATGTTTTATAATTGCTATAATTCATTGGTGTTATTACCAATGTGTGAGATATTAACATTTATTTTCTTTCAAAGATTAATTTGATATCCCATAATGCTGGGCTTGGTCCTGTATCAATGTTTTGACCAATTTGCTAATGATATTTTATTACATATTTCACTTACTTTTTATGTTTACTCTATTTCTGACATACTCTTATGGTTAGATAATTGAAATTAACAAGTCACTTTGTCTTATTTCTCAAATACAATGGTTAATTGCTTATAAATTGCTTTTTCTGAATGTTGACAGTTAGGCATTTTATAGGCCTAATCTATAAATGTCTGGAATTTCTTAATTTACACAATTTAAACATTACCTACCGTATTACTTTCATAGGTTCTGCTTGCCATTACTTAGTTATAGTGTCTACTTTTGAATGACTTTGGGTCATTTTATAATAAATAAATGTTATTATAATTTTAAAAAATCATTCCTTGACCTTTGCTAGTTCATTTGTCTAACATCCTTTTTTCCTATCTTATTACAATTAAGAGTACTATTGTGATTATTAAACTTATACAATTGCTTGTCTGTATTTTCTAATATTTCTTACACAAACTTTTTACCACTTAATCTTTCCATGGTAACATATAACATTAAAATGGTTTATGGTCTTCTCATGATCCAGCCCCATTCCTTCTTTTAAAATACAACTTTTTTAGATAAACTAACAACTTTGGTGCATGGTGTCTTGACACCATTTACAATATTGTGATCACCATCCTTGTTACTATTTTGTAACATAGAATGTTTTACTATTATTTAAATCATAAGTAATTTGTTTCTTAGTTATCAACACAATAAAATTGGTTGACATACTAACTTTGTTGTCTACCATTTGTATGAAGATTTAACATTATTTCTTAATTGAACAAAAGAATTCCTTTAATTAAATCTAACAATATGGTTTTTAAATTGATCTTATTTTCTACTAAAACTTATCTTTTAATAATCGTCTAACATCATTCTTATACCATAGGTTCTACACACTATAATCTTAATAATATTTGAAGGTAATTTTTTATTTCTTATTTCATTAATACTCAGATCAAGTCATATTTATTTCTCACCTCTTCCTGTTGATATTATTTGACAATACTTGAAGCGTTGCTGTTTATTGATACAATTAACATTTTTATTCCTTTTCATTTCTTCATTGATGAATCTCGCTTTTTATACTTTTTTTTTAAATAGTTATTTTTCTTACTTTCTTCTTGATCATTTTGTTCTTTGGTTTTTTGGTTGGTTTATAACTTTCCTCATCCACTATTCTTCTTGGATTCTATTTTCCTTGTAAACTTATTTATTTGCTTTGGTATACCTTCTCATTCAATTTGTCTTGGTCGTTTAGTCATTTTTTTTTTTTGTCACTGATGGTCGTCGTGGTATTTCTTGATAGATTGTGAAGTTACAACTAAATTTATTAATTTAAAATAAAAATAATACTCTGCCAGAACCTTACCTTGCAAGGATTTTTTCGCTGACTTACCTTTTAAAAACACCCACAGAAGTTCAGGCCCGCAAACATATTTTTGTAGTTGAAATATGTAAACTTTTATACTCTTCCTTAATTAAAACACTGGACAATTTTGCAATCTGACTTCCCCCCCAATTCAGAAATTCCAAGGATCGATTAGACGAATTTTTCAGCACAGAACATTAGGAAATGGTAACAGGCAAAATGACTAAGCCTAACACATTATTTATAAGACCAAATCTTGTTTTATTTTTTTATGAATCAAACTTAAAATCTCTCTCTTTTCTTTAAAACACAATTTCCAAAATTACCATACGTTATAACCTTATTTTTCTACGACAAGCCAGTACTTTACCCCACACACACACACATTCTGTTTACAAATTTATTTATTTATATATATATATATATTGTAACGAGAAACTGGTTGCCGTCTCTGTTAAAATGTGTTCACACTTGTTTATTATGTGTATTAGTGTGAATGTAGTGTGTTTGCCTCACACCGGTCGTTACATTAATCGAAGTCACTACTGGGGTCTGTAGCGTTGTCAAAATTACCAGTACAACCTACCTGTTAATTCATAGGGGTTGCGAATCCCGGGTGGCGCCAAATTGTTTCTATCAAAACAATTACAATAGTTAAATTGTAAGATGATACGTGTTATTAGCGTTGACAGCTGGAGCATTCGAATGGTTCCCGCCGCTATACAGGTTGCCGTCTTGACCACTCGTGACGAGCGCTAGTTGGTTATTGAATAAAACTTGCTAACACACATATACTCTACAACGTCCTATGAAATAAAAAGATAGTAATACTCTGTACTGTCATTTTAATACAAATTCGGCCATTAATTAATATGACAAATGGATTATAAATGTTTTTATAACAAATTGCTCCGGTTTATAACATGAAACACAAATATCTCAAGGTTGGCAAATCGATCTGAAAACAAATTATTTCTCTGCCGCTATGGCTACAGTTACATACAGTATATTAATCTGTTCCAAATCTGTGGTTCTTTGGATTATGAAATAAGACATAAACGTTGGTTACATTAAAAAGTACACTACCATACCTTATACGTACTTAGAAAGTATAATGTGTTTTTACAAATTGTTCGGTAGTGTCGTATTTTTGTTACAAAGTTGCACTCTTATGTGAGGTTATATTTTGATTAATAAAATGTTTTTACGTAAGTAAATTATGCATTAAAACCTTTGAAAGAAAATGATATTTGTTCAATAGTGAGAAATTTGATCATTTGAAAAATATTTAAAGTAATTTGGTTGTTTCGGGATTAAGGAATTTATTCGATACGTATCAGTTCAGATAGTGTTGATGTGTTGTCATCTGGGGTAGTGGATATTCTGCAAATTTGGACTGGTTTTAAGCTTCGATCATCTTTTTCAATCTTGTCTTGGGATTTCTGTTAACTAATTTATTGGTATTTGGTTCCAGGACATCGTTAATTCTTGGTAGGTCGGCATCTATTCGTCTTTGGTCATCTTGGTTAACTTCCGAAACTTTTCATAACTATTTAAAGTAAAATTTCAATCATCACAATTTTGCTTGCCGCTTACCCACGCGTCGTTTCTTCAAGTCTAATAAATTTAACGGAAAATTAGCCTTCAACGGCCCGTTACTATGGTAACATCACTCCTTGGATTGGTTAATTCTTCTTTCAAAAGCATTGTTAAGAGATTTGAATTTTTATTCAAATTTATTAAGTATTTTCCTAATGGTTTTATTCCTTTGGGGTAATTAATGATATCACTATTATCTTTCTTTCCTTTCAGAGTTTACAATGATACCTCATAAGGTCATATTCTGTTATACACTAACTTCAGTCTAAATATTTGATATTTGATAAATTACATATCTTTCTTAAATTAAACTTTTATAATAACATTTCTGTTTTAATATGATTTGCATATAATTACTGGCCATTTACTGGTCTTAGATTAGTAAAGTTTCTTGCGAAATTGTTACAATTGACATTTGAGTGTATCTGACAGTTAGATGTTTTCATAGCCAAGATTAGCCATGATGGTTTTTTGGTGGATTTCTTTTAAATTACATTTTGTTCAGCCTGATGGGCTTCACTTAGTTATCATATTTGTTTGTGTTGTGTGTTCATCCTGTTTGTGTTTTAATCATTATTCAATACAACTTTCATTACACATATTTTAAAATATAACAATTAGGCTTATGGACTGAAAGTTCCCTTCAGCCATATCCTCTTCATAACATTGAACCAAACTATTCTTTATAAGTTACTAGTTATTGTTAGTTCTAAAATTAATTCCTTTCTTTTGTTACTACTTTGAGTGATAAACATCATCACTTCTTGCAAATTTATGAAAGTTAATTCCCCTTTCAACATGGGGTGTTTTATTCATTGTAGTCTTAATTTTAAAAACAAAACTTTATTTCTATTCTACTATCTCCTCCATACCATGTTAATACAAACTGTTTTTGTCTGGGCTTTCTCCCTGAATAACATTACATGCTTCTTTTATATTTATTTGAAATATTATTTTTAATTATATAAATGTGTACAAGATCACTCCAATCATTGATTGTTTATCAATGCTGTATAAAGTGTTTTCTTACTTATCATTACATTTTTATTGCTTAACATAACTATTTCCCTGTATCACCTTCACCTTTAATTAATAGAGGTTCATCACTGATACACTTTCACTATTTTTAGGGTATTTACACTTTCACTGTTGCACTTCACTTTGGTTCACTGTTTGTATTGAGTGTTATTTAATGGGTAATCCCTATACTTTCTCCTATTATTTCTCACTATTTCTTTCCAGCATAATATTTATTATTAATAATATTAGGTTATTTATTTTTTGTTAAATCTAACCTTCCTAATTGTGTTAGTGTACTTTTCTACACTACGTCACTTTACAATCGTCTTGTGTCTTTAAAATAGGTATATAAGTTATTTCAATTATAATAATACTATTTGTTTCATTAATGGATAATTATTTGGGGTTTATTTACAGTATTCTATCCTTGAGTCTACTATTTTTCCCCTTTATATGTGTGTTAGTTTCCCCTTGGGTTTAATCTGTCTCCTCTTCCTCTTCTTCTTCATCTTCATCTTCTTCAATTGTCTTCATCTTGGTTCGGTTCTCCTCCTCTCATCTGGTTTGACTTCTGTTTAGTCGTAGGGATTTGTTCCCTTCCTTTGATTCTTCTTTAGTTCTGGTTTCTTATCTTCCTTTGTTAGTTCATAATTGTTTGGTCCATCACCTTTTTTTTCTTGAGTATGTCTCGTGGTTCCCTTCTTTGTGTTTTTGTTGTTGGGTCAATCACTTGGGTTGGGTAATACCGTCGTTCGTTGTGTCATAATATTTATATTTTATTATTTTTTAAACATTTTATTTTATATGAAGTATTTTTATATTAAGAATTATCTTTTTTATCCCTGGTACGGGGTTTGGCTTATTTGTTTTGTAACATAATGCCTCTCCTCTAAAATTGATCATTGTAATAAAACACTAGCATAGTTTTTTATGAAATTATCAGTTATAGATAACCTTTTTCCTTTTCTTTCTTGTTTGTTTCTCCATTCTTCATTTCTCTTCTTACTTAATTCATTCCACTTTATTTGGATCTGTTATTATTTATTTCCATTGGTGCGTTTTCCCTCATACACAATTTTTTCCCTAACTTTTATAGTAGCTGGTACTCCCATTACTACTCATTTTTCTGAGACCAGAGGCACATCATCTCTGCTCAGTTTATTTGGATTGCTGGACTTTTCAACAGTCAATCTTAAATACCTTTTTGTCAACTTGTGACTTAATAATAATAATATACTTTGGGATTGTCCACCTTGTGGTTTGTTTTTAGATCACTTTGGCCTTTTACTCAGTCTTCCTTCCGCTATACCTTAACTATACACTATCATCTACTCATACACTTGGTTGTTTTTATATTTATTCATATGTTAATTTCATCATATCTCACTTTTCATTATTTTGTTTTCAATGCTCGTTGTGATCATTTTAATTGTCTTAGACATTTTTATTCTTTTCTTGGTTATTTAGCAAGATTCTGCTTTAGCCATTTCTGTATATTTGTTTTATATACAATTTCTCTCTCTTCCTTGTACCACTTCACATTTTTTTTTTTCTTAGAATACTTTTGATTCATTATAATTTCAGGTATTTATCTCAGTAATTTGAGTTTGATTTTATTTTTGTTTATTTTGTTCTGTATTAAATATCATTTTTGATAATTCTTTGTGAGTTAATTCTCTTACTTTAAAGGAATGTTTGTAGCGTATTCCTTTGTTAGTTATTTTTTGTTTAATTATAATCGTAAGTTTGTGATTCTTACATTTATATTATATAGGAATGTGTGTAACTTATTCCTTATTATCTCACTTTTTTACTTCATACTTCATATATCAATCTTTCATTAGACTGTGATTTGATTTAAATTGAAAGGAATTTGTGTAACTGTTTCCTTTGTTTGTTACATTATTATTCATTTATATTAATTCTTTTTATTATTCCGCATATATCATCTAAATAATTGAGTAAGTTGCTCTTACATTCTCTTTTGGAATTTTGAAATATGTTTCATTTCACAATGGTTTTATTCTTCTTCGTAAAACTTTTTTATCGAAGTTTGGTTATAAACTCCCTTTATTTTTCTTGTATTGATATTGCTTATCTGGTAAGTATTATTACCATTATCTCTTGTGATGATATACGGACTATTATGATATACATAATTGTTCTATTCATATTGCTTTCTACCGGTCCTTGTTATTTATATTTTTGTAAGCTGACTTCTCCTTTTCTTTCCTTTATTATTGCCTTCTCTTTTGTTCGACACTTCGTTATTCTGCACCTCTTCTCCTTCAAGTGTTTGATAGTCACACTTATTCTGGATGATATTATTAAATTTAGGTCATCACCACCTTACCACATGTTGGGGCCATACCCTCTCTGCATAGCTGTGTTCATCCTCTTCATTACTTTCATTTCTGTGGTTATCATTTGGTTTTTGGCTCGTTTCTGGCCTTATGTGGTTTACCTGGGCTGTCCGGGGTCCTTCGTCATTACTCGCTGTATCATGCAGTATTGAAAAACCCGGATTCTCATGGACTGTTACCCAATTCTCGCTATTATTTTGGTTGGTGTTGGGTTCCTGTCGGTGGTTATCTTCATTCCGAGGTGGTTCATTGTTCCTACTCTCTGCTGATGGATTATTATTGTTATTCGATACGTGGTAACAGCAGTTTGGACACCAGTTCGGGCTATAACTTCTGTGGTTATTCTGCCTTCTCCCACTGATAAAATTTACGTGACGTCGGCCGTCGCTTCTATTTGGATTACCCCCGGGTCCCCGGTTGTACTGGTAACTAGGATGATACCGGTTGCCGTAGTAGTTATGGTCGTTGGGGTGACCATTGGTGCGTTGTTCAGGTTCCGCTCCTCTGTAATTATCATTTGGTCGGTTATTATTTGGGCTGTTTCTATTGTTGTCTTGATTCCCTTGACGATGGTTTTGTTGACCTCTGTTACCTGGCTGATTGTTCGGAGGGTGATGCTGGGTATTTCTATTGAATAGCTGTTCTTCATTGTTATTATTATGGTTTCGGCCCCAGTTATTCCGGTTATTGTTTTGTGGATGATTGTATGGTACATTGAAATTAGTCGCATTATTAAGTTCATTCCATTTATTGTACCGCTGGTTCATGATCCGGTTTTTTCGGTATTGACCATCATTCTCCAGGTCCTCCAATAGACTAGCCATTCCTTGAATTGTTTTTATCTGTCCTTGCCTTCTGGCCTTCTGTATTGCTTCTTCGTAATGATAACCCAGCTGTATTACCAAAGACTCCTCGGGTATCTTGGGTTCTAAATTTCTGGCTAAACATACTTTTCCCAAAAAGTAGGACGTTAAAGTGTGTCCTCCTTGTGACTTGTATCTTCCATTGCTGATATCATTGCGGACCACATTCTGCGTGGACTCGGACCAATATTTCTCCCGGAATTGTCTCTTAAACTCTTGTGTGTCATTGATCTCGGGTCGAGTGGCCGTCCACCAGTTGTCATGGGTGTCTCGGAACATTTCGTCTATCATACTTCTCACACTGGACCACCTGGTTTCTCTATTTTTTTCTATCAGCTCTTCCACCGTTTGAGGAATTCTATCGGGTTCCTCCGGTAGCTGCGAAAATTAATTATCTCTCGATTTTCACTGGTTATGAACTGTGTATTATTATAAGGTTTCTCTCTTAATGCATTTAACTCTTCCTGCATTTGTTTCTCCCGTATACTGATCCCCTGGATTTTCTCTCTGTTTTCTCTGGTCATTCCGTCTAGTTTATCGATGACAGTGTATACCTTCTCCACACGATTGTTTACATCTATTTGTAGTTCTTGGTGCCTCTCCTCCAGTTCCTTGACCACCTCCTGTTTATTCTTCTGGCATCCTTCGGTAAGGACTTGGTAGAATTCTGTCGCTCTCAATTTACCTTCCTCCTCGACCTTACTGATTTTATTATTCAATTCTTCACGGACTTGTATCACTGTTTCGTTGGTCTCCGTTACCGTTTGCCTGATCTCCTCTCGACATTCGACCAGTTGTTGCTTCCATTCCTCCTTGGTTTTCTCACTTTCTTCCTCGATTTTCCGTTGGAGAATATCATGATTATTTTCCATCTTTTTATTTAATATTTCCACGTCCTTCTTGATCTGTTTCTTCAGCTCTTCGCTCTTCTTTTCCAATGCCTCCTGACTTTCATGTATCACCTTCATTTGCTTCTTCAATTCTTCACTGTTTTGGTCCAGTTTTTTATTCATTCCCATTTGTAATGATTCCAATTTTTTATTCAAATCTTCCTTGTCTGACTCTAATTTTTTGTTCAAATCTTCCTGGCTCCTGTTCATTTGTCCAAATTGTTCCATCATGAACTTCATCATGCTATCTAATTTCGTTTCTTCTGTTGGTTTGACTGGTTGTTAGTTTACCATGACTTCTGCTTCTGTTTCTGGTTCAGGTGGATTTGGATTTTCCAGTTCGTCCTCCTGTGGGTTCTCTTCCAGCAATTCTCCAGTTGTTTCCTCAACTTCTACTTCCTCAACTTCTTCCATTTCTTCTTGGTTTAATGCTGCCTTACCTTTGAGCCTCGTAACCATACCGTGTCTATTCATAACCACCGCTAGTTATCCTTTCTAGCCTCACGTTGCTGGTCGCCAATATGCAACGAGAATTGGGTGCGTCCTTCTTCTTTAAAGCCCCGCGTTGGGTTCGCCAATATGTAACAAGAAACTTGGGTACGTCCTTCTTCTTTATAGCCCCGCATTGGGTTCGTCAATATGTAACGAGATTCTAGGGTACGTCCTTTTTTTGTAAAGCCCCGCGTTGGGTTCGTCAATATGTAACAAGCTAATTGGGTACGTCCTTCTTCCTTAAAGCCCCACGTTGGGCGCCAATATGTAACGAGAAACTGGTTGCCGTCTCTGTTAAAATGTGTTCACACTTGTTTATTATGTGTATTAGTGTGAATGTAGTGTGTTTGCCTCACACCGGTCGTTACATTAATCGAAGTCACTACTGGGGTCTGTAGCGTTGTCAAAATTACCAGTACAACCTACCTGTTAATTCATAGGGGTTGCGAATCCCGGGTGGCGCCAAATTGTTTCTATCAAAACAATTAAAATAGTTAAATTATAAGATGATACGTGTTATTAGCGTTGACAGCTGGAGCATTCGAATGGTTCCCGCCGCTATACAGGTTGCCGTCTTGACCACTCGTGACGAGCGCTAGTTGGTTATTGAATAAAACTTGCTAACACACATATACTCTACAACGTCCTATGAAATAAAAAGATAGTAATACTCTGTACTGTGATTTTAATACAAATTTGGTCATTAATTAATATGACAAATGGATTATAAATGTTTTGATAACAAATTGCTCCGGTTTATAACATGAAACACAAATATCTCAAGGTTGGCAAATCAATCTGAAAACAAATTATTTCTCTGCCGCTATGGCTACAGTTACATACAATATATTAATCTGTTCCAAATCTGGGGTTCTTTGGATTATGAAATAAGACATAAACGTTGGTTACATTAAAAAAGTACACTACCATACGTTATACGTACTTAGAAAGTATAATGTGTTTTTACAAATTGTTCGGTAGTGTCGTATTTTTGTTACAAAGTTGCACTCTTATGCGAGGTTATATTTTGATTAATAAAATGTTTTTACGTAAGTAAATTATGCATTAAAACCTTTGAAAGAAAATGATATTTGTTCAATAGTGAGAAATTTGATCATTTGAAAAATATTTAAAGTAATTTGGTTGTTTCGGGATTAAGGAATTTATTCGATGCTTATCAGTTCAGATAGTGTTGATGTGTTGTCATCTGGGGTAGTGGATATTCTGCAAATTTGGACTGGTTTTAAGCTTCGATCATCTTTTTCAATCTTGTCTTGGGATTTCTGTTAACTAATTTATTGGTATTTGGTTCCAGGACATCGTTAATTCTTGGTAGGTTGGCATCTATTCGTCTTTAGTCATCTTGGTTAACTTCCGAAACTTTTCGTAACTATTTAAAGTAAAATTTCAATCATCACAATTTTGCGTGCCGCTTACCCACGCGTCGTTTCTTCAAGTCTAATAAATTTAACGGAAAATTAGCCTTCAACAGCCCGTTACTATGGTAACATCACTCCTTGGATTGGTTAATTCTTCTTTCAAAAGCATTGTTAAGAGATTTGAATTTTTATTCAAATTTATTAAGTATTTTCCTAATGGTTTTATTCCTTTGGGGTAATTAATGATATCACTATTATCTTTCTTTCCTTTCAGAGTTTACAATGATACCTCATAAGGTCATATTCTGTTATATACTAACTTCAGTCTAAATATTTGATATTTGATAAATTACATATCTTTCTTAAATTAAACTTTTATAATAACATTTCTGTTTTAATATGATTTGCATATAATTACTGGCCATTTACTGGTCTTAGATTAGTAAAGTTTCTTGCGAAATTGTTACAATTGACATTTGAGTGTATCTGACAGTTAGATGTTTTCATAGCCAAGATTAGCCATGATGGTTTTTTGGTGGATTTCTTTTAAATTACATTTTGTTCAGCCTGATGGGCTTCACTTAGTTATCATATTTGTTTGTGTTGTGTGTTCATCCTGTTTGTGTTTTAATCATTATTCAATACAACTTTCATTACACATATTTTAAAATATAACAATTAGGCTTATGGACTGAAAGTTCCCTTCAGCCATATCCTCTTCATAACATTGAACCAAACTATTCTTTATAAGTTACTAGTTATTGTTAGTTCTAAAATTAATTCCTTTCTTTTGTTACTACTTTGAGTGATAAACATCATCACTTCTTGCAAATTTATGAAAGTTAATTCCCCTTTCAACATGGGGTGTTTTATTCATTGTAGTCTTAATTTTAAAAACAAAACTTTATTTCTATTCTACTATCTCCTCCATACCATGTTAATACAAACTGTTTTTGTCTGGGCTTTCTCCCTGAATAACATTACATGCTTCTTTTATATTTATTTGAAATATTATTTTTAATTATATAAATGTGTACAAGATCACTCCAATCATTGATTGTTTATCAATGCTGTATAAAGTGTTTTCTTACTTATCATTACATTTTTATTGCTTAACATAACTATTTCCCTGTATCACCTTCACCTTTAATTAATAGAGGTTCATCACTGATACACTTTCACTATTTTTAGGGTATTTACACTTTCACTGTTGCACTTCACTTTGGTTCACTGTTTGTATTGAGTGTTATTTAATGGGTAATCCCTATACTTTCTCCTATTATTTCTCACTATTTCTTTCCAGCATAATATTTATTATTAATAATATTAGGTTATTTATTTTTTGTTAAATCTAACCTTCCTAATTGTGTTAGTGTACTTTTCTACACTACGTCACTTTTCAATCGTCTTGTGTCTTTAAAATAGGTATATAAGTTATTTCAATTATAATAATACTATTTGTTTCATTAATGGATAATTATTTGGGGTTTATTTACAGTATTCTATCCTTGAGTCTACTATTTTTCCCCTTTATATGTGTGTTAGTTTCCCCTTGGGTTTAATCTGTCTCCTCTTCCTCTTCTTCTTCATCTTCATCTTCTTCAATTGTCTTCATCTTGGTTCGGTTCTCCTCCTCTCATCTGGTTTGACTTCTGTTTAGTCGTAGGGATTTGTTCCCTTCCTTTGATTCTTCTTTAGTTCTGGTTTCTTATCTTCCTTTGTTAGTTCATAATTGTTTGGTCCATCACCTTTTTTTTCTTGAGTATGTCTCGTGGTTCCCTTCTTTGTGTTTTTTTTGTTGGGTCAATCACTTGGGTTGGGTAATACCGTCGTTCGTTGTGTCATAATATTTATATTTTATTATTTTTTAAACATTTTATTTTATATGAAGTATTTTTATATTAAGAATTATCTTTTTTATCCCTGGTACGGGGTTTGGCTTATTTGTTTTGTAACATAATGCCTCTCCTCTAAAATTGATCATTGTAATAAAACACTAGCATAGTTTTTTATGAAATTATCAGTTATAGATAACCTTTTTCCTTTTCTTTCTTGTTTGTTTCTCCATTCTTCATTTCTCTTCTTACTTAATTCATTCCACTTTATTTGGATCTGTTATTATTTATTTCCATTGGTGCGTTTTCCCTCATACACAATTTTTTCCCTAACTTTTATAGTAGCTGGTACTCCCATTACTACTCATTTTTCTGAGACCAGAGGCACATCATCTCTGCTCAGTTTATTTGGATTGCTGGACTTTTCAACAGTCAATCTTAAATACCTTTTTGTCAACTTGTGACTTAATAATAATAATATAATAATATACTTTGGGATTGTCCACCTTGTGGTTTGTTTTTAGATCACTTTGGCCTTTTACTCAGTCTTCCTTCCGCTATACCTTAACTATACACTATCATCTACTCATACACTTGGTTGTTTTTATATTTATTCATATGTTAATTTCATCATATCTCACTTTTCATTATTTTGTTTTCAATGCTCGTTGTGATCATTTTAATTGTCTTAGACATTTTTATTCTTTTCTTGGTTATTTAGCAAGATTCTGCTTTAGCCATTTCTGTATATTTGTTTTATATACAATTTCTCTCTCTCTTCCTTGTACCACTTCACTTTTTTTTTTTTCTTAGAATACTTTTGATTCATTATAATTTCAGGTATTTATCTCAGTAATTTGAGTTTGATTTTATTTTGTTCTGTATTAAATATCATTTTTGATAATTCTTTGTGAGTTAATTCTCTTACTTTAAAGGAATGTTTGTAGCGTATTCCTTTTTTAGTTATTTTTTGTTTAATTATAATCGTAAGTTTGTGATTCTTACATTTATATTATATAGGAATGTGTGTAACTTATTCCTTATTATCTCACTTTTTTACTTCATATATCAATCTTTCATTAGACTGTGATTTGATTTAAATTAAAAGGAATTTGTGTAACTGTTTCCTTTGTTTGTTACATTATTATTCATTTACATTAATTCTTTTTATTATTCCGCATATATCATCTAAATAATTGAGTAAGTTGCTCTTACAATCTCTTTTGGAATTTTGAAATATGTTTCATTTCACAATGGTTTTATTCTTCTTCGTAAAACTTTTTTATCGAAGTTTGGTTATAAACTCCCTTTATTTTTCTTGTATTGATATTGCTTATCTGGTAAGTATTATTACCATTATCTCTTGTGATGATATACGGACTATTATGATATACATAATTGTTCTATTCATATTGCTTTCTACCGGTCCTTGTTATTTATATTTTTGTAAGTTGACTTCTCCTTTCCTTTCCTTTATTATTGCCTTCTCTTTTGTTCGACACTTCGTTATTCTGCACCTCTTCTCCTTCAAGTGTTTGATAGTCACACTTATTCTGGATGATATTATTAAATTTAGGTCATCACCACCTTACCACATGTTGGGGCCATACCCTCTCTGCATAGCTGTGTTCATCCTCTTCATTACTTTCATTTCTGTGGTTATCATTTGGTTTTTGGCTCGTTTCTGCCCTTATGTGGTTTACCTGGGCTGTCCGGGGTCCTTCGTCATTACTCGCTGTATCATGCAGTATTGAAAAACCCGGATTCTCATGGACTGTTACCCAATTCTCGCTATTATTTTGGTTGGTGTTGGGTTCCTGTCGGTGGTTATCTTCATTCCGAGGTGGTTCATTGTTCCTACTCTCTGCTGATGGATTATTATTGTTATTCGATACGTGGTAACAGCAGTTTGGACGCCAGTTCGGGCTATATCTTCTTTGGTTATTCTGCCTTCTCCCACTGATAAAATTTACGTGACGTCGGCCGTCACTTCTATTTGGATTACCCCTGGGTCCCCGGTTGTACTGGTAACTAGGATGATACCGGTTGCCGTAGTAGTTATGGTCGTTGGGGTGACCATTGGTGCGTTGTTCAGGTTCCGCTCCTCTGTAATTATCATTTGGTCGGTTATTATTTTGGCTGTTTCTATTGTTGTCTTGATTCCCTTGACGATGGTTTTGTTGACCTCTGTTACCTGGCTGATTGTTCGGAGGGTGATGCTGGGTATTTCTATTGAATAGCTGTTCTTCATTGTTATTATTATGGTTTCGGCCCCAGTTATTCCGGTTATTGTTTTGTGGATGATTGTATGGTACATTGAAATTAGTCGCATTATTATGTTCATTCCATTTATTGTACCGCTGGTTCATGATCCGGTTTTTTCGGTATTGACCATCATTCTCCAGGTCCTCCAATAGACTAGCCATTCCTTGAATTGTTTTTATCTGTCCTTGCCTTCTGGCCTTCTGTATTGCTTCTTCGTAATGATAACCCAGCTGTATTACCAAAGACTCCTCGGGTATCTTGGGTTCTAAATTTCTGGCTAAACATACTTTTCCCAAAAAGTAGGACGTTAAAGTGTGTCCTCCTTGTGACTTGTATCTTCCATTGCTGATATCATTGCGGACCACATTCTGCGTGGACTCGGACCAATATTTCTCCCGGAATTGTCTCTTAAACTCTTGTGTGTCATTGATCTCGGGTCGAGTGGCCGTCCACCAGTTGTCATGGGTGTCTCGGAACATTTCGTCTATCATACTTCTCACACTGGACCACCTGGTTTCTCTATTTTTTTCTATCAGCTCTTCCACCGTTTGAGGAATTCTATCGGGTTCCTCCGGTAGCTGCGAAAATTAATTATCTCTCGATTTTCACTGGTTATGAACTGTGTATTATTATAAGGTTTCTCTCTTAATGCATTTAACTCTTCCTGCATTTGTTTCTCCCGTATACTGATCCCCTGGATTTTCTCTCTGTTTTCTCTGGTCATTCCGTCTAGTTTATCGATGACAGTGTATACCTTCTCCACACGATTGTTTACATCTATTTGTAGTTCTTGGTGCCTCTCCTCCAGTTCCTTGACCACCTCCTGTTTATTCTTCTGGCATCCTTCGGTAAGGACTTGGTAGAATTCTGTCGCTCTCAATTTACCTTCCTCCTCGACCTTACTGATTTTATTATTCAATTCTTCACGGACTTGTATCACTGTTTCGTTGGTCTCCGTTACCGTTTGCCTGATCTCCTCTCGACATTCGACCAGTTGTTGCTTCCATTCCTCCTTGGTTTTCTCACTTTCTTCCTCGATTTTCCGTTGGAGAATATCATGATTATTTTCCATCTTTTTATTTAATATTTCCACGTCCTTCTTGATCTGTTTCTTCAGCTCTTCGCTCTTCTTTTCCAATGCCTCCTGACTTTCATGTATCACCTTCATTTGCTTCTTCAATTCTTCACTGTTTTGGTCCAGTTTTTTATTCATTCCCATTTGTAATGATTCCAATTTTTTATTCAAATCTTCCTTGTCTGACTCTAATTTTTTGTTCAAATCTTCCTGGCTCCTGTTCATTTGTCCAAATTGTTCCATCATGAACTTCATCATGCTATCTAATTTCGTTTCTTCTGTTGGTTTGACTGGTTGTTGGTTTACCATGACTTCTGCTTCTGTTTCTGGTTCAGGTGGATTTGGATTTTCCAGTTGGTCCTCCTGTGGGTTCTCTTCCAGCAATTCTCCAGTTGTTTCCTCAACTTCTACTTCCTCAACTTCTTCCATTTCTTCTTGGTTTAATGCTGCCTTACCTTTGAGCCTCGTAACCATACCGTGTCTATTCATAACCACCGCTAGTCATCCTTTCTAGCCTCACGTTGCTGGTCACCAATATGCAACGAGAATTGGGTGCGTCCTTCTTCTTTAAAGCCCCGCGTTGGGTTCGCCAATATGTAACGAGAAACATGGGTACGTCCTTCTTCTTTATAGCCCCGCATTGGGTTCGTCAATATGTAACGAGATTCTAGGGTACGTCCTTCTTTTGTAAAGCCCCGCGTTGGGTTCGTCAATATGTAACAAGCTAATTGGGTACGTCCTTCTTCCTTAAAGCCCCACGTTGGGCGCCAATATGTAACGAGAAACTGGTTGCCGTCTCTGTTAAAATGTGTTCACACTTGTTTATTATGTGTATTAGTGTGAATGTAGTGTGTTTGCCTCACACCGGTCGTTACATTAATCGAAGTCACTACTGGGGTCTGTAGCGTTGTCAAAATTACCAGTACAACCTACCTGTTAATTCATAGGGGTTGCGAATCCCGGGTGGCGCCAAATTGTTTCTATCAAAACAATTAAAATAGTTAAATTATAAGATGATACGTGTTATTAGCGTTGACAGCTGGAGCATTCGAATGGTTCCCGCCGCTAAACAGGTTGCCGTCTTGACCACTCGTGACGAGCGCTAGTTGGTTATTGAATAAAACTTGCTAACACACATATACTCTACAACGTCCTATGAAATAAAAAGATAGTAATACTCTGTACTGTGATTTTAATACAAATTTGGTCACAAATTAATATGACAAATGGATTATAAATGTTTTGATAACAAATTGCTCCGGTTTATAACATGAAACACAAATATCTCAAGGTTGGCAAATCGATCTGAAAACAAATTATTTCTCTGCCGCTATGGCTACAGTTACATACAATATATTAATCTGTTCCAAATCTGGGGTTCTTTGGATTATGAAATAAGACATAAACGTTGGTTACATTAAAAAAGTACACTACCATACGTTATACGTACTTAGAAAGTATAATGTGTTTTTACAAATTGTTCGGTAGTGTCGTATTTTTGTTACAAAGTTGCACTCTTATGCGAGGTTATATTTTGATTAATAAAATGTTTTTACGTAAGTAAATTATGCATTAAAACCTTTGAAAGAAAATGATATTTGTTCAATAGTGAGAAATTTGATCATTTGAAAAATATTTAAAGTAATTTGGTTGTTTCGGGATTAAGGAATTTATTCGATGCTTATCAGTTCAGATAGTGTTGATGTGTTGTCATCTGGGGTAGTGGATATTCTTCAAATTTGGACTGGTTTTAAGCTTCGATCATCTTTTTCAATCTTGTCTTGGGATTTCTGTTAACTAATTTATTGGTATTTGGTTCCAGGACATCGTTAATTCTTGGTAGGTCGGCATCTATTCGTCTTTAGTCATCTTGGTTAACTTCCGAAACTTTTCGTAACTATTTAAAGTAAAATTTCAATCATCACAATTTTGCGTGCCGCTTACCCACGCGTCGTTTCTTCAAGTCTAATAAATTTAACGGAAAATTAGCCTTCAACGGCCCGTTACTATGGTAACATCACTCCTTGGATTGGTTAATTCTTCTTTCAAAAGCATTGTTAAGAGATTTGAATTTTTATTCAAATTTATTAAGTATTTTCCTAATGGTTTTATTCCTTTGGGGTAATTAATGATATCACTATTATCTTTCTTTCCTTTCAGAGTTTACAATGGTACCTCATAAGGTCATATTCTGTTATACACTAACTTCAGTCTAAATATTTGATATTTGATAAATTATATATCTTTCTTAAATTAAACTTTTATAATAACATTTCTGTTTTAATATGATTTGCATATAATTACTGGCCATTTACTGGTCTTAGATTAATAAAGTTTCTTGCGAAATTGTTACAATTGACATTTGAGTGTATCTGACAGATGTTTTCATAGCCAAGATTAGCCATGATGGTTTTTTGGTGGATTTCTTTTAAATTACATTTTGTTCAGCCTGATGGGCTTCACTTAGTTATCATATTTGTTTGTGTTGTGTGTTCATCCTGTTTGTGTTTTAATCATTATTCAATACAACTTTCATTACACATATTTTAAAATATAACACTTAGGCTTATGGACTGCAAGTTCCCTTCAGCCATATCCTCTTCATAACATTGAACCAAACTATTCTTTATAAGTTACTAGTTATTGTTAGTTCTAAAATTAATTCCTTTCTTTTGTTACTACTTTGAGTGATAAACATCATCACTTCTTGCAAATTTATGAAAGTTAATTCCCCTTTCAACATGGGGTGTTTTATTCATTGTAGTCTTAATTTTAAAAACAAAACTTTATTTCTATTCTACTATCTCCTCCATACCATGTTAATACAAACTGTTTTTGTCTGGGCTTTCTCCCTGAATAACATTACATGCTTCTTTTATATTTATTTTAAATATTATTTTTAATTATATAAATGTGTACAAGATCACTCCAATCATTGATTGTTTATCAATGCTGTATAAAGTGTTTTCTTACTTATCATTACATTTTTATTGCTTAACATAACTATTTCCCTGTATCACCTTCACCTTTAATTAATAGAGGTTCATCACTGATACACTTTCACTATTTTTAGGGTATTTACACTTTCACTGTTGCACTTCACTTTGGGTCACTGTTTGTATTGAGTGTTATTTAATGGGTAATCCCTATACTTTCTCCTATTATTTCTCACTATTTCTTTCCAGCATAATATTTATTATTAATAATATTAGGTTATTTATTTTTTGTTAAATCTAACCTTCCTAATTGTGTTAGTGTACTTTTCTACACTACGTCACTTTACAATCGTCTTGTGTCTTTAAAATAGGTATATAAGTTATTTCAATTATAATAATACTATTTGTTTCATTAATGGATAATTATTTGGGGTTTATTTACAGTATTCTATCCTTGAGTCTACTATTTTTCCCCTTTATATGTGTGTTAGTTTCCCCTTGGGTTTAATCTGTCTCCTCTTCCTCTTCTTCTTCATCTTCATCTTCTTCAATTGTCTTCATCTTGGTTCGGTTCTCCTCCTCTCATCTGGTTTGACTTCTGTTTAGTCGTAGGGATTTGTTCCCTTCCTTTGATTCTTCTTTAGTTCTGGTTTCTTATCTTCCTTTGTTAGTTCATAATTGTTTGGTCCATCACCTTTTTTTTCCTGAGTATGTCTCGTGGTTCCCTTCTTTGTGTTTTTGTTGTTGGGTCAATCACTTGGGTTGGGTAATACCGTCGTTCGTTGTGTCATAATATTTATATTTTATTATTTTTTAAACATTTTATTTTATATGAAGTATTTTTATATTAAGAATTATCTTTTTTATCCCTGGTACGGGGTTTGGCTTATTTGTTTTGTAACATAATGCCTCTCCTCTAAAATTGATCATTGTAATAAAACACTAGCATAGTTTTTTATGAAATTATCAGTTATAGATAACCTTTTTCCTTTTCTTTCTTGTTTGTTTCTCCATTCTTCATTTCTCTTCTTACTTAATTCATTCCACTTTATTTGGATCTGTTATTATTTATTTCCATTGGTGCGTTTTCCCTCATACACAATTTTTTCCCTAACTTTTATAGTAGCTGGTACTCCCATTACTACTCATTTTTCTGAGACCAGAGGCACATCATCTCTGCTCAGTTTATTTGGATTGCTGGACTTTTCAACAGTCAATCTTAAATACCTTTTTGTCAACTTGTGACTTAATAATAATAATATAATAATATACTTTGGGATTGTCCACCTTGTGGTTTGTTTTTAGATCACTTTGGCCTTTTACTCAGTCTTCCTTCCGCTATACCTTAACTATACACTATCATCTACTCATACACTTGGTTGTTTTTATATTTATTCATATGTTAATTTCATCATATCTCACTTTTCATTATTTTGTTTTCAATGCTCGTTGTGATCATTTTAATTGTCTTAGACATTTTTATTCTTTTCTTGGTTATTTAGCAAGATTCTGCTTTAGCCATTTCTGTATATTTGTTTTATATACAATTTCTCTCTCTCTTCCTTGTACCACTTCACATTTTTTTTTTTCTTAGAATACTTTTGATTCATTATAATTTCAGGTATTTATCTCAGTAATTTGAGTTTGATTTTATTTTGTTCTGTATTAAATATCATTTTTGATAATTCTTTGTGAGTTAATTCTCTTACTTTAAAGGAATGTTTGTAGCGTATTCCTTTTTTAGTTATTTTTTGTTTAATTATAATCGTAAGTTTGTGATTCTTACATTTATATTATATAGGAATGTGTGTAACTTATTCCTTATTATCTCACTTTTTTACTTCATATATCAATCTTTCATTAGACTGTGATTTGATTTAAATTAAAAGGAATTTGTGTAACTGTTTCCTTTGTTTGTTACATTATTATTCATTTACATTAATTCTTTTTATTATTCCGCATATATCATCTAAATAATTGAGTAAGTTGCTCTTACAATCTCTTTTGGAATTTTGAAATATGTTTCATTTCACAATGGTTTTATTCTTCTTCGTAAAACTTTTTTATCGAAGTTTGGTTATAAACTCCCTTTATTTTTCTTGTATTGATATTGCTTATCTGGTAAGTATTATTACCATTATCTCTTGTGATGATATACGGACTATTATGATATACATAATTGTTCTATTCATATTGCTTTCTACCGGTCCTTGTTATTTATATTTTTGTAAGTTGACTTCTCCTTTCCTTTCCTTTATTATTGCCTTCTCTTTTGTTCGACACTTCGTTATTCTGCACCTCTTCTCCTTCAAGTGTTTGATAGTCACACTTATTCTGGATGATATTATTAAATTTAGGTCATCACCACCTTACCACATGTTGGGGCCATACCCTCTCTGCATAGCTGTGTTCATCCTCTTCATTACTTTCATTTCTGTGGTTATCATTTGGTTTTTGGCTCGTTTCTGCCCTTATGTGGTTTACCTGGGCTGTCCGGGGTCCTTCGTCATTACTCGCTGTATCATGCAGTATTGAAAAACCCGGATTCTCATGGACTGTTACCCAATTCTCGCTATTATTTTGGTTGGTGTTGGGTTCCTGTCGGTGGTTATCTTCATTCCGAGGTGGTTCATTGTTCCTACTCTCTGCTGATGGATTATTATTGTTATTCGATACGTGGTAACAGCAGTTTGGACGCCAGTTCGGGCTATATCTTCTGTGGTTATTCTGCCTTCTCCCACTGATAAAATTTACGTGACGTCGGCCGTCACTTCTATTTGGATTACCCCTGGGTCCCCGGTTGTACTGGTAACTAGGATGATACCGGTTGCCGTAGTAGTTATGGTCGTTGGGGTGACCATTGGTGCGTTGTTCAGGTTCCGCTCCTCTGTAATTATCATTTGGTCGGTTATTATTTGGGCTGTTTCTATTGTTGTCTTGATTCCCTTGACGATGGTTTTGTTGACCTCTGTTACCTGGCTGATTGTTCGGAGGGTGATGCTGGGTATTTCTATTGAATAGCTGTTCTTCATTGTTATTATTATGGTTTCGGCCCCAGTTATTCCGGTTATTGTTTTGTGGATGATTGTATGGTACATTGAAATTAGTCGCATTATTATGTTCATTCCATTTATTGTACCGCTGGTTCATGATCCGGTTTTTTCGGTATTGACCATCATTCTCCAGGTCCTCCAATAGACTAGCCATTCCTTGAATTGTTTTTATCTGTCCTTGCCTTCTGGCCTTCTGTATTGCTTCTTCGTAATGATAACCCAGCTGTATTACCAAAGACTCCTCGGGTATCTTGGGTTCTAAATTTCTGGCTAAACATACTTTTCCCAAAAAGTAGGACGTTAAAGTGTGTCCTCCTTGTGACTTGTATCTTCCATTGCTGATATCATTGCGGACCACATTCTGCGTGGACTCGGACCAATATTTCTCCCGGAATTGTCTCTTAAACTCTTGTGTGTCATTGATCTCGGGTCGAGTGGCCGTCCACCAGGTGTCATGGGTGTCTCGGAACATTTCGTCTATCATACTTCTCACACTGGACCACCTGGTTTCTCTATTTTTTTCTATCAGCTCTTCTACCGTTTGAGGAATTCTATCGGGTTCCTCCGGTAGCTGCGAAAATTAATTATCTCTCGATTTTCACTGGTTATGAACTGTGTATTATTATAAGGTTTCTCTCTTAATGCATTTAACTCTTCCTGCATTTGTTTCTCCCGTATACTGATCCCCTGGATTTTCTCTCTGTTTTCTCTGGTCATTCCGTCTAGTTTATCGATGACAGTGTATACCTTCTCCACACGATTGTTTACATCTGTTTGTAGTTCTTGGTGCCTCTCCTCCAGTTCCTTGACCACCTCCTGTTTGTTCTTCTGGCATCCTTCGGTAAGGACTTGGTAGAATTCTGTCGCTCTCAATTTACCTTCCTCCTCGACCTTACTGATTTTATTATTCAATTCTTCACGGACTTGTATCACTGTTTCGTTGGTCTCCGTTACCGTTTGCCTGATCTCCTCTCGACATTCGACCAGTTGTTGCTTCCATTCCTCCTTGGTTTTCTCACTTTCTTCCTCGATTTTCCGTTGGAGAATATCATGATTATTTTCCATCTTTTATTTACTATTTCCAGATCCTTCTTGATCTGTTTCTTCAGCTCTTCGCTCTTCTTTTCCAATGCCTCCTGACTTTCATGTATCACCTTCATTTGCTTCTTCAATTCTTCACTGTTTTGGTCCAGTTTTTTATTCATTCCCATTTGTAATGATTCCAATTTTTTATTCAAATCTTCCTTGTCTGACTCTAATTTTTTGTTCAAATCTTCCTGGCTCCTGTTCATTTGTCCAAATTGTTCCATCATGAACTTCATCATGCTATCTAATTTCGTTTCTTCTGTTGGTTTGACTGGTTGTTGGTTTACCATGACTTCTGCTTCTGTTTCTGGTTCAGGTGGATTTGGATTTTCCAGTTGGTCCTCCTGTGGGTTCTCTTCCAGCAATTCTCCAGTTGTTTCCTCAACTTCTACTTCCTCAACTTCTTCCATTTCTTCTTGGTTTAATGCTGCCTTACCTTTGAGCCTCGTAACCATACCGTGTCTATTCATAACCACCGCTAGTCATCCTTTCTAGCCTCACGTTGCTGGTCACCAATATGCAACGAGAATTGGGTGCGTCCTTCTTCTTTAAAGCCCCGCGTTGGGTTCGCCAATATGTAACGAGAAACTTGGGTACGTCCTTCTTCTTTATAGCCCCGCATTGGGTTCGTCAATATGTAACGAGATTCTAGGGTACGTCCTTCTTTTGTAAAGCCCCACGTTGGGTTCGTCAATATGTAACAAGCTAATTGGGTACGTCCTTCTTCCTTAAAGCCCCACGTTGGGCGCCAATATGTAACGAGAAACTGGTTGCCGTCTCTGTTAAAATGTGTTCACACTTGTTTATTATGTGTATTAGTGTGAATGTAGTGTGTTTGCCTCACACCGGTCGTTACATTAATCGAAGTCACTACTGGGGTCTGTAGCGTTGTCAAAATTACCAGTACAACCTACCTGTTAATTCATAGGGGTTGCGAATCCCGGGTGGCGCCAAATTGTTTCTATCAAAACAATTAAAATAGTTAAATTATAAGATGATACGTGTTATTAGCGTTGACAGCTGGAGCATTCGAATGGTTCCCGCCGCTATACAGGTTGCCGTCTTGACCACTCGTGACGAGCGCTAGTTGGTTATTGAATAAAACTTGCTAACACACATATACTCTACAACGTCCTATGAAATAAAAAGATAGTAATACTCTGTACTGTGATTTTAATACAAATTTGGTCATTAATTAATATGACAAATGGATTATAAATGTTTTGATAACAAATTGCTCCAGTTTATAACATGAAACACAAATATCTCAAGGTTGGCAAATCGATCTGAAAACAAATTATTTCTCTGCCGCTATGGCTACAGTTACATACAATATATTAATCTGTTCCAAATCTGGGGTTCTTTGGATTATGAAATAAGACATAAACGTTGGTTACATTAAAAAAGTACACTACCATACGTTATACGTACTTAGAAAGTATAATGTGTTTTTACAAATTGTTCGGTAGTGTCGTATTTTTGTTACAAAGTTGCACTCTTATGCGAGGTTATATTTTGATTAATAAAATGTTTTTACGTAAGTAAATTATGCATTAAAACCTTTGAAAGAAAATGATATTTGTTCAATAGTGAGAAATTTGATCATTTGAAAAATATTTAAAGTAATTTGGTTGTTTCGGGATTAAGGAATTTATTCGATGCTTATCAGTTCAGATAGTGTTGATGTGTTGTCATCTGGGGTAGTGGATATTCTTCAAATTTGGACTGGTTTTAAGCTTCGATCATCTTTTTCAATCTTGTCTTGGGATTTCTGTTAACTAATTTATTGGTATTTGGTTCCAGGACATCGTTAATTCTTGGTAGGTCGGCATCTATTCGTCTTTAGTCATCTTGGTTAACTTCCGAAACTTTTCGTAACTATTTAAAGTAAAATTTCAATCATCACAATTTTGCGTGCCGCTTACCCACGCGTCGTTTCTTCAAGTCTAATAAATTTAACGGAAAATTAGCCTTCAACGGCCCGTTACTATGGTAACATCACTCCTTGGATTGGTTAATTCTTCTTTCAAAAGCATTGTTAAGAGATTTGAATTTTTATTCAAATTTATTAAGTATTTTCCTAATGGTTTTATTCCTTTGGGGTAATTAATGATATCACTATTATCTTTCTTTCCTTTCAGAGTTTACAATGATACCTCATAAGGTCATATTCTGTTATACACTAACTTCAGTCTAAATATTTGATATTTGATAAATTACATATCTTTCTTAAATTAAACTTTTATAATAACATTTCTGTTTTAATATGATTTGCATATAATTACTGGCCATTTACTGGTCTTAGATTAATAAAGTTTCTTGCGAAATTGTTACAATTGACATTTGAGTGTATCTGACAGATGTTTTCATAGCCAAGATTAGCCATGATGGTTTTTTGGTGGATTTCTTTTAAATTACATTTTGTTCAGCCTGATGGGCTTCACTTAGTTATCATATTTGTTTGTGTTGTGTGTTCATCCTGTTTGTGTTTTAATCATTATTCAATACAACTTTCATTACACATATTTTAAAATATAACACTTAGGCTTATGGACTGCAAGTTCCCTTCAGCCATATCCTCTTCATAACATTGAACCAAACTATTCTTTATAAGTTACTAGTTATTGTTAGTTCTAAAATTAATTCCTTTCTTTTGTTACTACTTTGAGTGATAAACATCATCACTTCTTGCAAATTTATGAAAGTTAATTCCCCTTTCAACATGGGGTGTTTTATTCATTGTAGTCTTAATTTTAAAAACAAAACTTTATTTCTATTCTACTATCTCCTCCATACCATGTTAATACAAACTGTTTTTGTCTGGGCTTTCTCCCTGAATAACATTACATGCTTCTTTTATATTTATTTTAAATATTATTTTTAATTATATAAATGTGTACAAGATCACTCCAATCATTGATTGTTTATCAATGCTGTATAAAGTGTTTTCTTACTTATCATTACATTTTTATTGCTTAACATAACTATTTCCCTGTATCACCTTCACCTTTAATTAATAGAGGTTCATCACTGATACACTTTCACTATTTTTAGGGTATTTACACTTTCACTGTTGCACTTCACTTTGGGTCACTGTTTGTATTGAGTGTTATTTAATGGGTAATCCCTATACTTTCTCCTATTATTTCTCACTATTTCTTTCCAGCATAATATTTATTATTAATAATATTAGGTTATTTATTTTTTGTTAAATCTAACCTTCCTAATTGTGTTAGTGTACTTTTCTACACTACGTCACTTTACAATCGTCTTGTGTCTTTAAAATAGGTATATAAGTTATTTCAATTATAATAATACTATTTGTTTCATTAATGGATAATTATTTGGGGTTTATTTACAGTATTCTATCCTTGAGTCTACTATTTTTCCCCTTTATATGTGTGTTAGTTTACCCTTGGGTTTAATCTGTCTCCTCTTCCTCTTCTTCTTCATCTTCATCTTCTTCAATTGTCTTCATCTTGGTTCGGTTCTCCTCCTCTCATCTGGTTTGACTTCTGTTTAGTCGTAGGGATTTGTTCCCTTCCTTTGATTCTTCTTTAGTTCTGGTTTCTTATCTTCCTTTGTTAGTTCATAATTGTTTGGTCCATCACCTTTTTTTTCTTGAGTATGTCTCGTGGTTCCCTTCTTTGTGTTTTTGTTGTTGGGTCAATCACTTGGGTTGGGTAATACCGTCGTTCGTTGTGTCATAATATTTATATTTTATTATTTTTTAAACATTTTATTTTATATGAAGTATTTTTATATTAAGAATTATCTTTTTTATCCCTGGTACGGGGTTTGGCTTATTTGTTTTGTAACATAATGCCTCTCCTCTAAAATTGATCATTGTAATAAAACACTAGCATAGTTTTTTATGAAATTATCAGTTATAGATAACCTTTTTCCTTTTCTTTCTTGTTTGTTTCTCCATTCTTCATTTCTCTTCTTACTTAATTCATTCCACTTTATTTGGATCTGTTATTATTTATTTCCATTGGTGCGTTTTCCCTCATACACAATTTTTTCCCTAACTTTTATAGTAGCTGGTACTCCCATTACTACTCATTTTTCTGAGACCAGAGGCACATCATCTCTGCTCAGTTTATTTGGATTGCTGGACTTTTCAACAGTCAATCTTAAATACCTTTTTGTCAACTTGTGACTTAATAATAATAATATAATAATATACTTTGGGATTGTCCACCTTGTGGTTTGTTTTTAGATCACTTTGGCCTTTTACTCAGTCTTCCTTCCGCTATACCTTAACTATACACTATCATCTACTCATACACTTGGTTGTTTTTATATTTATTCATATGTTAATTTCATCATATCTCACTTTTCATTATTTTGTTTTCAATGCTCGTTGTGATCATTTTAATTGTCTTAGACATTTTTATTCTTTTCTTGGTTATTTAGCAAGATTCTGCTTTAGCCATTTCTGTATATTTGTTTTATATGCAATTTCTCTCTCTCTTCCTTGTACCACTTCACATTTTTTTTTTTCTTAGAATACTTTTGATTCATTATAATTTCAGGTATTTATCTCAGTAATTTGAGTTTGATTTTATTTTGTTCTGTATTAAATATCATTTTTGATAATTCTTTGTGAGTTAATTCTCTTACTTTAAAGGAATGTTTGTAGCGTATTCCTTTTTTAGTTATTTTTTGTTTAATTATAATCGTAAGTTTGTGATTCTTACATTTATATTATATAGGAATGTGTGTAACTTATTCCTTATTATCTCACTTTTTTACTTCATATATCAATCTTTCATTAGACTGTGATTTGATTTAAATTAAAAGGAATTTGTGTAACTGTTTCCTTTGTTTGTTACATTATTATTCATTTACATTAATTCTTTTTATTATTCCGCATATATCATCTAAATAATTGAGTAAGTTGCTCTTACAATCTCTTTTGGAATTTTGAAATATGTTTCATTTCACAATGGTTTTATTCTTCTTCGTAAAACTTTTTTATCGAAGTTTGGTTATAAACTCCCTTTATTTTTCTTGTATTGATATTGCTTATCTGGTAAGTATTATTACCATTATCTCTTGTGATGATATACGGACTATTATGATATACATAATTGTTCTATTCATATTGCTTTCTACCGGTCCTTGTTATTTATATTTTTGTAAGTTGACTTCTCCTTTCCTTTCCTTTATTATTGCCTTCTCTTTTGTTCGACACTTCGTTATTCTGCACCTCTTCTCCTTCAAGTGTTTGATAGTCACACTTATTCTGGATGATATTATTAAATTTAGGTCATCACCACCTTACCACATGTTGGGGCCATACCCTCTCTGCATAGCTGTGTTCATCCTCTTCATTACTTTCATTTCTGTGGTTATCATTTGGTTTTTGGCTCGTTTCTGCCCTTATGTGGTTTACCTGGGCTGTCCGGGGTCCTTCGTCATTACTCGCTGTATCATGCAGTATTGAAAAACCCGGATTCTCATGGACTGTTACCCAATTCTCGCTATTATTTTGGTTGGTGTTGGGTTCCTGTCGGTGGTTATCTTCATTCCGAGGTGGTTCATTGTTCCTACTCTCTGCTGATGGATTATTATTGTTATTCGATACGTGGTAACAGCAGTTTGGACGCCAGTTCGGGCTATATCTTCTGTGGTTATTCTGCCTTCTCCCACTGATAAAATTTACGTGACGTCGGCCGTCACTTCTATTTGGATTACCCCTGGGTCCCCGGTTGTACTGGTAACTAGGATGATACCGGTTGCCGTAGTAGTTATGGTCGTTGGGGTGACCATTGGTGCGTTGTTCAGGTTCCGCTCCTCTGTAATTATCATTTGGTCGGTTATTATTTGGGCTGTTTCTATTGTTGTCTTGATTCCCTTGACGATGGTTTTGTTGACCTCTGTTACCTGGCTGATTGTTCGGAGGGTGATGCTGGGTATTTCTATTGAATAGCTGTTCTTCATTGTTATTATTATGGTTTCGGCCCCAGTTATTCCGGTTATTGTTTTGTGGATGATTGTATGGTACATTGAAATTAGTCGCATTATTATGTTCATTCCATTTATTGTACCGCTGGTTCATGATCCGGTTTTTTCGGTATTGACCATCATTCTCCAGGTCCTCCAATAGACTAGCCATTCCTTGAATTGTTTTTATCTGTCCTTGCCTTCTGGCCTTCTGTATTGCTTCTTCGTAATGATAACCCAGCTGTATTACCAAAGACTCCTCGGGTATCTTGGGTTCTAAATTTCTGGCTAAACATACTTTTCCCAAAAAGTAGGACGTTAAAGTGTGTCCTCCTTGTGACTTGTATCTTCCATTGCTGATATCATTGCGGACCACATTCTGCGTGGACTCGGACCAATATTTCTCCCGGAATTGTCTCTTAAACTCTTGTGTGTCATTGATCTCGGGTCGAGTGGCCGTCCACCAGGTGTCATGGGTGTCTCGGAACATTTCGTCTATCATACTTCTCACACTGGACCACCTGGTTTCTCTATTTTTTTCTATCAGCTCTTCTACCGTTTGAGGAATTCTATCGGGTTCCTCCGGTAGCTGCGAAAATTAATTATCTCTCGATTTTCACTGGTTATGAACTGTGTATTATTATAAGGTTTCTCTCTTAATGCATTTAACTCTTCCTGCATTTGTTTCTCCCGTATACTGATCCCCTGGATTTTCTCTCTGTTTTCTCTGGTCATTCCGTCTAGTTTATCGATGACAGTGTATACCTTCTCCACACGATTGTTTACATCTGTTTGTAGTTCTTGGTGCCTCTCCTCCAGTTCCTTGACCACCTCCTGTTTGTTCTTCTGGCATCCTTCGGTAAGGACTTGGTAGAATTCTGTCGCTCTCAATTTACCTTCCTCCTCGACCTTACTGATTTTATTATTCAATTCTTCACGGACTTGTATCACTGTTTCGTTGGTCTCCGTTACCGTTTGCCTGATCTCCTCTCGACATTCGACCAGTTGTTGCTTCCATTCCTCCTTGGTTTTCTCACTTTCTTCCTCGATTTTCCGTTGGAGAATATCATGATTATTTTCCATCTTTTATTTACTATTTCCAGATCCTTCTTGATCTGTTTCTTCAGCTCTTCGCTCTTCTTTTCCAATGCCTCCTGACTTTCATGTATCACCTTCATTTGCTTCTTCAATTCTTCACTGTTTTGGTCCAGTTTTTTATTCATTCCCATTTGTAATGATTCCAATTTTTTATTCAAATCTTCCTTGTCTGACTCTAATTTTTTGTTCAAATCTTCCTGGCTCCTGTTCATTTGTCCAAATTGTTCCATCATGAACTTCATCATGCTATCTAATTTCGTTTCTTCTGTTGGTTTGACTGGTTGTTGGTTTACCATGACTTCTGCTTCTGTTTCTGGTTCAGGTGGATTTGGATTTTCCAGTTGGTCCTCCTGTGGGTTCTCTTCCAGCAATTCTCCAGTTGTTTCCTCAACTTCTACTTCCTCAACTTCTTCCATTTCTTCTTGGTTTAATGCTGCCTTACCTTTGAGCCTCGTAACCATACCGTGTCTATTCATAACCACCGCTAGTCATCCTTTCTAGCCTCACGTTGCTGGTCACCAATATGCAACGAGAATTGGGTGCGTCCTTCTTCTTTAAAGCCCCGCGTTGGGTTCGCCAATATGTAACGAGAAACTTGGGTACGTCCTTCTTCTTTATAGCCCCGCATTGGGTTCGTCAATATGTAACGAGATTCTAGGGTACGTCCTTCTTTTGTAAAGCCCCACGTTGGGTTCGTCAATATGTAACAAGCTAATTGGGTACGTCCTTCTTCCTTAAAGCCCCACGTTGGGCGCCAATATGTAACGAGAAACTGGTTGCCGTCTCTGTTAAAATGTGTTCACACTTGTTTATTATGTGTATTAGTGTGAATGTAGTGTGTTTGCCTCACACCGGTCGTTACATTAATCGAAGTCACTACTGGGGTCTGTAGCGTTGTCAAAATTACCAGTACAACCTACCTGTTAATTCATAGGGGTTGCGAATCCCGGGTGGCGCCAAATTGTTTCTATCAAAACAATTAAAATAGTTAAATTATAAGATGATACGTGTTATTAGCGTTGACAGCTGGAGCATTCGAATGGTTCCCGCCGCTATACAGGTTGCCGTCTTGACCACTCGTGACGAGCGCTAGTTGGTTATTGAATAAAACTTGCTAACACACATATACTCTACAACGTCCTATGAAATAAAAAGATAGTAATACTCTGTACTGTGATTTTAATACAAATTTGGTCATTAATTAATATGACAAATGGATTATAAATGTTTTGATAACAAATTGCTCCAGTTTATAACATGAAACACAAATATCTCAAGGTTGGCAAATCGATCTGAAAACAAATTATTTCTCTGCCGCTATGGCTACAGTTACATACAATATATTAATCTGTTCCAAATCTGGGGTTCTTTGGATTATGAAATAAGACATAAACGTTGGTTACATTAAAAAAGTACACTACCATACGTTATACGTACTTAGAAAGTATAATGTGTTTTTACAAATTGTTCGGTAGTGTCGTATTTTTGTTACAAAGTTGCACTCTTATGCGAGGTTATATTTTGATTAATAAAATGTTTTTACGTAAGTAAATTATGCATTAAAACCTTTGAAAGAAAATGATATTTGTTCAATAGTGAGAAATTTGATCATTTGAAAAATATTTAAAGTAATTTGGTTGTTTCGGGATTAAGGAATTTATTCGATGCTTATCAGTTCAGATAGTGTTGATGTGTTGTCATCTGGGGTAGTGGATATTCTTCAAATTTGGACTGGTTTTAAGCTTCGATCATCTTTTTCAATCTTGTCTTGGGATTTCTGTTAACTAATTTATTGGTATTTGGTTCCAGGACATCGTTAATTCTTGGTAGGTCGGCATCTATTCGTCTTTAGTCATCTTGGTTAACTTCCGAAACTTTTCGTAACTATTTAAAGTAAAATTTCAATCATCACAATTTTGCGTGCCGCTTACCCACGCGTCGTTTCTTCAAGTCTAATAAATTAACGGAAAATTAGCCTTCAACGGCCCGTTACTATGGTAACATCACTCCTTGGATTGGTTAATTCTTCTTTCAAAAGCATTGTTAAGAGATTTGAATTTTTATTCAAATTTATTAAGTATTTTCCTAATGGTTTTATTCCTTTGGGGTAATTAATGATATCACTATTATCTTTCTTTCCTTTCAGAGTTTACAATGATACCTCATAAGGTCATATTCTGTTATACACTAACTTCAGTCTAAATATTTGATATTTGATAAATTACATATCTTTCTTAAATTAAACTTTTTATAATAACATTTCTGTTTTAATATGATTTGCATATAATTACTGGCCATTTACTGGTCTTAGATTAATAAAGTTTCTTGCGAAATTGTTACAATTGACATTTGAGTGTATCTGACAGATGTTTTCATAGCCAAGATTAGCCATGATGGTTTTTTGGTGGATTTCTTTTAAATTACATTTTGTTCAGCCTGATGGGCTTCACTTAGTTATCATATTTGTTTGTGTTGTGTGTTCATCCTGTTTGTGTTTTAATCATTATTCAATACAACTTTCATTACACATATTTTAAAATATAACACTTAGGCTTATGGACTGCAAGTTCCCTTCAGCCATATCCTCTTCATAACATTGAACCAAACTATTCTTTATAAGTTACTAGTTATTGTTAGTTCTAAAATTAATTCCTTTCTTTTGTTACTACTTTGAGTGATAAACATCATCACTTCTTGCAAATTTATGAAAGTTAATTCCCCTTTCAACATGGGGTGTTTTATTCATTGTAGTCTTAATTTTAAAAACAAAACTTTATTTCTATTCTACTATCTCCTCCATACCATGTTAATACAAACTGTTTTTGTCTGGGCTTTCTCCCTGAATAACATTACATGCTTCTTTTATATTTATTTTAAATATTATTTTTAATTATATAAATGTGTACAAGATCACTCCAATCATTGATTGTTTATCAATGCTGTATAAAGTGTTTTCTTACTTATCATTACATTTTTATTGCTTAACATAACTATTTCCCTGTATCACCTTCACCTTTAATTAATAGAGGTTCATCACTGATACACTTTCACTATTTTTAGGGTATTTACACTTTCACTGTTGCACTTCACTTTGGGTCACTGTTTGTATTGAGTGTTATTTAATGGGTAATCCCTATACTTTCTCCTATTATTTTCTCACTATTTCTTTCCAGCATAATATTTATTATTAATAATATTAGGTTATTTATTTTTTGTTAAATCTAACCTTCCTAATTGTGTTAGTGTACTTTTCTACACTACGTCACTTTACAATCGTCTTGTGTCTTTAAAAATAGGTATATAAGTTATTTCAATTATAATAATACTATTTGTTTCATTAATGGATAATTATTTGGGGTTTATTTACAGTATTCTATCCTTGAGTCTACTATTTTTCCCCTTTATATGTGTGTTAGTTTACCCTTGGGTTTAATCTGTCTCTCTCTTCCTCTTCTTCTTCATCTTCATCTTCTTCAATTGTCTTCATCTTGGTTCGGTTCTCCTCCTCTCATCTGGTTTGACTTCTGTTTAGTCGTAGGGATTTGTTCCCTTCCTTTGATTCTTCTTTAGTTCTGGTTTCTTATCTTCCTTTGTTAGTTCATAATTGTTTGGTCCATCACCTTTTTTTTCTTGAGTATGTCTCGTGGTTCCCTTCTTTGTGTTTTTGTTGTTGGGTCAATCACTTGGGTTGGGTAATACCGTCGTTCGTTGTGTCATAATATTTATATTTTATTATTTTTTAAACATTTTTATTTTATATGAAGTATTTTTTATATTAAGAATTATCTCTTTTTATCCCTGGTACGGGGTTTGGCTTATTTGTTTTGTAACATAATGCCTCTCCTCTAAAATTGATCATTGTAATAAAACACTAGCATAGTTTTTTATGAAATTATCAGTTATAGATAACCTTTTTCCTTTTCTTTCTTGTTTGTTTCTCCATTCTTCATTTCTCTTCTTACTTAATTCATTCCACTTTATTTGGATCTGTTATTATTTATTTCCATTGGTGCGTTTTTCCCTCATACACAATTTTTTCCCTAACTTTTATAGTAGCTGGTACTCCCATTACTACTCATTTTTCTGAGACCAGAGGCACATCATCTCTGCTCAGTTTATTTGGATTGCTGGACTTTTCAACAGTCAATCTTAAATACCTTTTTGTCAACTTGTGACTTAATAATAATAATATAATAATATACTTTGGGATTGTCCACCTTGTGGTTTGTTTTTTAGATCACTTTGGCCTTTTACTCAGTCTTCCTTCCGCTATACCTTAACTATACACTATCATCTACTCATACACTTGGTTGTTTTTTATATTTATTCATATGTTAATTTCATCATATCTCACTTTTCATTATTTTGTTTTCAATGCTCGTTGTGATCATTTTAATTGTCTTAGACATTTTTATTCTTTTCTTGGTTATTTAGCAAGATTCTGCTTTAGCCATTTCTGTATATTTGTTTTATATGCAATTTCTCTCTCTCTTCCTTGTACCACTTCACATTTTTTTTTTTCTTAGAATACTTTTTGATTCATTATAATTTCAGGTATTTATCTCAGTAATTTGAGTTTGATTTTATTTTGTTCTGTATTAAATATCATTTTTGATAATTCTTTGTGAGTTAATTCTCTTACTTTAAAGGAATGTTTGTAGCGTATTCCTTTTTTAGTTATTTTTTGTTTAATTATAATCGTAAGTTTGTGATTCTTACATTTATATTATATAGGAATGTGTGTAACTTATTCCTTATTATCTCACTTTTTTACTTCATATATCAATCTTTCATTAGACTGTGATTTGATTTAAATTAAAAGGAATTTGTGTAACTGTTTCCTTTGTTTGTTACATTATTATTCATTTACATTAATTCTTTTTATTATTCCGCATATATCATCTAAATAATTGAGTAAGTTGCTCTTACAATCTCTTTTGGAATTTTGAAATATGTTTCATTTCACAATGGTTTTATTCTTCTTCGTAAAACTTTTTTATCGAAGTTTGGTTATAAACTCCCTTTATTTTTCTTGTATTGATATTGCTTATCTGGTAAGTATTATTACCATTATCTCTTGTGATGATATACGGACTATTATGATATACATAATTGTTCTATTCATATTGCTTTCTACCGGTCCTTGTTATTTATATTTTTGTAAGTTGACTTCTCCTTTCCTTTCCTTTATTATTGCCTTCTCTTTTGTTCGACACTTCGTTATTCTGCACCTCTTCTCCTTCAAGTGTTTGATAGTCACACTTATTCTGGATGATATTATTAAATTTAGGTCATCACCACCTTACCACATGTTGGGGCCATACCCTCTCTGCATAGCTGTGTTCATCCTCTTCATTACTTTCATTTCTGTGGTTATCATTTGGTTTTTGGCTCGTGTCTGCCCTTATGTGGTTTACCTGGGCTGTCCGGGGTCCTTCGTCATTACTCGCTGTATCATGCAGTATTGAAAAACCCGGATTCTCATGGACTGTTACCCAATTCTCGCTATTATTTTGGTTGGTGTTGGGTTCCTGTCGGTGGTTATCTTCATTCCGAGGTGGTTCATTGTTCCTACTCTCTGCTGATGGATTATTATTGTTATTCGATACGTGGTAACAGCAGTTTGGACACCAGTTCGGGCTATATCTTCTTTGGTTATTCTGCCTTCTCCCACTGATAAAATTTACGTGACGTCGGCCGTCGCTTCTATTTGGATTACCCCCGGGTCCCCGGTTGTACTGGTAACTAGGATGATACCGGTTGCCGTAGTAGTTATGGTCGTTGGGGTGACCATTGGTGCGTTGTTCAGGTTCCGCTCCTCTGTAATTATCATTTGGTCGGTTATTATTTGGGCTGTTTCTATTGTTGTCTTGATTCCCTTGACGATGGTTTTGTTGACCTCTGTTACCTGGCTGATTGTTCGGAGGGTGATGCTGGGTATTTCTATTGAATAGCTGTTCTTCATTGTTATTATTATGGTTTCGGCCCCAGTTATTCCGGTTATTGTTTTGTGGATGATTGTATGGTACATTGAAATTAGTCGCATTATTATGTTCATTCCATTTATTGTACCGCTGGTTCATGATCCGGTTTTTTCGGTATTGACCATCATTCTCCAGGTCCTCCAATAGACTAGCCATTCCTTGAATTGTTTTTATCTGTCCTTGCCTTCTGGCCTTCTGTATTGCTTCTTCGTAATGATAACCCAGCTGTATTACGAAAGACTCCTCGGGTATCTTGGGTTCTAAATTTCTGGCTAAACATACTTTTCCCAAAAAGTAGGACGTTAAAGTGTGTCCTCCTTGTGACTTGTATCTTCCATTGCTGATATCATTGCGGACCACATTCTGCGTGGACTCGGACCAATATTTCTCCCGGAATTGTCTCTTAAACTCTTGTGTGTCATTGATCTCGGGTCGAGTGGCCGTCCACCAGTTGTCATGGGTGTCTCGGAACATTTCGTCTATCATACTTCTCACACTGGACCACCTGGTTTCTCTATTTTTTTCTATCAGCTCTTCTACCGTTTGAGGAATTCTATCGGGTTCCTCCGGTAGCTGCGAAAATTAATTATCTCTCGATTTTCACTGGTTATGAACTGTGTATTATTATAAGGTTTCTCTCTTAATGTATTTAACTCTTCCTGCATTTGTTTCTCCCGTATACTGATCCCCTGGATTTTCTCTCTGTTTTCTCTGGTCATTCCGTCTAGTTTATCGATGACAGTGTATACCTTCTCCACACGATTGTTTACATCTGTTTGTAGTTCTTGGTGCCTCTCCTCCAGTTCCTTGACCACCTCCTGTTTGTTCTTCTGGCATCCTTCGGTAAGGACTTGGTAGAATTCTGTCGCTCTCAATTTACCTTCCTCCTCGACCTTACTGATTTTATTATTCAATTCTTCACGGACTTGTATCACTGTTTCGTTGGTCTCCGTTACCGTTTGCCTGATCTCCTCTCGACATTCGACCAGTTGTTGCTTCCATTCCTCTTGGTTTTCTCACTTTCTTCCTCGATTTTCCGTTGGAGAATATCATGATTATTTTCCATCTTTTATTTACTATTTCCAGATCCTTCTTGATCTGTTTCTTCAGCTCTTCGCTCTTCTTTTCCAATGCCTCCTGACTTTCATGTATCACCTTCATTTGCTTCTTCAATTCTTCACTGTTTTGGTCCAGTTTTTTATTCATTCCCATTTGTAATGATTCCAATTTTTTATTCAAATCTTCCTTGTCTGACTCTAATTTTTTTGTTCAAATCTTCCTGGCTCCTGTTCATTTGTCCAAATTGTTCCATCATGAACTTCATCATGCTATCTAATTTCGTTTCTTCTGTTGGTTTGACTGGTTGTTGGTTTACCATGACTTCTGCTTCTGTTTCTGGTTCAGGTGGATTTGGATTTTCCAGTTGGTCCTCCTGTGGGTTCTCTTCCAGCAATTCTCCAGTTGTTTCCTCAACTTCTACTTCCTCAACTTCTTCCATTTCTTCTTGGTTTAATGCTGCCTTACCTTTGAGCCTCGTAACCATACCGTGTCTATTCATAACCACCGCTAGTCATCCTTTCTAGCCTCACGTTGCTGGTCACCAATATGCAACGAGAATTGGGTGCGTCCTTCTTCTTTAAAGCCCCGCGTTGGGTTCGCCTATATGTAACGAGAAACTTGGGTACGTCCTTCTTCTTTATAGCCCCGCATTGGGTTCGTCAATATGTAACGAGATTCTAGGGTACGTCCTTCTTTTGTAAAGCCCCACGTTGGGTTCGTCAATATGTAACAAGCTAATTGGGTACGTCCTTCTTCCTTAAAGCCCCACGTTGGGCGCCAATATGTAACGAGAAACTGGTTGCCGTCTCTGTTAAAATGTGTTCACACTTGTTTATTATGTGTATTAGTGTGAATGTAGTGTGTTTGCCTCACACCGGTCGTTACATTAATCGAAGTCACTACTGGGGTCTGTAGCGTTGTCAAAATTACCAGTACAACCTACCTGTTAATTCATAGGGGTTGCGAATCCGGGTGGCGCCAAATTGTTTCTATCAAAACAATTAAAATAGTTAAATTATAAGATGATACGTGTTATTAGCGTTGACAGCTGGAGCATTCGAATGGTTCCCGCCGCTATACAGGTTGCCGTCTTGACCACTCGTGACGAGCGCTAGTTGGTTATTGAATAAAACTTGCTAACACACATATACTCTACAACGTCCTATGAAATAAAAAGATAGTAATACTCTGTACTGTGATTTTAATACAAATTTGGTCATTAATTAATATGACAAATGGATTATAAATGTTTTGATAACAAATTGCTCCAGTTTATAACATGAAACACAAATATCTCAAGGTTGGCAAATCGATCTGAAAACAAATTATTTCTCTGCCGCTATGGCTACAGTTACATACAATATATTAATCTGTTCCAAATCTGGGGTTCTTTGGATTATGAAATAAGACATAAACGTTGGTTACATTAAAAAAGTACACTACCATACGTTATACGTACTTAGAAAGTATAATGTGTTTTTACAAATTGTTCGGTAGTGTCGTATTTTTGTTACAAAGTTGCACTCTTATGCGAGGTTATATTTTGATTAATAAAATGTTTTTACGTAAGTAAATTATGCATTAAAACCTTTGAAAGAAAATGATATTTGTTCAATAGTGAGAAATTTGATCATTTGAAAAATATTTAAAGTAATTTGGTTGTTTCGGGATTAAGGAATTTATTCGATGCTTATCAGTTCAGATAGTGTTATGATGTGTTGTCATATCTGGGTAGTGGATATTCTTCAAATTTGGACTGGTTTTAAGCTTCGATCATCTTTTTCAATCTTGTCTTGGGATTTCTGTTAACTAATTTATTGGTATTTGGTTCCAGGACATCGTTAATTCTTGGTAGGTCGGCATCTATTCGTCTTTAGTCATCTTGGTTAACTTCCGAAACTTTTCGTAACTATTTAAAGTAAAATTTCAATCATCACAATTTTGCGTGCCGCTTACCCACGCGTCGTTTCTTCAAGTCTAATAAATTTAACGGAAAATTAGCCTTCAACGGCCCGTTACTATGGTAACATCACTCCTTGGATTGGTTAATTCTTCTTTCAAAAGCATTGTTAAGAGATTTGAATTTTTATTCAATTTATTAAGTATTTTCCTAATGGTTTTATTCCTTTGGGGTAATTAATGATATCACTATTATCTTTCTTTCCTTTCAGAGTTTACAATGATACCTCATAAGGTCATATTCTGTTATACACTAACTTCAGTCTAAATATTTGATATTTGATAATTACATATCTTTCTTAATTAAACTTTTATAATAACATTTCTGTTTTAATATGATTTGCATATAATTACTGGCCATTTACTGGTCTTAGATTAATAAAGTTTCTTGCGAAATTGTTACAATTGACATTTGAGTGTATCTGACAGATGTTTTCATAGCCAAGATTAGCCATGATGGTTTTTTGGTGGATTTCTTTTAAATTACATTTTGTTCAGCCTGATGGGCTTCACTTAGTTATCATATTTGTTTGTGTTGTGTGTTCATCCTGTTTGTGTTTTAATCATTATTCAATACAACTTTCATTACACATATTTTAAAATATAACACTTAGGCTTATGGACTGCAAGTTCCCTTCAGCCATATCCTCTTCATAACATTGAACCAAACTATTCTTTATAAGTTACTAGTTATTGTTAGTTCTAAAATTAATTCCTTTCTTTTGTTACTACTTTGAGTGATAAACATCATCACTTCTTGCAAATTTATGAAAGTTAATTCCCCTTTCAACATTGGGGTGTTTTATTCATTGTAGTCTTAATTTTAAAAACAAAACTTTATTTCTATTCTACTATCTCCTCCATACCATGTTAATACAAACTGTTTTTGTCTGGGCTTTCTCCCTGAATAACATTACATGCTTCTTTTATATTTATTTTAATATTATTTTTAATTATATAAATGTGTACAAGATCACTCCAATCATTGATTGTTTATCAATGCTGTATAAAGTGTTTTCTTACTTATCATTACATTTTTATTGCTTAACATAACTATTTCCCCTGTATCACCTTCACCTTTAATTAATAGAGGTTCATCACTGATACACTTTCACTATTTTTAGGGTATTTACACTTTCACTGTTGCACTTCACTTTGGGTCACTGTTTGTATTGAGTGTTATTTAATGGGTAATCCCTATACTTTCTCCTATTATTTCTCACTATTTCTTTCCAGCATAATATTTATTATTAATAATATTAGGTTATTTATTTTTTGTTAAATCTAACCTTCCTAATTGTGTTAGTGTACTTTTCTACACTACGTCACTTTACAATCGTCTTGTGTCTTTAAAATAGGTATATAAGTTATTTCAATTATAATAATACTATTTGTTTCATTAATGGATAATTATTTGGGTTTATTTACAGTATTCTATCCTTGAGTCTACTATTTTTCCCCTTTATATGTGTGTTAGTTTCCCCTTGGGTTTAATCTGTCTCCTCTTCCTCTTCTTCTTCATCTTCATCTTCTTCAATTGTCTTCATCTTGGTTCGGTTCTCCTCCTCTCATCTGGTTTGACTTCTGTTTAGTCGTAGGGATTTGTTCCCTTCCTTTGATTCTTCTTTAGTTCTGGTTTCTTATCTTCCTTTGTTAGTTCATAATTGTTTGGTCCATCACCTTTTTTTTCTTGAGTATGTCTCGTGGTTCCCTTCTTTGTGTTTTTGTTGTTGGGTCAATCACTTGGGTTGGGTAATACCGTCGTTCGTTGTGTCATAATATTTATATTTTATTATTTTTTAAACATTTTATTTTATATGAAGTATTTTTATATTAAGAATTATCTTTTTTATCCCTGGTACGGGGTTTGGCTTATTTGTTTTGTAACATAATGCCTCTCCTCTAAAATTGATCATTGTAATAAAACACTAGCATAGTTTTTTATGAAATTATCAGTTATAGATAACCTTTTTCCTTTTCTTTCTTGTTTGTTTCTCCATTCTTCATTTCTCTTCTTACTTAATTCATTCCACTTTATTTGGATCTGTTATTATTTATTTCCATTGGTGCGTTTTCCCTCATACACAATTTTTTCCCTAACTTTTATAGTAGCTGGTACTCCCATTACTACTCATTTTTCTGAGACCAGAGGCACATCATCTCTGCTCAGTTTATTTGGATTGCTGGACTTTTCAACAGTCAATCTTAAATACCTTTTTGTCAACTTGTGACTTAATAATAATAATATAATAATATACTTTGGGATTGTCCACCTTGTGGTTTGTTTTTAGATCACTTTGGCCTTTTACTCAGTCTTCCTTCCGCTATACCTTAACTATACACTATCATCTACTCATACACTTGGTTGTTTTTATATTTATTCATATGTTAATTTCATCATATCTCACTTTTCATTATTTTGTTTTCAATGCTCGTTGTGATCATTTTAATTGTCTTAGACATTTTTATTCTTTTCTTGGTTATTTAGCAAGATTCTGCTTTAGCCATTTCTGTATATTTGTTTTATATGCAATTTCTCTCTCTCTTCCTTGTACCACTTCACATTTTTTTTTTTCTTAGAATACTTTTGATTCATTATAATTTCAGGTATTTATCTCAGTAATTTGAGTTTGATTTTATTTTGTTCTGTATTAAATATCATTTTTGATAATTCTTTGTGAGTTAATTCTCTTACTTTAAAGGAATGTTTGTAGCGTATTCCTTTTTTAGTTATTTTTTGTTTAATTATAATCGTAAGTTTGTGATTCTTACATTTATATTATATAGGAATGTGTGTAACTTATTCCTTATTATCTCACTTTTTTACTTCATATATCAATCTTTCATTAGACTGTGATTTGATTTAAATTAAAAGGAATTTGTGTAACTGTTTCCTTTGTTTGTTACATTATTATTCATTTACATTAATTCTTTTTATTATTCCGCATATATCATCTAAATAATTGAGTAAGTTGCTCTTACAATCTCTTTTGGAATTTTGAAATATGTTTCATTTCACAATGGTTTTATTCTTCTTCGTAAAACTTTTTTATCGAAGTTTGGTTATAAACTCCCTTTATTTTTCTTGTATTGATATTGCTTATCTGGTAAGTATTATTACCATTATCTCTTGTGATGATATACGGACTATTATGATATACATAATTGTTCTATTCATATTGCTTTCTACCGGTCCTTGTTATTTATATTTTTGTAAGTTGACTTCTCCTTTCCTTTCCTTTATTATTGCCTTCTCTTTTGTTCGACACTTCGTTATTCTGCACCTCTTCTCCTTCAAGTGTTTGATAGTCACACTTATTCTGGATGATATTATTAAATTTAGGTCATCACCACCTTACCACATGTTGGGGCCATACCCTCTCTGCATAGCTGTGTTCATCCTCTTCATTACTTTCATTTCTGTGGTTATCATTTGGTTTTTGGCTCGTGTCTGCCCTTATGTGGTTTACCTGGGCTGTCCGGGGTCCTTCGTCATTACTCGCTGTATCATGCAGTATTGAAAAACCCGGATTCTCATGGACTGTTACCCAATTCTCGCTATTATTTTGGTTGGTGTTGGGTTCCTGTCGGTGGTTATCTTCATTCCGAGGTGGTTCATTGTTCCTACTCTCTGCTGATGGATTATTATTGTTATTCGATACGTGGTAACAGCAGTTTGGACACCAGTTCGGGCTATATCTTCTTTGGTTATTCTGCCTTCTCCCACTGATAAAATTTACGTGACGTCGGCCGTCGCTTCTATTTGGATTACCCCCGGGTCCCCGGTTGTACTGGTAACTAGGATGATACCGGTTGCCGTAGTAGTTATGGTCGTTGGGGTGACCATTGGTGCGTTGTTCAGGTTCCGCTCCTCTGTAATTATCATTTGGTCGGTTATTATTTGGGCTGTTTCTATTGTTGTCTTGATTCCCTTGACGATGGTTTTGTTGACCTCTGTTACCTGGCTGATTGTTCGGAGGGTGATGCTGGGTATTTCTATTGAATAGCTGTTCTTCATTGTTATTATTATGGTTTCGGCCCCAGTTATTCCGGTTATTGTTTTGTGGATGATTGTATGGTACATTGAAATTAGTCGCATTATTATGTTCATTCCATTTATTGTACCGCTGGTTCATGATCCGGTTTTTTCGGTATTGACCATCATTCTCCAGGTCCTCCAATAGACTAGCCATTACTTGAATTGTTTTTATCTGTCCTTGCCTTCTGGCCTTCTGTATTGCTTCTTCGTAATGATAACCCAGCTGTATTACCAAAGACTCCTCGGGTATCTTGGGTTCTAAATTTCTGGCTAAACATACTTTTCCCAAAAAGTAGGACGTTAAAGTGTGTCCTCCTTGTGACTTGTATCTTCCATTGCTGATATCATTGCGGACCACATTCTGCGTGGACTCGGACCAATATTTCTCCCGGAATTGTCTCTTAAACTCTTGTGTGTCATTGATCTCGGGTCGAGTGGCCGTCCACCAGTTGTCATGGGTGTCTCGGAACATTTCGTCTATCATACTTCTCACACTGGACCACCTGGTTTCTCTATTTTTTTCTATCAGCTCTTCTACCGTTTGAGGAATTCTATCGGGTTCCTCCGGTAGCTGCGAAAATTAATTATCTCTCGATTTTCACTGGTTATGAACTGTGTATTATTATAAGGTTTCTCTCTTAATGCATTTAACTCTTCCTGCATTTGTTTCTCCCGTATACTGATCCCCTGGATTTTCTCTCTGTTTTCTCTGGTCATTCCGTCTAGTTTATCGATGACAGTGTATACCTTCTCCACACGATTGTTTACATCTGTTTGTAGTTCTTGGTGCCTCTCCTCCAGTTCCTTGACCACCTCCTGTTTGTTCTTCTGGCATCCTTCGGTAAGGACTTGGTAGAATTCTGTCGCTCTCAATTTACCTTCCTCCTCGACCTTACTGATTTTATTATTCAATTCTTCACGGACTTGTATCACTGTTTCGTTGGTCTCCGTTACCGTTTGCCTGATCTCCTCTCGACATTCGACCAGTTGTTGCTTCCATTCCTCCTTGGTTTTCTCACTTTCTTCCTCGATTTTCCGTTGGAGAATATCATGATTATTTTCCATCTTTTATTTACTATTTCCAGATCCTTCTTGATCTGTTTCTTCAGCTCTTCGCTCTTCTTTTCCAATGCCTCCTGACTTTCATGTATCACCTTCATTTGCTTCTTCAATTCTTCACTGTTTTGGTCCAGTTTTTTATTCATTCCCATTTGTAATGATTCCAATTTTTTATTCAAATCTTCCTTGTCTGACTCTAATTTTTTGTTCAAATCTTCCTGGCTCCTGTTCATTTGTCCAAATTGTTCCATCATGAACTTCATCATGCTATCTAATTTCGTTTCTTCTGTTGGTTTGACTGGTTGTTGGTTTACCATGACTTCTGCTTCTGTTTCTGGTTCAGGTGGATTTGGATTTTCCAGTTGGTCCTCCTGTGGGTTCTCTTCCAGCAATTCTCCAGTTGTTTCCTCAACTTCTACTTCCTCAACTTCTTCCATTTCTTCTTGGTTTAATGCTGCCTTACCTTTGAGCCTCGTAACCATACCGTGTCTATTCATAACCACCGCTAGTCATCCTTTCTAGCCTCACGTTGCTGGTCACCAATATGCAACGAGAATTGGGTGCGTCCTTCTTCTTTAAAGCCCCGCGTTGGGTTCGCCAATATGTAACGAGAAACTTGGGTACGTCCTTCTTCTTTATAGCCCCGCATTGGGTTCGTCAATATGTAACGAGATTCTAGGGTACGTCCTTCTTTTGTAAAGCCCCACGTTGGGTTCGTCAATATGTAACAAGCTAATTGGGTACGTCCTTCTTCCTTAAAGCCCCACGTTGGGCGCCAATATGTAACGAGAAACTGGTTGCCGTCTCTGTTAAAATGTGTTCACACTTGTTTATTATGTGTATTAGTGTGAATGTAGTGTGTTTGCCTCACACCGGTCGTTACATTAATCGAAGTCACTACTGGGGTCTGTAGCGTTGTCAAAATTACCAGTACAACCTACCTGTTAATTCATAGGGGTTGCGAATCCCGGGTGGCGCCAAATTGTTTCTATCAAAACAATTAAAATAGTTAAATTATAAGATGATACGTGTTATTAGCGTTGACAGCTGGAGCATTCGAATGGTTCCCGCCGCTATACAGGTTGCCGTCTTGACCACTCGTGACGAGCGCTAGTTGGTTATTGAATAAAACTTGCTAACACACATATACTCTACAACGTCCTATGAAATAAAAAGATAGTAATACTCTGTACTGTGATTTTAATACAAATTTGGTCATTAATTAATATGACAAATGGATTATAAATGTTTTGATAACAAATTGCTCCAGTTTATAACATGAAACACAAATATCTCAAGGTTGGCAAATCGATCTGAAAACAAATTATTTCTCTGCCGCTATGGCTACAGTTACATACAATATATTAATCTGTTCCAAATCTGGGGTTCTTTGGATTATGAAATAAGACATAAACGTTGGTTACATTAAAAAAGTACACTACCATACGTTATACGTACTTAGAAAGTATAATGTGTTTTTACAAATTGTTCGGTAGTGTCGTATTTTTGTTACAAAGTTGCACTCTTATGCGAGGTTATATTTTGATTAATAAAATGTTTTTACGTAAGTAAATTATGCATTAAAACCTTTGAAAGAAAATGATATTTGTTCAATAGTGAGAAATTTGATCATTTGAAAAATATTTAAAGTAATTTGGTTGTTTCGGGATTAAGGAATTTATTCGATGCTTATCAGTTCAGATAGTGTTGATGTGTTGTCATCTGGGGTAGTGGATATTCTTCAAATTTGGACTGGTTTTAAGCTTCGATCATCTTTTTCAATCTTGTCTTGGGATTTCTGTTAACTAATTTATTGGTATTTGGTTCCAGGACATCGTTAATTCTTGGTAGGTCGGCATCTATTCGTCTTTAGTCATCTTGGTTAACTTCCGAAACTTTTCGTAACTATTTAAAGTAAAATTTCAATCATCACAATTTTGCGTGCCGCTTACCCACGCGTCGTTTCTTCAAGTCTAATAAATTTAACGGAAAATTAGCCTTCAACGGCCCGTTACTATGGTAACATCACTCCTTGGATTGGTTAATTCTTCTTTCAAAAGCATTGTTAAGAGATTTGAATTTTTATTCAAATTTATTAAGTATTTTCCTAATGGTTTTATTCCTTTGGGGTAATTAATGATATCACTATTATCTTTCTTTCCTTTCAGAGTTTACAATGATACCTCATAAGGTCATATTCTGTTATACACTAACTTCAGTCTAAATATTTGATATTTGATAAATTACATATCTTTCTTAAATTAAACTTTTATAATAACATTTCTGTTTTAATATGATTTGCATATAATTACTGGCCATTTACTGGTCTTAGATTAATAAAGTTTCTTGCGAAATTGTTACAATTGACATTTGAGTGTATCTGACAGATGTTTTCATAGCCAAGATTAGCCATGATGGTTTTTTGGTGGATTTCTTTTAAATTACATTTTGTTCAGCCTGATGGGCTTCACTTAGTTATCATATTTGTTTGTGTTGTGTGTTCATCCTGTTTGTGTTTTAATCATTATTCAATACAACTTTCATTACACATATTTTAAAATATAACACTTAGGCTTATGGACTGCAAGTTCCCTTCAGCCATATCCTCTTCATAACATTGAACCAAACTATTCTTTATAAGTTACTAGTTATTGTTAGTTCTAAAATTAATTCCTTTCTTTTGTTACTACTTTGAGTGATAAACATCATCACTTCTTGCAAATTTATGAAAGTTAATTCCCCTTTCAACATGGGGTGTTTTATTCATTGTAGTCTTAATTTTAAAAACAAAACTTTATTTCTATTCTACTATCTCCTCCATACCATGTTAATACAAACTGTTTTTGTCTGGGCTTTCTCCCTGAATAACATTACATGCTTCTTTTATATTTATTTTAAATATTATTTTTAATTATATAAATGTGTACAAGATCACTCCAATCATTGATTGTTTATCAATGCTGTATAAAGTGTTTTCTTACTTATCATTACATTTTTATTGCTTAACATAACTATTTCCCTGTATCACCTTCACCTTTAATTAATAGAGGTTCATCACTGATACACTTTCACTATTTTTAGGGTATTTACACTTTCACTGTTGCACTTCACTTTGGGTCACTGTTTGTATTGAGTGTTATTTAATGGGTAATCCCTATACTTTCTCCTATTATTTCTCACTATTTCTTTCCAGCATAATATTTATTATTAATAATATTAGGTTATTTATTTTTTGTTAAATCTAACCTTCCTAATTGTGTTAGTGTACTTTTCTACACTACGTCACTTTACAATCGTCTTGTGTCTTTAAAATAGGTATATAAGTTATTTCAATTATAATAATACTATTTGTTTCATTAATGGATAATTATTTGGGGTTTATTTACAGTATTCTATCCTTGAGTCTACTATTTTTCCCCTTTATATGTGTGTTAGTTTCCCCTTGGGTTTAATCTGTCTCCTCTTCCTCTTCTTCTTCATCTTCATCTTCTTCAATTGTCTTCATCTTGGTTCGGTTCTCCTCCTCTCATCTGGTTTGACTTCTGTTTAGTCGTAGGGATTTGTTCCCTTCCTTTGATTCTTCTTTAGTTCTGGTTTCTTATCTTCCTTTGTTAGTTCATAATTGTTTGGTCCATCACCTTTTTTTTCTTGAGTATGTCTCGTGGTTCCCTTCTTTGTGTTTTTGTTGTTGGGTCAATCACTTGGGTTGGGTAATACCGTCGTTCGTTGTGTCATAATATTTATATTTTATTATTTTTTAAACATTTTATTTTATATGAAGTATTTTTATATTAAGAATTATCTTTTTTATCCCTGGTACGGGGTTTGGCTTATTTGTTTTGTAACATAATGCCTCTCCTCTAAAATTGATCATTGTAATAAAACACTAGCATAGTTTTTTATGAAATTATCAGTTATAGATAACCTTTTTCCTTTTCTTTCTTGTTTGTTTCTCCATTCTTCATTTCTCTTCTTACTTAATTCATTCCACTTTATTTGGATCTGTTATTATTTATTTCCATTGGTGCGTTTTCCCTCATACACAATTTTTTCCCTAACTTTTATAGTAGCTGGTACTCCCATTACTACTCATTTTTCTGAGACCAGAGGCACATCATCTCTGCTCAGTTTATTTGGATTGCTGGACTTTTCAACAGTCAATCTTAAATACCTTTTTGTCAACTTGTGACTTAATAATAATAATATAATAATATACTTTGGGATTGTCCACCTTGTGGTTTGTTTTTAGATCACTTTGGCCTTTTACTCAGTCTTCCTTCCGCTATACCTTAACTATACACTATCATCTACTCATACACTTGGTTGTTTTTATATTTATTCATATGTTAATTTCATCATATCTCACTTTTCATTATTTTGTTTTCAATGCTCGTTGTGATCATTTTAATTGTCTTAGACATTTTTATTCTTTTCTTGGTTATTTAGCAAGATTCTGCTTTAGCCATTTCTGTATATTTGTTTTATATACAATTTCTCTCTCTCTTCCTTGTACCACTTCACATTTTTTTTTTTCTTAGAATACTTTTGATTCATTATAATTTCAGGTATTTATCTCAGTAATTTGAGTTTGATTTTATTTTGTTCTGTATTAAATATCATTTTTGATAATTCTTTGTGAGTTAATTCTCTTACTTTAAAGGAATGTTTGTAGCGTATTCCTTTTTTAGTTATTTTTTGTTTAATTATAATCGTAAGTTTGTGATTCTTACATTTATATTATATAGGAATGTGTGTAACTTATTCCTTATTATCTCACTTTTTTACTTCATATATCAATCTTTCATTAGACTGTGATTTGATTTAAATTAAAAGGAATTTGTGTAACTGTTTCCTTTGTTTGTTACATTATTATTCATTTACATTAATTCTTTTTATTATTCCGCATATATCATCTAAATAATTGAGTAAGTTGCTCTTACAATCTCTTTTGGAATTTTGAAATATGTTTCATTTCACAATGGTTTTATTCTTCTTCGTAAAACTTTTTTATCGAAGTTTGGTTATAAACTCCCTTTATTTTTCTTGTATTGATATTGCTTATCTGGTAAGTATTATTACCATTATCTCTTGTGATGATATACGGACTATTATGATATACATAATTGTTCTATTCATATTGCTTTCTACCGGTCCTTGTTATTTATATTTTTGTAAGTTGACTTCTCCTTTCCTTTCCTTTATTATTGCCTTCTCTTTTGTTCGACACTTCGTTATTCTGCACCTCTTCTCCTTCAAGTGTTTGATAGTCACACTTATTCTGGATGATATTATTAAATTTAGGTCATCACCACCTTACCACATGTTGGGGCCATACCCTCTCTGCATAGCTGTGTTCATCCTCTTCATTACTTTCATTTCTGTGGTTATCATTTGGTTTTTGGCTCGTGTCTGCCCTTATGTGGTTTACCTGGGCTGTCCGGGGTCCTTCGTCATTACTCGCTGTATCATGCAGTATTGAAAAACCCGGATTCTCATGGACTGTTACCCAATTCTCGCTATTATTTTGGTTGGTGTTGGGTTCCTGTCGGTGGTTATCTTCATTCCGAGGTGGTTCATTGTTCCTACTCTCTGCTGATGGATTATTATTGTTATTCGATACGTGGTAACAGCAGTTTGGACACCAGTTCGGGCTATATCTTCTGTGGTTATTCTGCCTTCTCCCACTGATAAAATTTACGTGACGTCGGCCGTCGCTTCTATTTGGATTACCCCCGGGTCCCCGGTTGTACTGGTAACTAGGATGATACCGGTTGCCGTAGTAGTTATGGTCGTTGGGGTGACCATTGGTGCGTTGTTCAGGTTCCGCTCCTCTGTAATTATCATTTGGGCTGTTTCTATTGTTGTCTTGATTCCCTTGACGATGGTTTTGTTGACCTCTGTTACCTGGCTGATTGTTCGGAGGGTGATGCTGGGTATTTCTATTGAATAGCTGTTCTTCATTGTTATTATTATGGTTTCGGCCCCAGTTATTCCGGTTATTGTTTTGTGGATGATTGTATGGTACATTGAAATTAGTCGCATTATTATGTTCATTCCATTTATTGTACCGCTGGTTCATGATCCGGTTTTTTCGGTATTGACCATCATTCTCCAGGTCCTCCAATAGACTAGCCATTACTTGAATTGTTTTTATCTGTCCTTGCCTTCTGGCCTTCTGTATTGCTTCTTCGTAATGATAACCCAGCTGTATTACCAAAGACTCCTCGGGTATCTTGGGTTCTAAATTTCTGGCTAAACATACTTTTCCCAAAAAGTAGGACGTTAAAGTGTGTCCTCCTTGTGACTTGTATCTTCCATTGCTGATATCATTGCGGACCACATTCTGCGTGGACTCGGACCAATATTTCTCCCGGAATTGTCTCTTAAACTCTTGTGTGTCATTGATCTCGGGTCGAGTGGCCGTCCACCAGTTGTCATGGGTGTCTCGAAACATTTCGTCTATCATACTTCTCACACTGGACCACCTGGTTTCTCTATTTTTTTCTATCAGCTCTTCTACCGTTTGAGGAATTCTATCGGGTTCCTCCGGTAGCTGCGAAAATTAATTATCTCTCGATTTTCACTGGTTATGAACTGTGTATTATTATAAGGTTTCTCTCTTAATGCATTTAACTCTTCCTGCATTTGTTTCTCCCGTATACTGATCCCCTGGATTTTCTCTCTGTTTTCTCTGGTCATTCCGTCTAGTTTATCGATGACAGTGTATACCTTCTCCACACGATTGTTTACATCTATTTGTAGTTCTTGGTGCCTCTCCTCCAGTTCCTTGACCACCTCCTGTTTATTCTTCTGGCATCCTTCGGTAAGGACTTGGTAGAATTCTGTCGCTCTCAATTTACCTTCCTCCTCGACCTTACTGATTTTATTATTCAATTCTTCACGGACTTGTATCACTGTTTCGTTGGTCTCCGTTACCGTTTGCCTGATCTCCTCTCGACATTCGACCAGTTGTTGCTTCCATTCCTCCTTGGTTTTCTCACTTTCTTCCTCGATTTTCCGTTGGAGAATATCATGATTATTTTCCATCTTTTATTTACTATTTCCAGATCCTTCTTGATCTGTTTCTTCAGCTCTTCGCTCTTCTTTTCCAATGCCTCCTGACTTTCATGTATCACCTTCATTTGCTTCTTCAATTCTTCACTGTTTTGGTCCAGTTTTTTATTCATTCCCATTTGTAATGATTCCAATTTTTTATTCAAATCTTCCTTGTCTGACTCTAATTTTTTGTTCAAATCTTCCTGGCTCCTGTTCATTTGTCCAAATTGTTCCATCATGAACTTCATCATGCTATCTAATTTCGTTTCTTCTGTTGGTTTGACTGGTTGTTGGTTTACCATGACTTCTGCTTCTGTTTCTGGTTCAGGTGGATTTGGATTTTCCAGTTGGTCCTCCTGTGGGTTCTCTTCCAGCAATTCTCCAGTTGTTTCCTCAACTTCTACTTCCTCAACTTCTTCCATTTCTTCTTGGTTTAATGCTGCCTTACCTTTGAGCCTCGTAACCATACCGTGTCTATTCATAACCACCGCTAGTTATCCTTTCTAGCCTCACGTTGCTGGTCACCAATATGCAACGAGAATTGGGTGCGTCCTTCTTCTTTAAAGCCCCGTGTTGGGTTCGCCAATATGTAACGAGAAACTTGGGTACGTCCTTCTTCTTTATAGCCCCGCATTGGGTTCGTCAATATGTAACGAGATTCTAGGGTACGTCCTTCTTTTGTAAAGCCCCGCGTTGGGTTCGTCAATATGTAACAAGCTAATTGGGTACGTCCTTCTTCCTTAAAGCCCCACGTTGGGCGCCAATATGCAACGAGAAACTGGTTGCCGTCTCTGTTAAAATGTGTTCACACTTGTTTATTATGTGTATTAGTGTGAATGTAGTGTGTTTGCCTCACACCGGTCGTTACATTAATCGAAGTCACTACTGGGGTCTGTAGCGTTGTCAAAATTACCAGTACAACCTACCTGTTAATTCATAGGGGTTGCGAATCCCGGGTGGCGCCAAATTGTTTCTATCAAAACAATTAAAATAGTTAAATTATAAGATGATACGTGTTATTAGCGTTGACAGCTGGAGCATTCGAATGGTTCCCGCCGCTATACAGGTTGCCGTCTTGACCACTCGTGACGAGCGCTAGTTGGTTATTGAATAAAACTTGCTAACACACATATACTCTACAACGTCCTATGAAATAAAAAGATAGTAATACTCTGTACTGTGATTTTAATACAAATTTGGTCATTAATTAATATGACAAATGGATTATAAATGTTTTGATAACAAATTGCTCCGGTTTATAACATGAAACACAAATATCTCAAGGTTGGCAAATCGATCTGAAAACAAATTATTTCTCTGCCGCTATGGCTACAGTTACATACAATATATTAATCTGTTCCAAATCTGGGGTTCTTTGGATTATGAAATAAGACATAAACGTTGGTTACATTAAAAAAGTACACTACCATACGTTATACGTACTTAGAAAGTATAATGTGTTTTTACAAATTGTTCGGTAGTGTCGTATTTTTGTTACAAAGTTGCACTCTTATGCGAGGTTATATTTTGATTAATAAAATGTTTTTACGTAAGTAAATTATGCATTAAAACCTTTGAAAGGAAATGATATTTGTTCAATAGTGAGAAATTTGATCATTTGAAAAATATTTAAAGTAATTTGGTTGTTTCGGGATTAAGGAATTTATTCGATGCTTATCAGTTCAGATAGTGTTGATGTGTTGTCATCTGGGGTAGTGGATATTCTGCAAATTTGGAATGGTTTTAAGCTTCGATCATCTTTTTCAATCTTGTCTTGGGATTTCTGTTAACTAATTTATTGGTATTTGGTTCCAGGACATCGTTAATTCTTGGTAGGTTGGCATCTATTCGTCTTTAGTCATCTTGGTTAACTTCCGAAACTTTTCGTAACTATTTAAAGTAAAATTTCAATCATCACTGTTTGCGTGCCGCTTACCCACGCGTCGTTTCTTCAAGTCTAATAAATTTAACGGAAAATTAGCCTTCAACGGCCCGTTACTATGGTAACATCACTCCTTGGATTGGTTAATTCTTCTTTCAAAAGCATTGTTAAGAGATTTGAATTTTTATTCAAATTTATTAAGTATTTTCCTAATGGTTTTATTCCTTTGGGGTAATTAATGATATCACTATTATCTTTCTTTCCTTTCAGAGTTTACAATGATACCTCATAAGGTCATATTCTGTTATACACTAACTTCAGTCTAAATATTTGATATTTGATAAATTACATGTCTTTCTTAAATTAAACTTTTATAATAACATTTCTGTTTTAATATGATTTGCATATAATTACTGGCCATTTACTGGTCTTAGATTAGTAAAGTTTCTTGCGAAATTGTTACAATTGACATTTGAGTGTATCTGACAGTTAGATGTTTTCATAGCCAAGATTAGCCATGATGGTTTTTTGGTGGATTTCTTTTAAATTACATTTTGTTCAGCCTGATGGGCTTCACTTAGTTATCATATTTGTTTGTGTTGTGTGTTCATCCTGTTTGTGTTTTAATCATTATTCAATACAACTTTCATTACACATATTTTAAAATATAACAATTAGGCTTATGGACTGCAAGTTCCCTTCAGCCATATCCTCTTCATAACATTGAACCAAACTATTCTTTATAAGTTACTAGTTATTGTTAGTTCTAAAATTAATTCCTTTCTTTTGTTACTACTTTGAGTGATAAACATCATCACTTCTTGCAAATTTATGAAAGTTAATTCCCCTTTCAACATGGGGTGTTTTATTCATTGTAGTCTTAATTTTAAAAACAAAACTTTATTTCTATTCTACTATCTCCTCCATACCATGTTAATACAAACTGTTTTTGTCTGGGCTTTCTCCCTGAATAACATTACATGCTTCTTTTATATTTATTTTAAATATTATTTTTAATTATATAAATGTGTACAAGATCACTCCAATCATTGATTGTTTATCAATGCTGTATAAAGTGTTTTCTTACTTATCATTACATTTTTATTGCTTAACATAACTATTTCCCTGTATCACCTTCACCTTTAATTAATAGAGGTTCATCACTTATACACTTTCACTATTTTTAGGGTATTTACACTTTCACTGTTGCACTTCACTTTGGTTCACTGTTTGTATTGAGTGTTATTTAATGGGTAATCCCTATACTTTTCTCCTATTATTTCTCACTATTTCTTTCCAGCATAATATTTATTATTAATAATATTAGGTTATTTATTTTTTGTTAAATCTAACCTTCCTAATTGTGTTAGTGTACTTTTCTACACTACGTCACTTTACAATCGTCTTGTGTCTTTAAAATAGGTATATAAGTTATTTCAATTATAATAATACTATTTGTTTCATTAATGGATAATTATTTGGGGTTTATTTACAGTATTCTATCCTTGAGTCTACTATTTTTCCCCTTTATATGTGTGTTAGTTTCCCCTTGGGTTTAATCTGTCTCCTCTTCCTCTTCTTCTTCATCTTCATCTTCTTCAATTGTCTTCATCTTGGTTCGGTTCTCCTCCTCTCATCTGGTTTGACTTCTGTTTAGTCGTAGGGATTTGTTCCCTTCCTTTGATTCTTCTTTAGTTCTGGTTTCTTATCTTCCTTTGTTAGTTCATAATTGTTTGGTCCATCACCTTTTTTTTCTTGAGTATGTCTCGTGGTTCCCTTCTTTGTGTTTTTGTTGTTGGGTCAATCACTTGGGTTGGGTAATACCGTCGTTCGTTGTGTCATAATACTTATATTTTATTATTTTTTAAACATTTTATTTTATATGAAGTATTTTTACATTAAGAATTATCTTTTTTCTCCCTGGTACGGGGTTTGGCTTATTTGTTTTGTAACATAATGCCTCTCCTCTAAAATTGATCATTTTAATAAAACACTAGCATAGTTTTTTATGAAATTATCAGTTATAGATAACCTTTTTCCTTTTCTTTCTTGTTTGTTTCTCCATTCTTCATTTCTCTTCTTAATTCATTCCACTTTATTTGGATCTGTTATTATTTATTTCCATTGGTGCGTTTTCCCTCATACACAATTTTTTCCCTAACTTTTATAGTAGCTGGTTTCTCCCATTACTACTCATTTTTCTGAGACCAGAGGCACATATCTCTGCTCAGTTTATTTGGATTGCTGGACTTTTCAACAGTCAATCTTAAATACCTTTTTGTCAACTTGTGACTTAATAATAATAATATAATAATATACTTTGGGATTGTCCACATTGTGGTTTGTTTTTAGATCACTTTGGCCTTTTACTCAGTCTTCCTTCCGCTATACCTTAACTATACACTATCATCTACTCATACACTTGGTTGTTTTTATATTTATTCATATGTTAATTTCATCGTATCTCACTTTTCATTATTTTGTTTTCAATGCTCGTTGTGATCATTTTAATTGTCTTAGACATTTTTTTCTTTTCTTGGTTATTTAGCAAGATTCTGCTTTAGCCATTTCTGTATATTTGTTTTATATACAATTTCTCTCTCTCTTCCTTGTACCACTTCACATTTTTTTTTTTCTTAGAATACTTTTGATTCATTATAATTTCAGGTATTTATCTCAGTAATTTGAGTTTGATTTTATTTTTGTTTATTTTGTTCTGTATTAAATATCATTTTTGATAATTCTTTGTGAGTTAATTCTCTTACTTTAAAGGAATGTTTGTAGCGTATTCCTTTTTTAGTTATTTTTTGTTTAATTATAATCGTAAGTTTGTGATTCTTACATTTATATTATATAGGAATGTGTGTAACTTATTCCTTATTATCTCACTTTTTTACTTCATACTTTATATATCAATCTTTCATTAGACTGTGATTTGATTTAAATTGAAAGGAATTTGTGTAACTGTTTCCTTTGTTTGTTACATTATTATTCATTTACATTAACTCTTTTTATTATTCCGCATATATCATCTAAATAATTGAGTAAGTTGCTCTTACAATCTCTTTTGGAATTTTGAAATATGTTTCATTTCACAATGGTTTTATTCTTCTTCGTAAAACTTTTTTATCGAAGTTTGGTTATAAACTCCCTTTATTTTTCTTGTATTGATATTACTTATCTGGTAAGTATTATTACCATTATCTCTTGTGATGATATACGGACTATTATGATATACATAATTGTTCTATTCATATTGCTTTCTACCGGTCCTTGTTATTTATATTTTTGTAAGTTGACTTCTCCTTTCCTTTCCTTTATTATTGCCTTCTCTTTTGTTCGACACTTCGTTATTCTGCACCTCTTCTCCTTCAAGTGTTTGATAGTCACACTTATTCTGGATGATATTATTAAATTTAGGTCATCACCACCTTACCACATGTTGGGGCCATACCCTCTCTGCATAGCTGTGTTCATCCTCTTCATTACTTTCATTTCTGTGGTTATCATTTGGTTTTTGGCTCGTGTCTGCCCTTATGTGGTTTACCTGGGCTGTCCGGGGTCCTTCGTCATTACTCGCTGTATCATGCAGTATTGAAAAACCCGGATTCTCATGGACTGTTACCCAATTCTCGCTATTATTTTGGTTGGTGTTGGGTTCCTGTCGGTGGTTATCTTCATTCCGAGGTGGTTCATTGTTCCTACTCTCTGCTGATGGATTATTATTGTTATTCGATACGTGGTAACAGCAGTTTGGACGCCAGTTCGGGCTATATCTTCTTTGGTTATTCTGCCTTCTCCCACTGATAAAATTTACGTGACATCGGCCGTCACTTCTATTTGGATTACCCCCGGGTCCCCGGTTGTACTGGTAACTAGGATGATACCGGTTGCCGTAGTAGTTATGGTCGTTGGGGTGACCATTGGTGCGTTGTTCAGGTTCCGCTCCTCTGTAATTATCATTTGGGCTGTTTCTATTGTTGTCTTGATTCCCTTGACGATGGTTTTGTTGACCTCTGTTACCTGGCTGATTGTTCGGAGGGTGATGCTGGGTATTTCTATTGAATAGCTGTTCTTCATTGTTATTATTATGGTTTCGGCCCCAGTTATTCCAGTTATTGTTTTGTGGATGATTGTATGGTACATTGAAATTAGTCGCATTATTATGTTCATTCCATTTATTGTACCGCTGGTTCATGATCCGGTTTTTTCGGTATTGACCATCATTCTCCAGGTCCTCCAATAGACTAGCCATTCCTTGAATTGTTTTTATCTGTCCTTGCCTTCTGGCCTTCTGTATTGCTTCTTCGTAATGATAACCCAGCTGTATTACCAAAGATTCCTCGGGTATCTTGGGTTCTAAATTTCTGGCTAAACATACTTTTCCCAAAAAGTAGGACGTTAAAGTGTGTCCTCCTTGTGACTTGTATCTTCCATTGCTGATATCATTGCGGACCACATTCTGCGTGAACTCGGACCAATATTTCTCCCGGAATTGTCTCTTAAACTCTTGTGTGTCATTGATCTCGGGTCGAGTGGCCGTCCACCAGTTGTCATGGGTGTCTCGGAACATTTCGTCTATCATACTTCTCACACTGGACCACCTGGTTTCTCTATTTTTTTCTATCAGCTCTTCTACCCGTTTGAGGAATTCTATCGGGTTCCTCCGGTAGCTGCGAAAATTAATTATCTCTCGATTTTCACTGGTTATGAACTGTGTATTATTATAAGGTTTCTCTCTTAATGCATTTAACTCTTACTGCATTTGTTTCTCCCGTATACTGATCCCCTGGATTTTCTCTCTGTTTTCTCTGGTCATTCCATCTAGTTTATCGATGACGGTGTATACCTTCTCCACACGATTGTTTACATCTATTTGTAGTTCTTGGTGCCTCTCCTCCAGTTCCTTGACCACCTCCTGTTTGTTCTTCTGGCATCCTTCGGTAAGGACTTGGTAGAATTCTGTCGCTCTCAATTTACCTTCCTCCTCGACCTTACTGATTTTATTATTCAATTCTTCACGGACTTGTATCACTGTTTCGTTGGTCTCCGTTACCGTTTGCCTGATCTCCTCTCGACATTCGACCAGTTGTTGCTTCCATTCCTCCTTGGTTTTCTCACTTTCTTCCTCGATTTTCCGTTGGAGAATATCATGATTATTTTCCATCTTTTTATTTACTATTTCCAGATCCTTCTTGATCTGTTTCTTCAGCTCTTCGCTCTTCTTTTCCAATGCCTCCTGACTTTCATGTATCACCTTCATTTGCTTCTTCAATTCTTCACTGTTTTGGTCCAGTTTTTTATTCATTCCCATTTGTAATGATTCCAATTTTTTATTCAAATCTTCCTTGTCTGACTCTAATTTTTTGTTCAAATCTTCCTGGCTCCTGTTCATTTGTCCAAATTGTTCCATCATGAACTTCATCATGCTATCTAATTTCGTTTCTTCTGTTGGTTTGACTGGTTGTTGGTTTACCATAACTTCTGCTTCTGTTTCTGGTTCAGGTGGATTTGGATTTTCCAGTTGGTCCTCCTGTGGGTTCTCTTCCAGCAATTCTCCAGTTGTTTCCTCAACTTCTACTTCCTCAACTTCTTCCATTTCTTCTTGGTTTAATGCTGCCTTACCTTTGAGCCTCGTAACCATACCGTGTCTATTCATAACCACCGCTAGTTATCCTTTCTAGCCTCACGTTGCTGGTCACCAATATGCAACGAGAATTGGGTGCGTCCTTCTTCTTTAAAGCCCCGCGTTGGGTTCGCCAATATGTAACGAGAAACTTGGGTACGTCCTTCTTCTTTATAGCCCCGCATTGGGTTCGTCAATATGTAACGAGATTCTAGGGTACGTCCTTCTTTTGTAAAGCCCCGCGTTGGGTTCGTCAATATGTAACAAGCTAATTGGGTACGTCCTTCTTCCTTAAAGCCCCACGTTGGGCGCCAATATGTAACGAGAAACTGGTTGCCGTCTCTGTTAAAATGTGTTCACACTTGTTTATTATGTGTATTAGTGTGAATGTAGTGTGTTTGCCTCACACCGGTCGTTACATTAATCGAAGTCACTACTGGGGTCTGTAGCGTTGTCAAAATTACCAGTACAACCTACCTGTTAATTCATAGGGGTTGCGAATCCCGGGTGGCGCCAAATTGTTTCTATCAAAACAATTAAAATAGTTAAATTATAAGATGATACGTGTTATTAGCGTTGACAGCTGGAGCATTCGAATGGTTCCCGCCGCTATACAGGTTGCCGTCTTGACCACTCGTGACGAGCGCTAGTTGGTTATTGAATAAAACTTGCTAACACACATATACTCTACAACGTCCTATGAAATAAAAAGATAGTAATACTCTGTACTGTGATTTTAATACAAATTTGGTCATTAATTAATATGACAAATGGATTATAAATGTTTTGATAACAAATTGCTCCGGTTTATAACATGAAACACAAATATCTCAAGGTTGGCAAATCGATCTGAAAACAAATTATTTCTCTGCCGCTATGGCTACAGTTACATACAATATATTAATCTGTTCCAAATCTGGGGTTCTTTGGATTATGAAATAAGACATAAACGTTGGTTACATTAAAAAAGTACACTACCATACGTTATACGTACTTAGAAAGTATAATGTGTTTTTACAAATTGTTCGGTAGTGTCGTATTTTTGTTACAAAGTTGCACTCTTATGCGAGGTTATATTTTGATTAATAAAATGTTTTTACGTAAGTAAATTATGCATTAAAACCTTTGAAAGGAAATGATATTTGTTCAATAGTGAGAAATTTGATCATTTGAAAAATATTTAAAGTAATTTGGTTGTTTCGGGATTAAGGAATTTATTCGATGCTTATCAGTTCAGATAGTGTTGATGTGTTGTCATCTGGGGTAGTGGATATTCTGCAAATTTGGACTGGTTTTAAGCTTCGATCATCTTTTTCAATCTTGTCTTGGGATTTCTGTTAACTAATTTATTGGTATTTGGTTCCAGGACATCGTTAATTCTTAGTAGGTTGGCATCTATTCGTCTTTAGTCATCTTGGTTAACTTCCGAAACTTTTCGTAACTATTTAAAGTAAAATTTCAATCATCACAATTTTGCGTGCCGCTTACCCACGCGTCGTTTCTTCAAGTCTAATAAATTTAACGGAAAATTAGCCTTCAACGGCCCGTTACTATGGTAACATCACTCCTTGGATTGGTTAATTCTTCTTTCAAAAGCATTGTTAAGAGATTTGAATTTTTATTCAAATTTATTAAGTATTTTCCTAATGGTTTTATTCCTTTGGGGTAATTAATGATATCACTATTATCTTTCTTTCCTTTCAGAGTTTACAATGATACCTCATAAGGTCATATTCTGTTATACACTAACTTCAGTCTAAATATTTGATATTTGATAAATTACATGTCTTTCTTAAATTAAACTTTTATAATAACATTTCTGTTTTAATATGATTTGCATATAATTACTGGCCATTTACTGGTCTTAGATTAGTAAAGTTTCTTGCGAAATTGTTACAATTGACATTTGAGTGTATCTGACAGTTAGATGTTTTCATAGCCAAGATTAGCCATGATGGTTTTTTGGTGGATTTCTTTTAAATTACATTTTGTTCAGCCTGATGGGCTTCACTTAGTTATCATATTTGTTTGTGTTGTGTGTTCATCCTGTTTGTGTTTTAATCATTATTCAATACAACTTTCATTACACATATTTTAAAATATAACAATTAGGCTTATGGACTGCAAGTTCCCTTCAGCCATATCCTCTTCATAACATTGAACCAAACTATTCTTTATAAGTTACTAGTTATTGTTAGTTCTAAAATTAATTCCTTTCTTTTGTTACTACTTTGAGTGATAAACATCATCACTTCTTGCAAATTTATGAAAGTTAATTCCCCTTTCAACATGGGGTGTTTTATTCATTGTAGTCTTAATTTTAAAAACAAAACTTTATTTCTATTCTACTATCTCCTCCATACCATGTTAATATAAACTGTTTTTGTCTGGGCTTTCTCCCTGAATAACATTACATGCTTCTTTTATATTTATTTTAAATATTATTTTTAATTATATAAATGTGTACAAGATCACTCCAATCATTGATTGTTTATCAATGCTGTATAAAGTGTTTTCTTACTTATCATTACATTTTTATTGCTTAACATAACTATTTCCCTGTATCACCTTCACCTTTAATTAATAGAGGTTCATCACTGATACACTTTCACTATTTTTAGGGTATTTACACTTTCACTGTTGCACTTCACTTTGGTTCACTGTTTGTATTGAGTGTTATTTAATGTGTAATCCCTATACTTTTCTCCTATTATTTCTCACTATTTCTTTCCAGCATAATATTTATTATTAATAATATTAGGTTATTTATTTTTTGTTAAATCTAACCTTCCTAATTGTGTTAGTGTACTTTTCTACACTACGTCACTTTACAATCGTCTTGTGTCTTTAAAATAGGTATATAAGTTATTTCAATTATAATAATACTATTTGTTTCATTAATGGATAATTATTTGGGGTTTATTTACAGTATTCTATCCTTGAGTCTACTATTTTTCCCCTTTATATGTGTGTTAGTTTCCCCTTGGGTTTAATCTGTCTCCTCTTCCTCTTCTTCTTCATCTTCATCTTCTTCAATTGTCTTCATCTTGGTTCGGTTCTCCTCCTCTCATCTGGTTTGACTTCTGTTTAGTCGTAGGGATTTGTTCCCTTCCTTTGATTCTTCTTTAGTTCTGGTTTCTTATCTTCCTTTGTTAGTTCATAATTGTTTGGTCCATCACCTTTTTTTTCTTGAGTATGTCTCGTGGTTCCCTTCTTTGTGTTTTTGTTGTTGGGTCAATCACTTGGGTTGGGTAATACCGTCGTTCGTTGTGTCATAATATTTATATTTTATTATTTTTTAAACATTTTATTTTATATGAAGTATTTTTATATTAAGAATTATCTTTTTTATCCCTGGTACGGGGTTTGGCTTATTTGTTTTGTAACATAATGCCTCTCCTCTAAAATTGATCATTTTAATAAAACACTAGCATAGTTTTTTATGAAATTATCAGTTATAGATAACCTTTTTCCTTTTCTTTCTTGTTTGTTTCTCCATTCTTCATTTCTCTTCTTAATTCATTCCACTTTATTTGGATCTGTTATTATTTATTTCCATTGGTGCGTTTTCTCCCTCATACACAATTTTTTCCCTAACTTTTATAGTAGCTGGTTTCTCCCATTACTACTCATTTTTCTGAGACCAGAGGCACATCATCTCTGCTCAGTTTATTTGGATTGCTGGACTTTTCAACAGTCAATCTTAAATACCTTTTTGTCAACTTGTGACTTAATAATAATAATATAATAATATACTTTGGGATTGTCCACCTTGTGGTTTGTTTTTAGATCACTTTGGCCTTTTACTCAGTCTTCCTTCCGCTATACCTTAACTATACACTATCATCTACTCATACACTTGGTTGTTTTTATATTTATTCATATGTTAATTTCATCGTATCTCACTTTTCATTATTTTGTTTTCAATGCTCGTTGTGATCATTTTAATTGTCTTAGACATTTTTTTCTTTTCTTGGTTATTTAGCAAGATTCTGCTTTAGCCATTTCTGTATATTTGTTTTATATACAATTTCTCTCTCTTCCTTGTACCACTTCACATTTTTTTTTTTCTTAGAATACTTTTGATTCATTATAATTTCAGGTATTTATCTCAGTAATTTGAGTTTGATTTTATTTTTGTTTATTTTGTTCTGTATTAAATATCATTTTTGATAATTCTTTGTGAGTTAATTCTCTTACTTTAAAGGAATGTTTGTAGCGTATTCCTTTTTTAGTTATTTTTTGTTTAATTATAATCGTAAGTTTGTGATTCTTACATTTATATTATATAGGAATGTGTGTAACTTATTCCTTATTATCTCACTTTTTTACTTCATATATCAATCTTTCATTAGACTGTGATTTGATTTAAATTGAAAGGAATTTGTGTAACTGTTTCCTTTGTTTGTTACATTATTATTCATTTACATTAATTCTTTTTATTATTCCGCATATATCATCTAAATAATTGAGTAAGTTGCTCTTACAATCTCTTTTGGAATTTTGAAATATGTTTCATTTCACAATGGTTTTATTCTTCTTCGTAAAACTTTTTTATCGAAGTTTAGTTATAAACTCCCTTTATTTTTCTTGTATTGATATTACTTATCTGGTAAGTATTATTACCATTATCTCTTGTGATGATATACGGACTATTATGATATACATAATTGTTCTATTCATATTGCTTTCTACCGGTCCTTGTTATTTATATTTTTGTAAGTTGACTTCTCCTTTCCTTTCCTTTATTATTGCCTTCTCTTTTGTTCGACACTTCGTTATTCTGCACCTCTTCTCCTTCAAGTGTTTGATAGTCACACTTATTCTGGATGATATTATTAAATTTAGGTCATCACCACCTTACCACATGTTGGGGCCATACCCTCTCTGCATAGCTGTGTTCATCCTCTTCATTACTTTCATTTCTGTGGTTATCATTTGGTTTTTGGCTCGTGTCTGCCCTTATGTGGTTTACCTGGGCTGTCCGGGGTCCTTCGTCATTACTCGCTGTATCATGCAGTATTGAAAAACCCGGATTCTCATGGACTGTTACCCAATTCTCGCTATTATTTTGGTTGGTGTTGGGTTCCTGTCGGTGGTTATCTTCATTCCGAGGTGGTTCATTGTTCCTACTCTCTGCTGATGGATTATTATTGTTATTCGATACGTGGTAACAGCAGTTTGGACGCCAGTTCGGGCTATATCTTCTTTGGTTATTCTGCCTTCTCCCACTGATAAAATTTACGTGACGTCGGCCGTCACTTCTATTTGGATTACCCCCGGGTCCCCGGTTGTACTGGTAACTAGGATGATACCGGTTGCCGTAGTAGTTATGGTCGTTGGGGTGACCATTGGTGCGTTGTTCAGGTTCCGCTCCTCTGTAATTATCATTTGGGCTGTTTCTATTGTTGTCTTGATTCCCTTGACGATGGTTTTGTTGACCTCTGTTACCTGGCTGATTGTTCGGAGGGTGATGCTGGGTATTTCTATTGAATAGCTGTTCTTCATTGTTATTATTATGGTTTCGGCCCCAGTTATTCCAGTTATTGTTTTGTGGATGATTGTATGGTACATTGAAATTAGTCGCATTATTATGTTCATTCCATTTATTGTACCGCTGGTTCATGATCCGGTTTTTTCGGTATTGACCATCATTCTCCAGGTCCTCCAATAGACTAGCCATTCCTTGAATTGTTTTTATCTGTCCTTGCCTTCTGGCCTTCTATATTGCTTCTTCGTAATGATAACCCAGCTGTATTACCAAAGATTCCTCGGGTATCTTGGGTTCTAAATTTCTGGCTAAACATACTTTTCCCAAAAAGTAGGACGTTAAAGTGTGTCCTCCTTGTGACTTGTATCTTCCATTGCTGATATCATTGCGGACCACATTCTGCGTGAACTCGGACCAATATTTCTCCCGGAATTGTCTCTTAAACTCTTGTGTGTCATTGATCTCGGGTCGAGTGGCCGTCCACCAGTTGTCATGGGTGTCTCGGAACATTTCGTCTATCATACTTCTCACACTGGACCACCTGGTTTCTCTATTTTTTTCTATCAGCTCTTCTACCCGTTTGAGGAATTCTATCGGGTTCCTCCGGTAGCTGCGAAAATTAATTATCTCTCGATTTTCACTGGTTATGAACTGTGTATTATTATAAGGTTTCTCTCTTAATGCATTTAACTCTTACTGCATTTGTTTCTCCCGTATACTGATCCCCTGGATTTTCTCTCTGTTTTCTCTGGTCATTCCATCTAGTTTATCGATGACGGTGTATACCTTCTCCACACGATTGTTTACATCTATTTGTAGTTCTTGGTGCCTCTCCTCCAGTTCCTTGACCACCTCCTGTTTGTTCTTCTGGCATCCTTCGGTAAGGACTTGGTAGAATTCTGTCGCTCTCAATTTACCTTCCTCCTCGACCTTACTGATTTTATTATTCAATTCTTCACGGACTTGTATCACTGTTTCGTTGGTCTCCGTTACCGTTTGCCTGATCTCCTCTCGACATTCGACCAGTTGTTGCTTCCATTCCTCCTTGGTTTTCTCACTTTCTTCCTCGATTTTCCGTTGGAGAATATCATGATTATTTTCCATCTTTTTATTTACTATTTCCAGATCCTTCTTGATCTGTTTCTTCAGCTCTTCGCTCTTCTTTTCCAATGCCTCCTGACTTTCATGTATCACCTTCATTTGCTTCTTCAATTCTTCACTGTTTTGGTCCAGTTTTTTATTCATTCCCATTTGTAATGATTCCAATTTTTTATTCAAATCTTCCTTGTCTGACTCTAATTTTTTGTTCAAATCTTCCTGGCTCCTGTTCATTTGTCCAAATTGTTCCATCATGAACTTCATCATGCTATCTAATTTCGTTTCTTCTGTTGGTTTGACTGGTTGTTGGTTTACCATGACTTCTGCTTCTGTTTCTGGTTCAGGTGGATTTGGATTTTCCAGTTGGTCCTCCTGTGGGTTCTCTTCCAGCAATTCTCCAGTTGTTTCCTCAACTTCTACTTCCTCAACTTCTTCCATTTCTTCTTGGTTTAATGCTGCCTTACCTTTGAGCCTCGTAACCATACCGTGTCTATTCATAACCACCGCTAGTTATCCTTTCTAGCCTCACGTTGCTGGTCACCAATATGCAACGAGAATTGGGTGCGTCCTTCTTCTTTAAAGCCCCGCGTTGGGTTCGCCAATATGTAACGAGAAACTTGGGTACGTCCTTCTTCTTTATAGCCCCGCATTGGGTTCGTCAATATGTAACGAGATTCTAGGGTACGTCCTTCTTTTGTAAAGCCCCGCGTTGGGTTCGTCAATATGTAACAAGCTAATTGGGTACGTCCTTCTTCCTTAAAGCCCCACGTTGGGCGCCAATATGTAACGAGAAACTGGTTGCCGTCTCTGTTAAAATGTGTTCACACTTGTTTATTATGTGTATTAGTGTGAATGTAGTGTGTTTGCCTCACACCGGTCGTTACATTAATCGAAGTCACTACTGGGGTCTGTAGCGTTGTCAAAATTACCAGTACAACCTACCTGTTAATTCATAGGGGTTGCGAATCCCGGGTGGCGCCAAATTGTTTCTATCAAAACAATTAAAATAGTTAAATTATAAGATGATACGTGTTATTAGCGTTGACAGCTGGAGCATTCGAATGGTTCCCGCCGCTATACAGGTTGCCGTCTTGACCACTCGTGACGAGCGCTAGTTGGTTATTGAATAAAACTTGCTAACACACATATACTCTACAACGTCCTATGAAATAAAAAGATAGTAATACTCTGTACTGTGATTTTAATACAAATTCGGTCATTAATTAATATGACAAATGGATTATAAATGTTTTGATAACAAATTGCTCCGGTTTATAACATGAAACACAAATATCTCAAGGTTGGCAAATCGATCTGAAAACAAATTATTTCTCTGCCGCTATGGCTACAGTTACATACAATATATTAATCTGTTCCAAATCTGGGGTTCTTTGGATTATGAAATAAGACATAAACGTTGGTTACATTAAAAAAGTACACTACCATACGTTATACGTACTTAGAAAGTATAATGTGTTTTTACAAATTGTTCGGTAGTGTCGTATTTTTGTTACAAAGTTGCACTCTTATGCGAGGTTATATTTTGATTAATAAAATGTTTTTACGTAAGTAAATTATGCATTAAAATCTTTGAAAGAAAATGATATTTGTTCAATAGTGAGAAATTTGATCATTTGAAAAATATTTAAAGTAATTTGGTTGTTTCGGGATTAAGGAATTTATTCGATACTTATCAGTTCAGATAGTGTTGATGTGTTGTCATCTGGGGTAGTGGATATTCTGCAAATTTGGACTGGTTTTAAGCTTCGATCATCTTTTTCAATCTTGTCTTGGGATTTCTGTTAACTAATTTATTGGTATTTGGTTCCAGGACATCGTTAATTCTTGGTAGGTCGGCATCTATTCGTCTTTGGTCATCTTGGTTAACTTCCGAAACTTTTCGTAACTATTTAAAGTAAAATTTCAATCATCACAATTTTGCGTGCCGCTTACCCACGCGTCGTTTCTTCAAGTCTAATAAATTTAACGGAAAATTAGCCTTCAACTAATAGTAACATCACTCCTTGGATTGGTTAATTCTTCTTTCAAAAGCATTGTTAAGAGATTTGAATTTTTATTCAAATTTATTAAGTATTTTCCTAATGGTTTTATTCCTTTACAGTTCCTTTGGGGTAATTAATGATATCACTATTATCTTTCTTTCCTTCCAAAGTTTACAATGATACCTCATAAGGTCATATTCTGTTATACATTGTAACTAGCCGTTTATGTGGGTTGTAAAGTTTTAATAATAATGTTATTTAGTGTTAATTGTGTCAAAATGTAACTTCTCTTATCGTTTACGGGTAAACCGTATTTCGCTCTGCTGCATTCAAATGTTGCCGCCTCGCCGCCTGATTGGCGCACGGCTTTCTGCAGTGTTGACTCGGCTAGCGTTTTGCTTTAACGCTTTCACTTCAATAATTCTTAGTTGTTATTATAAATTAATTGAATCAAACATACAGAATTGCAGATTGAGAACATTTATTAACCTTTTAGAATATTTCAATTACTTTATAGTACATCAAATTCGTTTTCTGCACTGGCTATTACACTTGTTCGGTTGGTACTTGCTCAGTTTGTGTACACAGCGTCTTTAATGTTAGTTTACAGTTATGTATGGTTATTCTCAGGGGTGTTAAAGTCCTTTCGGCTACAGAAATATATACTTACGGCTAACACACACAAAGTTATGACAATTCTTAATCCTAGTTACATAAACAAATTAATATCTCATTATATTCAATTAAGTAATTACCAATGAAAACTTGTAAAGAAATTTTGGGTTAGTTTTCGTTTGTCAAATTTATTTATCAAAAGGTTCGTCAATTATTTATTATATTTTACTTTTAATAATTGCTAATCGATTAAAGTTTAAATAGTGAATTTAACAAAGCATTTATTTTTGACTCGGAATAGTGATCAGTGAAGTGAAATAGTTATTTATTAATTCTGACCAAAAAATTGTGAATTCGATTATGGGATAATGTTTATACTCATCGGTTTTCCTGCTGAAGATCCTGATGTCGTCTTCTTCTATGGATAACTCCTGGGCTGTCGTCTTCTTATACTCTCCAGAAGTTTATTTCCCTCGTCTCGATGTTTCTCCTCGCTGACTCAGGCCTCGTATTCCTTCGGTTGTCGTCCGTCTTCTTCTATTAAGATGTTCCAATGATCCTCATTTGGTGTCCGTTGTCGTCTCTCTTCTTCACTGCGTCGTTCTGTCTTCTTCAGATAATTATGGTTTGTTAATTAATTTTTTATTACACAAAATTTTGTTCAGGATTCCCTGGACTATTGTTGTTATCTCCATCTGGTTTAAATTAGGTTCAAATTTACTTTAATAATAGTATTTTAATATGAGAGCTCCTCGATCCACTCTCAGCGTTGGTCAATAATACATTACTGAAAATCTAACGGTTTTTTGGCAATAAAATTCTTGTTGCTATGGTTACCTAATAAATTATGCTAATTTTCATTGGTTATTAACTTAAGTCATTGTTATGATTTAACGTCTTTTTTAGTCTAATTTTACCAAAATATCTTCAAATGAAGATTACTATCTTATACTAATAGCTGGAGTTATTACATGAGTACCATTCTTCCTAATTTTTCATGATGATCATTTTGATATCCCTCATGCCCACTTTTGAATAGCTAATTACATTTTTACTATTTTCCATATTTATATTTTACATATATTTTATTCAAAATTAGTTGTTATTCATATATTTTGGTACCAGGAATACTCACTTAATCGGTTTAACCATTTGGCATATTCTGCCTTAACTTTGGATTATTATTTGTTCTCAAAATTACTAAATTTATATTCAACAGTTGGCCTAGAGCCTAGATTTTATTCTACTCCCACCTAACATTTCTTAATAACATATCTGGTAATTCTAATACAATTTTATAAACAAAACAAACAATAAACATCAGTATTCCTAACTCTAATTCTTATTATGAAAGATTCCTTGTCAGGTTCTAGCCTGAAATAACTTTTAACTACCTTTTCTTTTCTCTACTGTTATCTTGCTTATCCTAAATTTACTACATTCTATGGTTTCTGAACAATAATAAAACTCTTACAATACTACTGTTAAACTGTGCCTTACTCGAAATGTTTTATCTACTAATCCCTTCACTTAAATACAGTGTCTATCCTTCTTATTTTACTACTCATTCTGATAACTTAATTCTTACCTTATTATATAATTCTGACATCCTATTACCTAAATTTATAATATCACAATCAGTTTAATCTTACTTACTAATGTACAGTTTATCAAAAATTGTTTATCTGTTTATTATAGTTTGCTTATATAATATTTTATTCTACACCCCCACTGCACTTTTCCTTTCATTAGAAGGTTTCTTTAATTATTATCATTCTCACTTCTCACTTTGTTCCATTATATGCTATACCTAGCACTTCACCACTTATTTAATTTTACACACATTTTTAACTTACTCACTTGTTTATTCACACGATTTGTCTGATTACTTTATATCACTGTGTGATTATGGTCATGAATAACTAATTTACTTCCAAATCACTCTGATCACTTTTAGTTATTACTTAAATATTGCTTTTTATTTGGCTCAAAGCATTGTTTATTGTCTTTGGCCATTATCATTACTATTAGTTTGGGGTATGGTTAGTTTCTAACTCCCTACCTTATATTATATAAGTACATTCTTTTATCAACAAGATATATGTGATATTATTACCTTCCATTAATCTTATTATCCTAGTTAAATCTCATATACTACAAATATCAGTTCATTATTTAATTTACAATATACTGGTCATTATTTGGGATTATTTGATTGCACTTAGGTCTCGGCTGCTTCTTCATTGTCTCTTGGTTCCTTTGGTATTTATCCGATCTACTGTGTCAGGTCATTGTCAGGTTAACAGTCATTTGTCATTTATTGGGTTACTGGGTTATTGATCTCTAAGTTTATAAGTTTTTGCCTCTTACTCTTATCTTCAGCTTTTTATTTTATAATTAAATACAATTGGATCTTCACTACCTTATGTCATGTTACATAATGCATCGCCACCAAAATTGATTATTTCGAAACAAAGATTATTATATTTTTTCTGAAATCATCAATATAGTTTATTTTATCAAGTTGTTATGATTCAGGAATTCGTCAATCGCTACTTCTTCTGTATTCATTCTTTATTAAGTCATGGTTCATAATATGATAATTGGTATTATTTTCTTTCTTTATTATTCCCTTTTATGTTCTATTTCCCTAAAATTTTTCTTCTCTCTCCTTCATATAAATTGGTACTAGCCAGAGGGCACGTGTGGCTCTATTACTCTGCTATCCATTTATACCCATTTTGAGTTCAGAGGCCTTGCCTATCTGCTCAATAACATAAAAAAATTGTTGGACGTATCTCAACATAAAATCATCACATAATAATATTCATAATAATTATAATAATAGTCGTTCATTTCCGACTCACATAATATTAATACAATAAAACACTTTTGGGATTAATTATTCTCTCTTTTATACATTTCATGACTTTTTCATCTCAATAACTTATTTGGATTCCTTTGTTTAAGCTTATGGCGATATTTAATAGGCATTTTGCATTGTTTTACTAGCTTATTTTATATGGTAGTGATTCTATTTGTCATCACTTTAATGCTCATTGATATTTAAAATTAACATTGTAGCTGGCTTCTGGCTCACTTCTATTTTTTCATTGATTGTTCAGTTAATCTGCCAGTGTTATTTTTTATTTGATTGTTTTGTCTCTTCTTTTGTGAAACATTAATTTTTATTACTCCCTTTTGTGATAGGGTTGGTTAATGATGTTATGTAGCGTCATCATTATTTGTGTAACATTTAATTATTTTATATCTCAATTTTTATGATATTTCATTATACATATTTTCAAAATTACATGTGTTTACACATTTTGTTTCACACTTGGTCGTAAGTTTAGCCTTACTTTGTTTTGAATTTAGCTTATCTTTCTTCTAAATTCCCTTTCATTTATAATAATAATAGTTCCACTCAAATACTTATTGTAAGTTGTGCTTACATTTATTTTTGAATTTTTATAATTTTTACTTTCAAAATTCTCTTTAATTTTCTGACACTGGTTCATAATACTTTTTTAAAGAAAACTGGTTATAAGTCCCTTTTATTTTTTTAGTTGTGATTTCACTTATGACATAGGTATTATTTTTGTTATCTTTCAATATGAGATAGGGTCCATTGTATAATAACAGTAATTTCTTTGTGATTCCCTCTCTGGAACTTGGTAATTCTCGGTTTCGTATTAATACCTTTTCTCCTTCACTGTACCGGATTGCCTTCGGTTGCATTTTATGATATTTAGCCTTTTTCTTTTCTGTTTGCTCCGCTATCTTACTATAGAATTTGGCGTTATCAAATTGGTATATTGGATTGGTGGGGAAATTGACAAGTTCTTCTATGGCTCGAGGTGGTGGTTTTCCGTACATGATGGTGTAAGGGGTATCCTTAATGGATTCATGATAGGCGAGATTTATGAAATTTTCAGTGGCTTCGAGGTATTCGCTCCACTTACGTTGCTGATCGTGGCAGTATGTACGAAGAATCCTCCCAACTTCACGGAGCACTCTTTCCGCTGGGTTGCTGTTCGGGTAGTAAATTGAAGTCTTGTATGTTCAGATACCCAGATCCATTAATGTGTCTTTCCATCGTCTTCCTCGGAATTGAGTACCATGGTCAGTGGTAATATTCATGGGACTCCCCACCTCAGTGATGTATCTCTGTGTGATAACGTTCAATACCTTCTTTGTAGTAGCACGGTTGATTGGATACAATTTAATAAATTTTGAGTAATGGTCCATGATAATGATTATGAATTTGTGTTGCTTTCTACCTCCACTTCGTGGCATAGGTCCACATATGTCTAAGAAGACTCGTTCCATTTTATTTGTAGAGGTTATTGGTTGCATTATTCCTTCCTTCCTGTCGTTGTTGCATTTAACAAGCTGGCATATGTGAGTTTTTTATGGTCTTCCTTACCCTCCGGTTAATATCTTTCAGATGTGTGTTCTTCTAACGCTTTTGTCACCTTCAGTGCTCCCATGTGTCCGTACCTGAGGTGGTACTCCATTATGATCTCGGCTGCGGTTTCTTTAGGTATCATCAGTTTCCACGTATTCTGGTTGGGTTTAGTTTTAACAAACAAAATATCTTCATGAACGCAATAGTACTGAGTTGCTTTTTCTTCCTGTCGATCTAGTCTCTCTCGGATTTGATTTGATTTTGCATCCTCTTTCTGGTGTTGTATCACTTTGTTCACTATCACTTCTAGGTCAGAGTTATTTTTCATGATGTTAAATACCTTCACAATGGTCTCCTTTTCTCCATCGAAGGTTTGTTGTTCTGTGTTAATCCATGATAGCACATCAGCTGCTGTGTTTTTGCTACCAGGGATATACTCCCAGTTGATGTGATATTCTTGGAGAGCAAGAATCCATCTGGCTAGTCGACCATGGCTGAGTTTGCAGTTCTTCAAAAAGGAAATGGATTTATGGTCGGTGTGCACGGTGATAGGATATCCAAGTATGTAAGTCCGAAATTTTCCACAAGAAAAGACCACACTCAACAGTTCTTTTTCAGTTACATGATAATTGCGCTCACATTGGTTTAATGTTCGGCTGGCGAAGCTTATTACTTGGTGGTTTCCATCTTTGTCTTCTTGGTAAAGCACCGATCCCAAGCTAATGTCGCTTGCGTCGCAGTTCATGTAAAAGGGTCTATTGAAATCGGGATGGTTTAACATGATAGTGTCGAGGAAGTGTTTTTTGATAGTGTTGAAGATTGTTTCCTGTTCTGGGCCCCACATCCACTTGCTTTTGGATGACAGCTGTGGTGATAGTTTCGTAGTCAGCTCTGAATAATTTTGCTGGAACTTTCTGTAGTAGTTACAGATGCCCAGAAACGACTGTAACTGTTTCTTATTTTTAGGGGTAGGAAAACGTTGAATGGCATCTACTTTATCGGTTGATGGTGTTATCCCTTGTCGTGACAGGTTGAATCCAAGGAATTGGACTTCTGCTGCTATCAGCTTAGACTTCTCTAGTTTTAACGTCACATTGTTAATGGATAATTTTTCTAACACTTTTTCAACTCTCATACAATGCTCCTCCCAATTTGATGAAGTGATCAGCAGATCATCAACGTATACAGTGGTATAGCTCATAGTTTCGGGACCCAGTATCTGGTCCATGCAGCGAACAAATATTGCTACTGAGTTTACCAGCCCAAAAGGTAGTCGCTTGAACTGGTAGTTCCTGCCTTCAAATATGAACGCTACGTATTTTCGGCTGGCTGGGTGCAATTCTACTTGCCAGTACCCGCAGACCGTATCCCATGTGCTGATAAATTGCGTTCTATGGAACTTCTTGAGGATCTCCTCAATCTCGCCAGGAGATGTCCTGTCGTTGATCAGTATTTTATTTATTTCTGGAGCGTCGAGACACAAGCGTACTCTTCCATCCTTTTTCGTAACAGCAACTATAGGACTGGTGTACTGCGAACAACTATATTCTATGATGTCTTCCTCCATCATTTTACTAATTTCTGTGCGCACTGCTTCTTTGGCTGCATACGCTATGGGATAGGATTTTTTATTGAAATTGGCCACTTCTTTAAATCTCAACTCGCATTGATACCCCCGTACCTTTCCTGGTTGGTCGGAAAATACATGTCGGTACTTGTTGTAAATTCTTATTAACTTCTCCACCTCTTGCTCTGTCAATGGATTCCCATCTTGGGTTCCTCGGAATTGTCGGATTTCCTCCAATTTCCGATGCCATAGAATGTCATTATTTACTTGACTGTCTGGCTTCACCTCCCACCTCCGGTCTGGTGAATCACAAACTGTTCTTATGCTGTATATTTTACTTACTGGTAGGACCCCCTTGCTGCCAGTTAATTCAGCTACCCATTCTCTGCTTTCATATTTCATGGTTACCTTCGATAATTCCATATCGATAACTGCAGAGTACTTTCTCAATATGTCACAACCAATTAGAATGTCAAATGGCAAGTTGTGAGCAATTAAAAATATCATAGGCAGTGTCTCACCATTACTTATGACTTCTAGAGACACTTGTCTCTTAATTGTCTTATTTTGCCTCCCAGTGGCTCCAATTAAAATAATGTTACTTATTGGTAACGTTGGTAAGCTGGTCTTACTCTCTTTTTGAATTTTGTCGTACATGTTTATATCAATCAGAGACACATTTGTGTAGCGGGGCATTTTTGGGCATACCTGGGGTAATAACATAATTTGTATTTTTTCATAAATAAATAATAATTAACATGTTGAGTGATAGGGACAGAAATTATAAACTTAGGTAAATTTCCTGTTTGAAACGAAAACAACAGTGGCAGCATTGACTGTGCAGATATTTAATAATATTGTGTGGACCGTTTTAATAACAGACAAACGGTGCAAAAGTCAAATCAAGGACAAACACAACAGTAAACAAATTATATAACCAGCATCAGGCGATCGTTGCGTCAGCGTATGACATAACGAGGTGTGTCACCAGTTTCGTCAGACACACAGAACAAAGACTCAGTGGCAAAACAACATCTGAATTCAACAGACGCAACTAACTGTGCGTTAGCCGGTTCGCCGGTTTTTCGGCGAAGTTTTGTGTGTTCGCCGACGCGCCCGCAACATATAAAATGTGATAAAAAATGGAAAAAATTAAATAACAGTTTGCTCTTAGAACCGAACAGAAACAAAACCGTTTTATTAATACAAATGACAGTTTCGGAGGTGTAAACAAATTCTCATTAACGGAAAATGTGCGTGTGGAGAATGCTACGTCGTTTGGACTCAAATGCAGCTAAGTGGTCTACAAAAATAAAATCAAAATTTTCAATTATGATTTAAATAATATGTTCACATAAATTGTAATAATCATATTTAAAGATTTTTTAATAGAAGAGCTCTTAGAATCCTGGGGTAGATGTGTGTGTGTGCGTGAGTATGTAAGCATATATAAATTTAAACAAAGAAGGCTGGTTTGTGTGGTTAGGTCTTAATGTATATATATTAGTCAGGTTAACTTTATAGAAGTATATTTGCAATTTACATATTATGTTTTTTAAATCCCATTATATGCCTAATAACTTCTGTCAATATGAATTTGTAGTAGAAAAAAGAATTTCAGGAGATAGTGTTTAAACAACAAAAGTTAGTAAAATGTCAATAAAACTATGTTAATGGGAAACAATATAAAGTTTTTCTTTATTTAAACAACCAGTTCTGATCTCCTGTGTTCGCCGAAAAGAACCCTGAAATGATAGGTATAAATTTTTTTTTTTTTTTGTTTGCTCGTTAACCATAAAACGAGATGGCGCCCGATAATCATACAAGGAATGTTATTAAATTTGTTATTAAGTAGCTTCACATTTGGCTTCCGAACGTAGGGACGATTTATATAAAGGAATTTTATATAAATATAGGCCTACGTGGGAGAACAGAATGGTTGTTGAGGTAAAATAAAATTTTTTTTTTTTTTGCATACGTAAAATAGACGTAGACATGAGGTTATGTTTTGATAGTGTTATGGATGTAGTGAATTATTTGTTGAATTATATAATGAGTATTATGAAGTAATAGGCATAATAATTAATATGTATGATAATTATTAAATAGTATAAAGGGTATTATAATAAAATCTTTTAAAAATGGCTAAGATACAAGAAAATGATATGATGAAATATTTATGTAGCATGGTGTGCAGTATGAAAGAGAGTATAGACAAGCAACAGGCGATGTTAGAGTTAAAATTTAACGAAATAAAAAGTGATTCTGACGTTAAATTTAATAATTTCAATGACAAATTAGATATACAGAATGAGAAATTCGATGAACAAAAGAATAGTTTTGAGGAGTTAAAAAATCAGAATAAAGAGTTGAAACATGAGATTCAAGTATTAACTAAATGCGTAGAAAGTACCAATGAAACAGTAAAAAATAGTTTAAATAAATTAGAACAGAGTGTTGAGAAATTTGAGAAATTGGGTGACAGTGTTTTAAGTATAACAAATATTAATAATGATGAAATAATGGAAGATGTAGTATCAAATAGTGAAAATGATATTAATGACAATTCTGAGAGTATAGTGGGGGTGAAGAATAATGGAGAAACAAATGATGAAAATATAATAACAAATAGTACTAATGAAAATGCAGAATGTAGTGATTATGAGATGTTAATGAGTGTTTATGAAGTAGAGAGAGAGTGGAAAAATAATGTTGTAGTTGAATGGGGACAGAGGGCAAATTTTCCCCTTATTGTTTATAATGATGATGATGATTTAATGTTGTTTTTTCAGGGCAAGAGACCCTTATTGTTAAATGAATTAATGTTGTATAAAGTTGTACCCTCTGTCCGTAATAATTGTGAGAATATAATGTGGTGCTATGAAGAAAGAGAGTTATGTATTGAGAGTGAAATAGAACTATATAAGTTAGAAAGAAAGTATGATGAATTGAGAAAAATACTAGAAGGGGTGATGATGAATCATGTGAAATACGTACCTGTTGAAAGAGAGATAGAGAATAATTTTGATAATATCTTACTTAACTATAATGACTTACCTGACGTAGTAGTTGAGGAATACAAAAATGAGAAAACAATTTACCTGACATTAACAAATAACACTGATATAGACGGGACAATCCTAACTTATGGTGACGAGATTTATAGTGGTATAATGGATGAAATAGAATTGATAGGTTATTATGATAGTAATGATTATAATAACTTGTGTGTAGATAATACTGATGAATGTTACAAATACACTAGATATATATATGACGATGGAGGGTGAGCTAAAAGATCAGTGTTGGGACATTTTTAAATATTGTAAATTATTGGTAATGACCTTGCAGATTTGGACAGTAAAATGTGAAAAAATGGACCAGTTATTGACGTATACTTTGTAAATATAATGTAGGGAATTCATGTGTGTATTATGAAATGTTAGGTACGTAATGTGTATATGTATTAGAAAATGTTGTGTTAATAATAATAATATTATTAATATTTTGCACTTTAATTAAATATTACAATAATTATGAAGACAATAATTAATGATTGGTAGAATGTTGATAATAATTGAAATATGTTATTTTAATAATCAAATAAATATTTAATTAATTTTAATAATCAATTGAAGTAAATAATTTGAGATGTTTAGATATTGTGATTGAATGTTATGTGTTTGAATTTTTATAATGAATTTGAATGGTTTGATGAGATTCTAATTTAATAATAATTAATCAATAAATAAATGTTAAATGGTTTATTTTGTGGAATAACATAATGATTAAAAATATATGTTAATAATAAATTTAGAAATTTTGAAAATCTGATTGCAACACAGGATAAATCCATAATGACGATAAATAAAAAGAGTTAATGAAAATTTTTAAATAATAATGTTTATAAATTTTTATATAAATTATTTAAAAGAGAATTGTTTGTTTAAATGTATGCTAATAATCCAGGTTGATTTCTATTTGTGTATGATGTTATGTGATGTATTATAAAAGATGTGTGTGTGGCTGGGAGGTTATCCAGGGGATAACGTATTAAAAATTTGCTATATTTTAATTAATAATGATGATTTGCTACTCAATAATTTTGTTTTGATTTGAAAATAGATGCACTAAATACTTCTTATATTGTGTTATTATGTCTTATTATGTTAATTGCATTAGTATGTTAGGTATAAGGATTATAAAAATATGATAATATGTTTTAATGTGTTTATAGATTTTAAAAGAAAATGAAAAATAGTTGTGATAGGTAAAATTTTCAATGGGTTGCAAAAGATAGAAATGGGTGATAGTAATTATTTGAATAAAATGTTTGAATCAGTCCAAGTTGAATTTTTCGGGACATATAGATCTGTCCAAATTGAAGTCAGAGTTAAAGAAATAGTGGAGATGAAAATAATGCAATGTTGTTTTGAGTTAATGTATGTTATAGAATTTTGAGAAGTATAAGTGGAGACACAGTAGAAATGGAGAATTTATGTAGAGTTTTGAGTGATATATTGTTGTTTATTTTGTTGATGTTATTTTGATGTAGTTGTAGTGAGGTAATGAGATTGAGATTTTTTGGGGATGGCAATTTTGTAGTAGGGGTAGTGTAATGTGGGAGTCCGCAACATAAGGGTTGGGACGGGATTTGGTATAGTTTTAGTGGGAAGGGGCCGCCTTAGGTAAAATCCGGGAACCAGAGAACGGGAATTGAGCTTTTTGGGGGGGGGAACACGTATCCTATGTACAAAGGGTTAGAGAGTATTTTTTTATATATTGAGAGAAGGTGGCGATTGGAGTTAAAATAGTAAGTAGTTAGAGGTAGAGAAGGGTTAGTAGATTTTTGATAGTGGGGTGTCATACTAGTTAAAGATTTTGTAAGGGAGCGTTAGAGTAATAAAAGGGGAAGTTTAGGAGTAAATGCCAAGTTGATAAAGTAAATTATAATGAATAACGTAGAATCACCCAAAGTAATGAAATGGAATAATGATTGCCATGATTGAAAAAACAAACAAACAAAATTGTAATTTTGAGAAACGAATTAATAAGAGTAAATCAAGTTTAAAAGTAATTTTCTGATTTTATATGCCAACTTAATGATGTGAAGTGTATAAATTTTACATACAAATTGTTTATTTTAAGATATTTTCTTATGTTAAGATGTATTATTATGTTATATTATGTTATATTAGATGTTTTGATATGTTAGGAATAAGTAAATGAAAACAAAACCAGTGCTTCTTAGCGCAAACCAGCACCGCTAGGGGGGAACAGATCAGTTGGGGATATGGTGTTGTATAAGGCCACCATTTGATATGTTAATTTGTTGTTTCAGTGTTTGGTGGTGCTGTGGCGGCGGACCTGAGCTGGCCTGCGCGTCAGAGCAGGGGCGTTAAGTATCTGTCTGACTCTACGGTGTTGGGATCTCGAGAGAGAAGTCCAGTATTGTCATGCAGATGCGGTCACAGTCTCCGGACCAAGGGTGAGTTGATTATATTTTTTTTTTTTGTAAACCATACAGGGGGTTGTGGCGACATATCCTGGCTGATCCCTCTAGCAAGTATGAATGTGTCAATGAGATTTTTTATGCTTCGGCATAAAATATCTCATTGAGGGGGTATTGTAGCGGGGCATTTTTGGGCATACCTGGGGTAATAACATAATTTGTATTTTTTCATAAATAAATAATAATTAACATGTTGAGTGATAGGGACAGAAATTATAAACTTAGGTAAATTTCCTGTTTGAAACGAAAACAACAGTGGCAGCATTGACTGTGCAGATATTTAATAATATTGTGTGGACCGTTTTAATAACAGACAAACGGTGCAAAAGTCAAATCAAGGACAAACACAACAGTAAACAAATTATATAACCAGCATCAGGCGATCGTTGCGTCAGCGTATGACATAACGAGGTGTGTCACCAGTTTCGTCAGACACACAGAACAAAGACTCAGTGGCAAAACAACATCTGAATTCAACAGACACAACTAACTGTGCGTTAGCCGGTTCGCCGGTTTTTCGGCGAAGTTTTGTGTGTTCGCCGACGCGCCGGCAACATATAAAATGTGATAAAAAATGGAAAAAATTAAATAACAGTTTGCTCTTAGAACCGAACAGAAACAAAACCGTTTTATTAATACAAATGACAGTTTCGGAGGTGTAAACAAATTCTCATTAACGGAAAATGTGCGTGTGGAGAATGCTACGTCGTTTGGACTCAAATGCAGCTAAGTGGTCTACAAAAATAAAATCAAAATTTTCAATTATGATTTAAATAATATGTTCACATAAATTGTAATAATCATATTTAAAGATTTTTTAATAGAAGAGCTCTTAGAATCCTGGGGTAGATGTGTGTGTGTGCGTGAGTATGTAAGCATATATAAATTTAAACAAAGAAGGCTGGTTTGTGTGGTTAGGTCTTAATGTATATATATTAGTCAGGTTAACTTTATAGAAGTATATTTGCAATTTACATATTATGTTTTTTAAATCCCATTATATGCCTAATAACTTCTGTCAATATGAATTTGTAGTAGAAAAAAGAATTTCAGGAGATAGTGTTTAAACAACAAAAGTTAGTAAAATGTCAATAAAACTATGTTAATGGGAAACAATATAAAGTTTTTCTTTATTTAAACAACCAGTTCTGATCTCCTGTGTTCGCCGAAAAGAACCCTGAAATGATAGGTATAAATTTTGTGTTTTTTTTTTTGTTTGCTCGTTAACCATAAAACGAGATGGCGCCCGATAATCATACAAGGAATGTTATTAAATTTGTTATTAAGTAGCTTCACATTTGCTCCTGTGTCGATCATAAATTTTATATTTACATTATACACTTTAGCGGTAACATAGGCAATTTCATTATCCGGGTGCTTGATTAATGAGGAATTTTCTTCCATAAGCTCCTCTCGGATATTTTTCAGATAATGGTTCTGAATTATTATAATAGTGTTGTCATTTGTCTCGTCTGTCTGTGTAGTTATTAACCCAATAGATCGGATCAGTGACGGGTCCTGTGGTATTCTCACTGCCGCTGCTCGTTTAAATGCTGGCCGTTGCCTTCGGCGCGGTCCTCTGTTCTGACGGGGTGATTATTCTCCGTGTTTTGCCTTCTGTCAATCGAGTGGTCATTTCGAGTTATTTGTTCTCGACTTCTTTTGTTCTCTCCGGCACTCCGGCTCCTCGGTCTTCTATAACTGCATCTCCCGTCATTTCTACCTTCTGCATTTACATAGTTTACCCGTCGTCTGTATGTTTGATTCTGTGTTGACAGGTTATTATTATGGTACTGATTATTTGGTCTGTTATAACCACCTCCATTTTGGTTATTTCCCCTGTTGTAAGGATGGTTTACATTGTTATTATTATTGGGGTAATTCTGATTATGGTTTCTTGGGTAATTATTATTGTTGTTTTGGTTATGGAACCCTCGATAATTATTGGGGTTGGATGGCGGATGATTGGCCGGGGTGTGGTTTCCTTGTGGCCCACTTGGTTGATTCCGGTTGTCATAATTTCTGTAGTTTGGTGAGTTCTTCTGTCTGTTCAAGACATAGTGTTTCTCCCGCTCGTACTCTCCCAATAATGCGGCCATCTCTTGTATAGTTTTAATTCGTCCACTTAAACGGCTTTTTGTGATCTCCCCGTCGTAGTGATATGCCAGTTGTGTCACTAGCCACTCTTCCGGGATGTTAGGTTCGAGGTTCCTCGCTATGCTTACCTTACCTAAAAAGTAAGCGGTTGGTGACTGTCCTAGGTAAGGGTCGAATCTGCCATTGCTTATGTTGTTTCTCACCACGTGCTGAGTCGCCTCCGACCAGTATTTGTCTTTGAATAATTTCTTGAACTCACTGAAATTATTTATATCTGGTCTCACCACCGTCCACCAATTATCATGGACTTCTTTGAACATGTCATCTATCATGCTCTTGATTACCGTCCACCTTGTCTCTCTGGTTCGGACTAAGTTCTCCTCCACTCGTTCTATAAACTCAATTGGATTGCGTTTATAATTTTTAAAGTTTATTGTCTGTCTGTTTTCGCTACATAATACATGTGAGGTCATGATTGGTCGATCCTTCAATGCGTTGATCTCCTCTTGTAGGCGTAGCTCTCTAGCCCTAAATTCAGCTATTTTCCCTTCTTGGGCGGTTGTGGTGTCCTTCACTTCACTTACTGACGCTTCCAATCTGCTATAGTTCTCTTCTACTCTGGTTTGTATTTGTTCTAATTTGTTGTTAGTTTCTTTTTGGAGTCCTTCAACCCTCCTCTTACCTTCACCTTCAACTTCATTTACCTTGATTAAAATTTCTTCTCGGACTTGCATCACTACTTCGCTGGTTTTCTCTATCTTCTCTTCCGTTTCCATTACAGTTTGTTTCAGTTCTTCTCTGTACTCCGTCAACTGTTGCTGTAATGTATCTTGGTTATACTCAATTTTGTCGTTCAACGTTTCAATGTCCTCTTTCATGAGTCTCAGGGTTTCGCTGGTTTTTTCATTACTTCTCTCTATCTTCTCACTAATCAATTTATTCTCCTCCTTCAACTTCTGTGTCAGGGTTTCATTTAATGATTCAAACTTCTTGTCTAGTTTTTCATTCTGTTTCTTGGAATTATCTTCAAACTTCTTGTCCATTTTCTTGAAGTTGTCATTTATTGACTCAAACTTCTTGTCTAATTCTTCGTTGTTTTGTTGCAATAATTTCTTAGTGTCCTTCATTTCTTCTTTCTGCTTCTTGAAATTGTCATTTATTGACTCAAATTTCTTATCTAATTCTCCCTTATCTTCCTTTCTTTGTTCCTTCATTTCCTCATTATTTTTTTCTATACTCTTCTTCAAACTACTCATTAATTCCATGAACTGTTTCCAATCAGGTTTTTCCCCAGCTTCCTCCTGCTGTGTAGGTTTATCTGTTTCCATAGGGGTTAATAATTCTTCGACATCTTCCACTGATGTTATTTCCTTTTCTTCCATTCGGACGTCTCTCTCGATCTCCTTTTCTAATCTCCTTGCTTCCTCTTCCGCCTCCTTTTCGCGTAGCACGGTCTGTCTTGTGCCGATTTTTTCCCGTTCCATTTCTGTAGTCGCCGCTAGAATCTGTAAAGTTTAAAGGTATGTTTCCTTAACTATTCTAGCCCTACTAGTTGGCGCGCCACTTTGTAACTAGCCGTTTATGTGGGTTGTAAAGTTTTAATAATAATGTTATTTAGTGTTAATTGTGTCAAAATGTAACTTCTCTTATCGTTTACGGGTAAACCGTATTTCGCTCTGCTGCATTCAAATGTTGCCGCCTCGCCGCCTGATTGGCGCACGGCTTTCTGCAGTGTTGACTCGGCTAGCGTTTTGCTTTAACGCTTTCACTTCAATAATTCTTAGTTGTTATTATAAATTAATTGAATCAAACATACAGAATTGCAGATTGAGAACATTTATTAACCTTTTAGAATATTTCAATTACTTTATAGTATATCAAATTCATTTTCTGCACCGGCTATTACACTTGTTCGGTTGGTACTTGCTCAGTTTGTGTACACAGCGTCTTTAATGTTAGTTTACAGTTATGTATGGTTATTCTCAGGGGTGTTAAAGTCCTTTCGGCTACAGAAATATATACTTACGGCTAACACACACAAAGTTATGACAATTCTTAATCCTAGTTACATAAACAAATTAATATCTCATTATATTCAATTAAGTAATTACCAATGAAAACTTGTAAAGAAATTTTGGGTTAGTTTTCGTTTGTCAAATTTATTTATCAAAAGGTTCGTCAATTATTTATTATATTTTACTTTTAATAATTGCTAATCGATTAAAGTTTAAATAGTGAATTTAACAAAGCATTTATTTTTGACTCGGAATAGTGATCAGTGAAGTGAAATAGTTATTTATTAATTCTGACCAAAAAATTGTGAATTCGATTATGGGATAATGTTTATACTCATCGGTTTTCCTGCTGAAGATCCTGATGTCGTCTTCTTCTATGGATAACTCCTGGGCTGTCGTCTTCTTATACTCTCCAGAAGTTTATTTCCCTCGTCTCGATGTTTCTCCTCGCTGACTCAGGCCTCGTATTCCTTCGGTTGTCGTCCGTCTTCTTCTATTAAGATGTTCCAATGATCCTCATTTGGTGTCCGTTGTCGTCTCTCTTCTTCACTGCGTTGTTCCGTCTTCTTCAGATAATTATGGTTTGTTAATTAATTTTTTATTACACGAAATTTTGTTCAGGATTCCCTGGACTATTGTTGTTATCTCCATCTGGTTTAAATTAGGTTCGAATTTACTTTAATAATAAAAATTTTAATATGAGAGCTCCTCGATCCACTCTCAGCGTTGGTCAATAATACATTACTGAAAATCTAACGGTTTTTTGGCAATAAAATTCTTGTTGCTATGGTTACCTAATAAATTATGCTAATTTTCATTGGTTATTAACTTAAGTCATTGTTATGTTATAACGTCTTTTTTAGTCTAATTTTACCAAAATATCTTCAAATGAAGATTTCTATCTTATACTAATAGCTAGAGTTATTACATGAGTACCATTCTTCCTAATTTTTCGTGATGATCATTTTGATATCCCTCATGCCCACTTTTGAATAGCTAATTACATTTTTACTATTTTCCATATTTATATTTTACATATATTTTATTCAAAATTAGTTGTTATTCACATATTTTGGTACTAGGAATACTCACTTAATCGGTTTAACCATTTGCCACATTCTGCCTTAACTTTGGATTATTATTTGTTCTAAAAATTACTAAATTTATATTCAACAGTTGGCCTAGAGCCTAGATTTTATTCTACTCCCACCTAACATTTCTTAATAACATATCTGGTAATTCTAATACAATTTTATAAACAAAACAAACAATAAACATCAGTATTCCTAACTCTAATTCTTATTATGAAAGATTCCTTGTCAGGTTCTAGCCTGAAATAACTTTTAACTACCTTTTCTTTTCTCTACTGTTATCTTGCTTATCCTATAATTTACTACATTCTATGGTTTCTGAACAATAATAAAACTCTTACAATACTACTGTTAAACTGTGCCTTACTCGAAATGTTTTATCTACTAATCCCTTCACTTAAATACAGTGTCTATCCTTCTTATTTTACTACTCATTCTGATAACTTAATTCTTACCTTATTATATAATTCTGACATCCTATTACCTAAATTTATAATATCACAATCAGTTTAATCTTACTTACTAATGTACAGTTTATCAAAAATTGTTTATCTGTTTATTATAGTTTGCTTATATAATATTTTATTCTACACCCCCACTGCACTTTTCCTTTCATTAGAAGGTTTCTTTAATTATTATCATTCTCACTTTGTTCCATTATATGCTATACCTAGCACTTCACCACTTATTTAATTTTACACACATTTTTAACTTACTCACTTGTTTATTCACACGATTTGTCTGATTACTTTATATCACTGTGTGATTATGGTCATGAATAACTAATTTACTTCCAAATCACTCTGATCACTTTTAGTTATTACTTAAATATTGCTTTTTATTTGGCTCAAAGCATTGTTTATTGTCTTTGGCCATTATCATTACTATTAGTTTGGGGTATGGTTAGTTTCTAACTCCCTACCTTATATTATATAAGTACATTCTTTTATCAACAAGATATATGTGATATTATTACCTTCCATTAATCTTATTATCCTAGTTAAATCTCATATACTACAAATATCAGTTCATTATTTAATTTACAATATACTGGTCATTATTTGGGATTATTTGATTGCACTTAGGTCTCGGCTGCTTCTTCATTGTCTCTTGGTTCCTTTGGTATTTATCCGATCTACTGTGTCAGGTCATTGTCAGGTTAATAGTCATTTGTCATTTATTGGGTTACTGGGTTATTGATCTCTAAGTTTATAAGTTTTTGCCTCTTACTCTTATCTTCAGCTTTTTATTTTATAATTAAATACAATTGGATCTTCACTACCTTATGTCATGTTACAACATTAACTTTAGTCTAAATATTTGATATTTGATAAATTACATATCTTTCTTAAATTAAACTTTTATAATAACATTTCTGTTTTAATATGATTTGCATATAATTACTGGCCATTTACTGGTCTTAGATTAGTAAAGTTTCTTGCAAAATTGTTACAATTGACATTTGAGTGTATCTGACAGTTAGATGTTTTCATAGCCAAGATTAGCCATGATGGTTTTTTGGTGGATTTCTTTTAAATTACATTTTGTTCAGCTGATGGGCTTCACTTAGTTATCATATTTGTTTGTGTTGTGTGTTCATCCTGTTTGTGTTTTAATCATTATTCAATACAACTTTCATTACACATATTTTAAAATATAACAATTAGGCTTATGGACTCTAAGTTCCCTTCAGCCATATCCTCTTCATAACATTGAACCAAACTATTCTTTATAAGTTACTAGTTATTGTTAGTTCTAACATTAATTCATTTCTTTTGTTACTACTTTGAGTGATAAACATCATCACTTCTTGCAAATTTATGAAAGTTAATTCCCCTTTCAACATGGGGTGTTTTATTCATTGTAGTCTTAATTTTAAAAACAAAACTTTATTTCTATTCTACTATCTCCTCCATACCATGTTAATACAAACTGTTTTTGTCTGGGCTTTCTCCCTGAATAACATTACATGCTTCTTTTATATTTATTTGAAATATTATTTTTAATTATATAAATGTGTACAAGATCACTCCAATCATTGATTGTTTATCAATGCTGTATAAAGTGTTTTCTTACTTATCATTACATTTTTATTGCTTAACATAACTATTTCCCTGTATCACCTTCACCTTTAATTAATAGAGGTTCATCACTGATACACTTTCACTATTTTTAGGGTATTTACACTTTCACTGTTGCACTTTACTTTGGTTCACTGTTTGTATTGAGTGTTATTTAATGGGTAATCCCTATACTTTTCTCCTATTATTTCTCACTATTTCTTTCCAGCATAATATTTATTATTAATAATATTAGGTTATTTATTTTTTGTTAAATCTAACCTTCCTAATTGTGTTAGTGTACTTTTCTACAATACGTCACTTTACAATCGTCTTGTGTCTTTAAAATAGGTACATAAGTTATTTCAATTATAATAATACTATTTGTTTCATTAATGGATAATTATTTGGGGTTTATTTACAGTATTCTATCCTTGAGTCTACTATTTTTCCCCTTTATATGTGTGTTAGTTTCCCCTTGGGTTTAATCTGTCTCCTCTTCCTCTTCTTCTTCATCTTCATCTTCTTCAATTGTCTTCATCTTGGTTCGGTTCTCCTCCTCTCATCTGGTTTGGCTTCTGTTTAGTCGTAGGGATTTGTTCCCTTCCTTTGATTCTTCTTTAGTTCTGGTTTCTTATCTTCCTTTGTTAGTTCATAATTGTTTGGTCCATCACCTTTTTTTTCTTGAGTATGTCTCGTGGTTCCCTTCTTTGTGTTTTTGTTGTTGGGTCACTTGGGTTGGGTAATACCGTCGTTCGTTGTGTCATAATATTTATATTTTATTATTTTTTAAACATTTTATTTTATATGAAGTATTTTTATATTAAGAATTATCTTTTTTATCCCTGGTACGGGGTTTGGCTTATTTGTTTTGTAACAATATATATATATATATATGTTAAACCCCTTTTAATTACTGAGCTCTTTAATATTTATTTTATTATTGATGCAAATCGATATAGTTACTTTTGTGTCGTTCTCATCTACCCGCGTCATCCACAGCGGTTCGCCATTACCGGCCGGGTACGTTCACTTTCACTAAGACACCCCGAACTGTTTTGGTTTTTCGAATTTAAGTATTCTTTTCACACCACCTTATCTTCCACCTATCCTTCTTTTACACTATGCTGGGGCAGGCCGCGCGTACTTACACACGTCGGCCTCCCGACATTTTTTAATGGAGACTGTTACTGTATTGTCTACTATACAGTTTGGCTACTGGTGATGAACTGCCAACCTCGTGCGCGTGGTTGCCTACCCGCCATGCGTTAGGTGTCGCCGTCACTCGTTCCGTGATTGGCTTAAAGGCGGTTAGTGGGAATAATTCGCCTTCCTTCCGTTATGTATTTTGGGTCGGAGATTATATATTTTCTCATGCCCTTTGTCCTCTGAGCACATGTCACCAAAAAAGCGGCACACACGCGCGCTCTTACACATTCCCAGACACTTAATTGCATTTGTGCCTCGCACGGCTTGGTATCGCACGGACAAGGTGTTCAAAAATGTCAAGCGTTTGTGATCAAAACGTTGTTTAGCTTGGGTTGCTACCACTTTTACAATATTATTAAAGAATAAAATAGATCCCAATAGTTTGTACCGTTACAATACCCCCCCCAATGAGAGGTTTTCTGCTGAAACAGAAAAACTCTCATTGCCTAAAAAGAACCTACGAGGACCAGCAAGGATATGGCGCCAACAACCCCCCTTAAATCCTTATTACAATCATGGGTAACTTACCCCTCTAGTCTGGTGACTGCGGCTGCACCTGAATGACTCTACTGGACTTCCCTGCTCGAGATCCCAACACCAAAAGTCAGACAGGCACTGCCACAGTATCACCAAACTCTGTAACATTCAATAAAAAATATCAATTACTGCAATTACTGGCTTTTCAACGTACCACATCCTTAACTGACTTGTTTCCCCTTAGTCGTACTGGTTTGCCTTTTAGCAAAGTACTGGTTGTATATCTCAATGAACTACTTAAATAAACAATATTTCTTAACACATGTATCCTTAACCTGAACATATTACATTTTCCTGTATTATATGTTCCATATTATTTTTACTTCTGTAACCTATACAATACACATTTACTATTTAGGTTAGACACAACAAACAAACAAATAAAAAATTCAAACTCCAAAATAATTCAACTTCATTTACCAACTCCAATTAAAATTCCATTTTGATTTTAGTTACCAAGGTAGATTACTATTACCATCTATACACAATACAAGGTCTGATGGTAGAAAACAGCAAACTATTCAATACAATCAGTACACAGATAAGCAAACAATCTACTCCACTACTTCACTATTCTCAGCACCATTACAATAATCATCAATTTTATTTTATTTCTTTTTTCAATAAGAACTTATTTATTAACAATTTAAAAACCTCCTTCCACACACACTATGGCCCCCCCAGAATGTAGCGCCCAGATGCATTCACAAGAACTGAAGTTTTTTAGGGTGTAGACGCTGCCTACACCGTTCTTGCTTCAGCGTTACAAAACATTCGACATTACTGATGTCCGAGGACATCAGTAATCCTACTAAAATTTAGTGATATGCCCTTATACGGTCTACCATCCCATTCGATGGATAGCCGCTGTTCCATAGTTCTGGTGATTCCCCTGAATTTACCCCCCGGTTAATTTCTAAATTCACCTCTTACAACGATAACAAGCTATGGCCAGACTTAGGCAGCACGTGACGTAATATGCCCTGACCATAGCCAGTCAAAGCTGAGCCAATTCCACGGTCAGGGTTCGGTGAGGCCATGACCGCCCGAAAATGGGGAATCACTTAAAAAAACATACAATTCATGTTTAAGATTCCTACACACTAACATAATACATAATACAACATAAACATTCATAAAGAACATAAACCTCATTCCATCAAAATAAACATCTCATTTGCATCTGAATAAAATTTATAAACATTCCAACTTTAATTTCAATTGAACCTTTTATTCCTCAACCTTTGATTATTTATCATTTATTGTACCATTAAATTCTCAAAAAAAAATTCAAATTTATTATCAACATTCATTTTACATAACATTTCAAATTCAAATTTCGCCAAAAATTCCACACCTTACCTAAGTTAAATTCTTTCAAACTCATTTAATGTCATTATAAGACTCTTTTACTTTACTTCAAAGTCATTATCAAATTTATACTTTTATATGGTCAACCACTTAATCAAATGAACACATAATCACTTGTCATAGACTCAAACATAAACCTTTGTCACAACAAATATAGTGTACATATGTACCTTCTGATATATTGTAACAACCATATGACTCCACATCAAAACACATTCTACCTTTACTCATTTACTATTTATTATAAATTTCAAATCTCAGAAACATCATTTAAATTTATTACCAAAGTTTATTTATACAACATTAATTAATTTATTTATTCCAAATTTATTTAATTCAATCAGTTTCTAAAACACGAAGTTACTTTGATTCCATGATTCAAAACAATTACACTTCATTTAATTTCCTTATAAAATTCAGAATTACTCTCATTATTTATTTAGTCTGGTAACATATTATTATTATTATAAAATCCATTCCTATTACATACCTACATTGTTTACCTAAAATACAAAATACAACAACCTATTACACAAACACAATTAACCTCATTACAAATTTATCTACAATTTTTCGTCATATTATTTTATTGTTTACCACACCTCATTTCACAATACAATCCATTTCCGAACCCCCTACTCACATAATTAAATGTTCATGAACACTACATGTTTAACCACCATCATCGAATAATAGTCTGGTCTTACGTTTACACAATTCATTTACAATTAAAGACATATTGTTATTATTATTATTATAATAACCATCCCATTAATTTCATCCATTGTATCACTATAGTAATTAAAAACATTATTGCATACTATTAATTCACAATTCCTGTTGACATTTGGTATGGTCAATTTTCCCTTAGTATCATCTGTTATGATTAAATCTTTTATCATTTCTTTAGTATAGTAATCATCTACTACGAGTAACCCCATCTTATATACAGGTAAGTCATCAACATTGTTATCACCTCTTGCTGCACTAACTACATCACCAGGTAAGAATTCAATATAATCATCAACTATCTCAATCTTCACTCTTACTCTTAATTCTTTGTAACTCCTACTAACCTCAAACAACTCTATCTTCCTATCAAAATACAACTCTCTCTCAAAATACCTCTCATCATAACGCCATTTCACACTTTCTCTATCATCCCATGCAGAGGGCACTAAATCGTAAAACCACCTCCTGGCTCTTCCAGGAACATCACAAAAATTCAGGGAACAATTTGAAGACACCATGTCTTCCAATAAGGGACATTCACCCTTCAACAACAACATTTGTAAACACCTTGGTTCACAATAAACCCGGGGAAAATTTGCCCTCTGCCTCATATCCACAAAATAACTCTCTTCATACTCCCTCTCTAACTTATAAACACTTGTTTCTACCCCTTTACTACCCCCTACTCCCATTACTCTCTTACTACCCCCTACTGTCTTTATATTATCATCACCACTATTAATTTTCACTGTATCACCTTTAAATAGCTCGTTTTCAACTATCTTACCACTCTTAATTGTTAACTCATTAGTATGACTAACACTTACCTCATTAATTGTTTCTTCGTTATAATCATCATTTATCCTCAAATCATCACTTACCTTATTATTTGTACCATTTTCTACCCCCACTTTTCCCCTTCTACTTTCGTTCACTTCGTCTTGTACTTGTTTCACAATAACGCTAAAATGTTCACTAACTTCTTCCAAACTTTTATTAATATCAAAATTCTGTTGTTTAATTTCGTCTCTAATCTCATTCAATTTGATCCTTCATTTTTGTGTTTACTTCAAAATCAAATTTAGCATTAAAATTACTATTTAATAATTATTTTGCTCTTTCAATTTTTTTATTAAAATCATTCTTTTGTTCATTCATATTAGTGTTTACTTCATCAAATTTGTTACTTATCATTATGTTTTGCTTCTCCATAAGGAATTTAATCATATTTATTATGTCATTACTATCGTCTTTTTTAACTGAGGTAGGCGTCGATTGACTCATTACGCCTTCCATTATTCTCGACTCAGTCTCGCTTAAGTCGCTATTTATTTGATTTTCAGTATCGCCGTCAGTGAAGCTGACTCCCTCATTATTATTTTCACTAGTATTCATTTTGATTATCTAACTCTTATAGTACATACAAACAGATTATATTATAACCTTACTACTTACGTTTCCCATTTTTTTAGTTACCTTAAACAACCATTCTGTTCTCCCCAGTAGGCCTATATTTACATAATTTTCATTATGAAAACGTCTACTGTTCGAGTGCCAATTGTAGTTTTAATATATTTTTTATAATTAACTTTTATTTCGTTCACTGTTTCGTCCTTATTTCGGACGCCATCTTTTTTGGTTACCAACTATAAAGCATAAAATTTACTTACCACTGCTGCTTACTAATTCATTTGTATAACTATCACTTACCTCGTTAATTATTTCTTCATTATTATTCATATTGTAACGTAACGAAAATATGGTCCCCTACGTTACATAAAAAATTTATAATTCTCAAACTAAAAAATAAAAAAATAATAATTGTCCATAGTAATAAAAGGTCAGAAAAGTAAACCATTATTAAATGAATAAATAATCCCCAAATAAGAATACAAGGTAAAAGAAAAAATAAGAATGTTTATAAATACAAACTATTAAGTGTTCAGTGAAAAGGGTAAACGATAAACATAGTGACAAGTAATGTGAAACATAACATAGACAGTTTCAGAATAATTAATGAATTAACTGAGAGGAGACTAATTAATTAGTGCATAATTTATTTTATAAAAATGTGCATGTTATTATGTTTTATCATGTTGTTTTATTATCATGGTATTTATGTTGTTTTTTGTATGTAGCAGGTGAAGCAATTGTTTTAAGAGAATATCAATTAACTGATGTTAATTTCATTTTTATGTTAACAAATATATCACCATAGAACTGGTGTTAAACTTTCTAAGATTAAATATTTTGTATACATGTACTTATTTAGTATGTGGATTATAACTGTAAACTTGGCCAGAAAGGCAATAATTGTTAATAAGATACCAAAGGGTTTATTGTAATTACGTTATAAACAAATGAAGGGTTCTATACTAATATAGGTAATAATAAATTAAAATCAGAATGAGATAAAAATGTAATGATAGGCCATAAACCAGACATTATATAGGAAGTCAGGTCAGAAAAGTTAGGTAACAAAATTTGTAAAAACACTAAGTGTAATGTAATCAGTTAGGAGAAATCAATAGTAGTTATTGATAGCAGATAAGTAACTTCAATTAAAATAAAATCTTAAAATGTAACAGAACAATTATGCCTAAAATTAATATTTTGTAATGAGAAAATAGTACTTTTAGACTAAGTAGATTAAGAGGAAACGATAGCAAAATGTATATAATTTAATAACAAAAAATATGTAAAGGTTTAATATGATATAATGTAACTTTAGTAAGGGAGTATTTTATTAAGTGCAAGAACATTGTTTAATTATGGTTCTAGGATTATAAATATTATACAACAAGAGAACAACGACTGGTTGTCAAGGACGACAAAATGGAATAAATTTTGTTTATTCGATTACTGAATTGTTATCCATGAATGAGGTCAGTTTAGTTTTTATGAACCTAGAAAAAATGAGAAAATTATATAGAATAAATTAATGAGTCAACAAAATTAAATAATATCTAACAAAAGGAGAGCTCGCTGACTTTTGATGGTCATATATAAAAGAGTACAATTAAGCCTATCAATTAAAATTGACGAAAGTCTAAAGGAAGAACTTTACCAATTAAACCCAGTAAAAGGAGTAATCATTAAATTTAAATAATAGACAAATGAAGATAAATAACTACCTGAATGAATTAAAGTAATCCAGTATTCTAAAGGACGAAAGAAGAAATTAAAATTGCTCTTGAACCTCACTTTTCATGACTCGATAGAGAAAACATATTCCAACACAAAATACAGTGGAACCACAAGAACTGGACATTGGCGAAGAGTAAGGATTGGCATTTCTGCATCATCCCAGGACCAAGACACCAAACTTTATTTCGAAACTGGAGTGAAGACTGGCGAGGATTTATACATCTGTATCTTGGCGTTGATCAACCATCTTGAAGCACGAGGTTATCTGGGCACGGCCATTACAAGTAACTGTGTCATCGGATGGTAAACTCTACTTATTTTAAATATTAATTAATAAGAATTTAGTAATAGATTGTAATACCTTGTAGTCCTATTTTTGCATTTTCTGACCTTACTAATAGTCAAAAGAACCTTCATACCCTGTGTTTAAGAAAAACAATAATAAATAAAAGTAATATAAAAACCTGAATTCGATAATTAATCGATTCATTCCAGTACGATCGATTTTTGTATCTTAGTGAAGGAAGAACATTTGTTTTCAAAGAAAAAATATAAAATAAGAATCATTCTTGAAATTTACGATTTCTTATTATTTGTATAATATTTAGTGCATGTTGAATGAGTTGTAATTTATAGAGAGAGTAACGTGAGAAGTACAGTAAGCGGAACAACTAATCTACAATAACCAGCTGACTGAGAACCACAGCGCTAGCTCGCGGACAGCTGTTGAATTCCAAGAGAAGAGAAACTTATTTAAGGATTTTACTCTCCTCTCTCAACACTTGATGCAGACTAGGCCTGAATAATAACCATAGAATTACCCAATAAATCAACTGGTGTTGAACGTTATTATTGCAGAATGTACTAAATTATTATATAATATTGAGATATTCTTAATATTTGATTAATATCACCAATTAAAAAATATTATTTCTTCACAAATAACCTGACATTGCGGTGCTTAAGAGAGACCACTTACCACTTCATAAATATTAAATAAACACAAGACGATCAATTTAAATAATAACAAAACATTTATTAAGAAAAGAAAAAAAAACATAATTGGTTTACAAATTGGCTCACAACAGTGGAGTTTAAGATATAATTATATATAAGGTATATGATAAGATCGGAACTCGGATAAAGGTTTAGTAACAATATTTATCTCCCCTTTTTTCTCACCTGTTTTGACACCAATGTCGTCTGTTACTTCGTTATTTCCCTTTATACTATCTTTACTTACCTCATTTTCTGTTACCTGATCGTCTTTATTTTCGTTTAATTGGTCTGTCTCTCTACCATTTTCTACCCCCACTACACTATCATCATTATCATCACTATTCGATATTTTATTCTCTAACGCTACCACTTCCACTATTTTACTTTCACTAACCCCTTCACTTACCTTCTTGTCCATTACCGGATTTAATTTACTTTCTTGTTTACACTCTTCCGTTTCTCCTCTTAACTCTTTAGCTCGTTTTTTATCATCACTAATAGTGCCACCACTATTCTCTATTATAAATTTGTATAGTTCCGGATTTTGTTTAAGATCCTTATTAAATTTACGCCAATCCTCATCAGTCATTTTTTCCATATACCTCCTAAACCCGTTACAGAATTTCTCCCATGTGTCTATTAAAGTTTCTTGTGCCTCAGCCATGTTAACCTAATTTTTTATTATAATACCCTTTATATAATACAATAATTATACATACCCAATCAAAAATACTCCACACATAAACCCGTTATCCAAATGTAAAAGTAAACACAATAATTTCACAAGCACGTTACGCTACCAAAACATAACCTAGTTTACGCAACGTAATTATATATGATAATTATTCACACATACGCCGTTACCCAAATCCTATTGTCTGTGCCTCAAAACAGGTCTAACTCGTATAATATTTATATACTAGGATCCTGGCAGTGTGTCGCCATTTGTGAAGTTACAACCAAATTTATTAATTTAAAATAAAAATAATACTCTGCCAGAACCTTACCTTGCAAGGATTTTTTCGCTGACTTACCTTTTAAAAACACCAACAGTAGTTCAGGGCCGCCAACATATTTTTGTAGTTGAAATATGTAAACTTTTATACTCTTCCTTAATTAAAACACTGGACAATTTTGCAATCTGACTTCCCCCCCAATTCAGAAAATTCCAAGGATCGATTAGACGAATTTTTCAGCACAGAACATTAGGAAATGGTAACAGGCAAAATGACTAAGCCTAACACATTATTTATAAGACCAAATCTTGTTTTATTTTTTTATGAATCAAACTTAAAATCTCTCTCTTTTCTTTAAAACACAATTTCCAAAAGTTACCATACGTTATAACCTTATTTTTCTACGACAAGCCAGTACTTTACCCCACACACACACACATTCTGTTTACAAATTTATATATATATATATATATATATGTTGTTACTTGTCAGATATTAATAGAGTAAAGTTATTGAAGGTGTTATCTTCAATCAATGTTCAATATTTGGTTTAAATTAAAATTATTATTAGTGTGTTGATTATTAGTAGCGTTGTTGTGGGTGTTCACGTTTAATTTTTTCAGTTTAAAAAAGTATTTAGCACTTCACTGTTCACCTCCCCACTTACCATATGTGGATGTTATCAATGTTCTGTCTGGCGACTTCTTCTGCTGCAACATACACTGTATACACATATGCGGATATTCTATTTGAATATCCTAAGTAATACACATGCACAATAAAGTAAATAATGACTTAACTGTAAATTGAATTGTAATGAATATTCAAATTCTACCGCCACCTTCTGATAGAACTAGTTATGAAAATTAAATCATTTTAAAAAAAAATCAAAACTCTTTCCACTGGTAAATAAATTGATATTTATTAACAGTTCTTAAATGCCATTAACTCTTTTAAAACAATCAATCACTAATGTCTTTACAAAATAATAATTAATAGAAACAATTCTTGAGCTCTTTTAACCTCAAGGCTGGTAACACTGGGGTCTGGTACAATAATTTTAGTTAATGAGGTTATGTCCTCTTTACACAGTTAAATTACCAAATTCGTGTGTTCTTGGAAGTTGCATGATACCAGATACAAGATGTTATCTTTTCTAACAATATTTAATAAAGAATTACTACAAAAAACAAACAAATATTAAAATTATAAAAGTCGGTACCATAAAACCGATATATATCGTACTATCGTACGGTGAGTATTCTGGATACAGCAGTTGTTTTGATAACACGTGCTTTATGCTGCACTGTTAAAAATTACTAATATTATTTATTTGTTAGTTATTAAAATCATTCATTGGCAAGAGAAAAAATTTATAATAATAAAAAAAAACTCTTGTGATAGCTTTCATTGGATTGAAATTATTTGAGAACAGAATTATGAAAAGGTGACAAAGTTGTCGTTGTTATTTCTAGGTTAGTTAACAAAAGTAAGTATTTATTTTGAATAATTAAATTATTCATTGAACTCTTAATAATATAAACACATATATTTTATTCATATTGCATCTGATGTGTAATTATCAGTTGATTAGAATATTTTTCGCAATAAATTCTTTATTCGTCAATTCAAACAAAATGAGTCAAATGAGCGACTATTCATTACACTCATATTTTCGATATTTAAATTAATATTGATTTCTTTAATTACAAAAAAATCGTAAAACATTTATTTTTTAAATTAATGAATGCGAGATAATTCTTTTATTTAATTCTGATAATTTTCATCATGATTAATGCCCTTCGGTACTTCTGACTAGAGCAGTACCCAAACAATAATTCTTCGTTCACTAACGAAAATTATTATTTCCATTCAATTCGTTAAATAATAAAAATAGAGTACTCCCTGTTTTTTATAAAACACAAAACACGAAAACACGACCTTTATTATACACTGGCCGGTTTATTATTTTAATTCACTTAGCACTGGACACTCGTTATTACTCTGTTGTGTACAGGTTATGTGTGTATAGCATAACTTATGAACGTGTCGCGCACAATTTAAATAAATCTTGATACATTTCTTCATCAACCTTGCTCGTTGAATGATGCTGGTAGACTCTTTGACGACTGAAAGATGACTGAACGCTTCACCAAGCGTCTCCTGCTTGTCTGGTTATTTTAATTCATTTGATTGGTTTAAATTGTCGAACTCTCTACCCCAAAACACCTCAGTTAAATAAAACTTAATTTTTTACCAATTTTTGTTTGGGTTAGAGATTAAATGTGACGTAAGCGTTGATACACAAAATGACTAAAAAGTTTATAATTGCTATAACTTTTTTATTAATCATCGTATCGTTGAATGGTTAGTGGCAATAGATCGCGGACACTTGCGGCTTTAATTAAAGTCTAAACAAGGATAAAATCCGTCCATTATTAACTCACTACAACATTTCACAAAACCCATATGATGAATCTTAATATTAATAAGTTTATTTCACCATATTTTGCTCCGATTACCCTATAACACTCATTATTAAACGTCTTGAGTCCATTTCTCATTTGTTAAATACAGAAAATAGTTGTAATTACTATTCCAACAATATTTGATAATGGCGTCCTCAAACGACCATATTCGATTGTTTATAATCGCTTATAACTCTATTATTTCTTATTTAATTACATTTGTTTGGCATTCTAACAATACTATATACATTTATTTACATCTGTTCACATTTTGTTTTATGAAAAATGTTGTTTTTCATATACTAATAGTCTTATCAAAAAACCTTCTGTTCTCTTTTCTTTAAATTGTCACTTTTTCAATTATTTTACCACATAAGGTATATAATGTTACAAATTAAAATAGTGTACAACTATAGTACCTTGTTTATTTAATGTATTTATCAGTCTTTCTTTATCTGAAAGCTTTCCAATTCTTAGTATTGGGTTTGTTTACATCAGGCTTTGCAATGACAGTCAGTTAGTTTCTCATAAATCAACTACTAAATTGCTATTATTACATTTGATATGTGTTCTCATAGTGGTATCAGATGTCTCTCTAACTACTGATAACATTTTTATTCACCTTTGAACAAGTTTGGATAGTGCATTTTGCTTAACTATCTTGGTACATAGTGTTTGTTTACACTTGGTTCCACAATCATAGTCAGTTAGTTTTCAATAATTTGATTATAAAACTACTATTATTATAATTGTGATCTGTTCTCATAGTAGTACTAGATATTTTTCTAACTACTGGTAACATTTTCAGTAATCCTTTAATAAGTTTTAATAATGTATTCTGCTCAACTAACTTGTCACACTGGGTTTGTTTACATTTGGTTCTACAATCATAGTCAGTTAGTTTTCAATAATTTGACTATAAAACTACTATTATTATAATTGTGATCTGTTCTCATAGTAGTACTAGATATTTTTCTAACTACTGGTAACATTTTCAGTAATCCTTTAACAAGTTTTAATAATGTATTTTGCTTAACTAACTTGTCACATAGTGTTTGTTTACATTTGGTTCTACAATCAGAGTCAGTTAGTTTTGAATAGTTTGACTATAAAACTACTATTATTATAATTGTGATCTGTTCTCACAGTAGTACTAGATATTTTTCTAACTACTGGTAACATTTTCAGTAATCCTTTAACAAGTTTTAATAGTGTATTTTGCTTAACTAACTTGTCACATTGGGCTTCTGTTCTTCTAGCTTTATGCTATCATGTTTAATCTGCTTTATTGGCTGTGTATTTCAATATAAATATTATTTATTAGTTTGCATTATTATTTATAATTAGTCCTTGATTGAAACAATTGTTGATAGTTGCTTGGTTTAATTAATATTGTAATGTAGTCGTGTGTAGGGCTACCGTTTTACTCTGTAAAATGTAAATAATGTACAATTTGTGTGTAATGGGTGTAACGTGTCTTCTCTATCCGTAGTTCAAATGCATGCAACTTCCGCAGGTTTCGTCCGTTGCGAACGTACGAATAACCAGGTCTCGATGTTCTTACCTGTTGTTCACTTGGGGTGTGAAAATCCCGGTGGCGCCAAATTGTTTTATTAAAACAATTAAAATAAAATTCAAAGGTGTATGACCAGCGCAGCTCAGGCAGTTTGAATAATTCAAATATTTCCGCCAGCCTAGGCCAACTGTAGCGATCAGTAGTTCGTTGCGTGGGCTGTGTAAATCGTTAGTCGTCAACACTACTTGTCTGCTAAAATGTACATAAAATATTGTGCACCTCCTAATGAAATTATAACACCGTGGTTACACTCAATACTGATATATTTTTTATTAATGATTAGTTATTCATTTAACACAAATTATTCTACTACAAAAGCTCCGGTTATTTATATGAGACAACTACAGGGTTTGACAAATCGATATTTGAACTGATAAACAGACTTTTAGTAATGGTGTCTGTTGGAAATTATACACAAGATTATTATTATTCGTTTGTCACAGGTTCTTGAGATTACGTTAAAAGGATTACAAATGTTTAAAACAATAAAAATACACACCCTTACATCAGTTAAACTTAAATAACATATTGTGTAGGTATAATTTGTTTAGTGTAATGTAGTAAAAGTGTTTACAAGTTATGGATAATTAACAACAGGTTATCTTTGTCAGTTTATAAATTTTCAGTGACTTAGTATTCTTTTTAATCTTTGAAAGTAATTATTTTCAGTTTAGTGAGATTTCGACCTTTAGTGAGAAATAATTAACGTGAGTTTATTTAGAAATTTGGGTAATTTAATAGGTACTTATCACTTCAGTAGATAGGACGAGTTCATACGATCTGCTATTAATGGGTTATACTGCAATCCTCTTTAATTTGCATTGGTTTGGGACATCAGGCACCTTTCCCAGTTTAATCGGTAGGAATTTATTTTCTTATTTCGTTAATTCGGCCTCGACTTCAATAATATGGTCCCAGTCATCGTCTTATTTCTTGGTATTCACTTGCTAGTAACTTCTTCCGAGATTTTTAATGTTTTAATTGACAATTTTGGTCATTCGAAAACTAGCGTCTATTCAACGAAAGCGTCATGTATCCAATAAAGAAATCTAACGGTAATTAGACACCAAACGACTGTTGTCATAGTAACCAATAATCCTGATTGGTTAATTCTGAAGTAGTCTATTGTTATCAAATTTTGAATTTTTATTCAAAATAACTGCATATCTTCTTTTTGATTATATTCTTCTGTCCTCTTCCCTACATATTAAATATTATCACCACTGTTATTATTTCCTTTCAAAGATTAATTTGGTATCCCATAATGTATGTTTTTATGAAATATCAATGTTTGTACAAATCTGTTAATATTTGGTATTTACATTTCTCTTTTAAACTAAGTTCTTATTCTAATATTTTTTCTTTAAAATGATTTATAAATTATTCTCGGCTATTTACTTGCCTTGAATTTCTTAATCTCCTGGTTGTTTTTATACAGTTTGCAATTATTTATCATTGACAGTTATACATTTCCTAGGCCTTAGTAGCCATTGATTATTTCTATTTAAATTATTCTAATTATATTTCATCTCATTACAAAGTTTTTGTTCTGTTGTTATAAATGATTTGTTTAGTGGTTGTTATGTCTTGAGTTTGTTTTTGTTCTGAACATATGTCAGGATTATTTTTTATGTCTTAATACTTAAAACATAACACTTTGGCCTATGGACTGTAAGTTCCCTCCAGCCATATCCTCTTCATAATTGAAACAAACAATTCTTTACAAGTTATTATTGACTGTTGTTTTTAACAATAATTTCCTTCTTTGCTACTACTCTGAGTAATAAACATCATTACTTCTTGTAAACTTATTTAACTTAATGTTCCTCATAATATAGGGTATTTACCAACTATATATTTAATTACTTAAATCTTTACTACTACTTTTCTACATCCCATGTTAACACAACAGTTTATTTTACCTGGGCTTTCTCCCCTGAATAACATTGTATTCTTTATCTATTTCTAATCTAAACACTATCTCTAATTACCCTTAACTATATAAGTTTTTTACAATTCCACTCTTAAATCTTTCAATGGTCCATCATTGATTCATTGAGTGTTTACTTATCTATCACTATCTTTTTAATTACACTATTGCTTACAATATCCTTTTTCACACATCACTGTCACTGTTATCACTTTTTATCTTACACTTATTGGTGGGTAAACCCTATTATTATATCTCTATGTCACTTATTATTTTCATTATATTTCTCACTATCTCACTATCATTACAAAGTTTTTTTGTATCTAACGAGTTCATGTCTCTTTCTAGATTTCTTACTTACATATACTACTAATTCGTGGGTTAGTGTATTTTTATTTAATGGGTTTTTATTAATTATGGGTCATATTTGTCACATAGATAATATTAACATTTCTTTTTTATATTGGTTAATCAACGGTTTCGTTTCCTTTTTTGATATTGGATGGTATCATCACCCCCTTCCCTCTTCTACATTATTTGTCTGTGTTTCATCACCTTGGTTCATTTTATTTTCTTTGCAGTTGGTTTGGTCCATTATTTAAATTCATTTTTCTTCTCCTTCACTTCCATCTTGTCTCGCTTTATTTTGGTTAATATCTGGCCAATCTCTGGGGTTGGGTCAATGTCATTTGTCTGTCAGTCTAGTTTGTATTTCTTATTTAATAATCACCTTTGGTTTACTATTCTTCCTCCTTCACTGTTGATTATATTTACTACTTTCATTCTCGTTATTATTTATTTATCAAAATATATTACTTCTTAGCATTTTTTACATACTTATTGATATCAAATATGATCAGGGTTTGGCAATGTTATATAATGCCCTTCCACCAAAATTGATCATTTTATAAAACGTGATTCTAAGTTTGATGAAATTATCAATTGTATCGTATCATTTTTTTTTCAAATTCTCCTGCTTCTCATTCATTTTTTATGATTAATTCTGTATCTTTTATTTCCATTCTTCTTAGTCTTTTCTTCATTATTTTCTCATATTGCGAACTGGCTTATTGATTTTTTATTATAACTTATTCCCTATAAATCTTATTTTCCATCAAAACTACTCTTATACTGAGATCAGGGGAACATCATCCCTGCTTAGTAAAATGATTGCTGGATTCATTCAACAGACAATCTCAATTAATAATTCTTAAATACAGTCAACTCGTGACTCAAAATAATAATAATAATAATCATAATCATAATATTTGTTGGGAATCTTTTACTTTTATACTTCATTATTGCTCAGTTCGAGTCATATATTGTTTCATCTTTCTTTATAGATACTACTTGATAATAATTGGAGCATTGTTTTTTATTGATACAATTCACATTTTTATTCATTTTTAATTACTCTTTGTTTCATCTCATTTCACATTATAACTCTTAGAATGTTTATCTCATTTATTTCGTTTTTTTTTTATCATTGGTTTGGGTAATTTTACTTCCCCTCTTTCTAAATAGTTGTGGAAGCTGATCATTTTGATTGATATTTTTTTTTCATAATTTTTAAATATCATAGTAAGTTATTGCTTCTTACTAGTTAGGAATTTTTTGTAGCTTATTCCTTTGTAGTATGTTATGCTTTTCATGCCTCATTTTTTGGCTAAATATTATGTTCTTGGATTTCGTTGTCCATGACGTGTCCGTTACTTAACTAAATATCACTATAATATTGACGACTCGGAACACAAAGTTTTTTATAAGTAAAAACGTGAAGTTTTACCTTACAGCCTAAACCGGCTTTCACCTATAGAAGGCTTCATCAGAGGCTGTCGTTAGTAGCGCTGCTCGTCTTGTTGTTGGCGACGAGAAAGTGTTTCGAAAGATTGAAGCTGTGTGTGTGTGGTGAGATGTGTTCGAATAATGCGTGCGATTTGAATTGTGTCTGTTCGTTTAGGATGTCGTTTTTATTTGTTTTTGTGTGTTTAGAACAATTAGAACACTCTAGAACAATTAGAAATATACAAACACACAAAAACAAATAAAAACGACATCCTAAACGAACAGACACAATTCAAATCGCACGCATTATTCGAACACATCTCACCACACACACACAGCTTCAATCTTTCGAAACACTTTCTCGTCGCCAACAACAAGACGAGCAGCGCTACTAACGACAGCCTCTGATGAAGCCTTCTATAGGTGAAAGCCGGTTTAGGCTGTAAGGTAAAACTTTACGTTTTTACTTATAAAAAACTTTGTGTTCCGAGTCGTCAATATTATAGTGATATTTAAATATTATGGTAATTTAATCTTATTTTGTAGGAATGTTTTGTGACTACACTCCTCTATTATTATATTTTTATTTAAATATTGTAGTAAGTTGGTTGCTCTTACTTTATATGGATGCCTTATAACTTTTATCTCTCCATTTTTAATTGTTCTAATATATTATCGAGATATTTGGGTAAGCTTTTCTTACATATCGTTTTTGATTTTTTACAATTTTTTATTCATCATAATGGTTTCTCTAATGATTAGTGTAAGCTGTACTTACAAATGTTTTGGAATTTTGACATTCTTTAGAGATCTTTTCTTTATGACACTGGCAAACTTGTTTGTTTGTCACGTTATTTTTTTTCTTTATTTAAAGTATTTCTGTTGGTTTTTTACTTTAAATTGTTTTTTACAGTCATTGTTGATTGTCATAATATTTCTTAATTGAGGCTTGATTGTATACACCCTTTATTTTCTTGGTGACAGGGTGAGTGATCTCGTAAGTGTTATTGCCCTTGTCTTTTGTTATAGTGTATGGTCCCACGTATAATAATAGTAACTTTCTATTGATGCCTTCTATGGAGCTGGGTAATTCTCTGTTTTTTAAAAGTACCCTTTCTCCTACATCGTACTTAATAGTCTTTTTCTGGTTCTTAGCATATTTATTCTTCTGTTGCTCTACCTTTTCGGCTATTCTGTTGTAGAATCTTCTTTTCTCGAATTGATATTCGGTGTTGGTGGGGAATTGGATCATATCAGTTATCTCTCTAGGCGGTGGCCGCTCAAACATCATTGTGTATGGGGTAGCTTCCGTAAAGTTGTGGTAAGCTAAGTTTATAAATTCTTCAGTGGATTTCACGTAATTGTGCCATTCTTTTTGTTTATCATGGCAGTAGGTTCTCAGTATATGACCTACTTCTCTGAGTACTCTCTCAGCTGGGTTGCTGCTGAGGTGATAGACGGATGTTTTGTAAGTTTTAATATTATGTTCACAGAGCTTATTTTTCCAGAGATTTCCCTTAAATTGGGTTCCATGATCTGTTATTACGGCCATCGGTTTTCCCACTTCTGGTATAAACTTGGTTAAGATAATCTCAACTATTTTCTTTGTTGTTGCACGGTTAATGGAGTACAACTTTGTATATTTGGTGAAGTGGTCAAACATGATGATTATAAATTTGTATCTGTGTCTTCCTCCACTGATAGGAAACGGCCCACATATATCAAGGAATACCCTTTCTAATTTCTGACTTGATGTTATAGGTATCATCATACCTTCCTTTTTTGAATTATTGTATTTTACCTTTTGGCAAATATCACATTTTTGAATAATTTTGTTTACTTTTCGATAAATATTTTTGATGTAAACTTGTTCCTGTAAAGCTTTTATCACTTTTATAGCCCCCATATGGCCGTATCTAATGTGGTAGTCTAGTATCAATTGTTCCTCCACTATAGATGGTATTACAAGTTTCCATTCTCCGATTGCAGGATTGTTTTTAATAAATAGCAAGTTGTTATGTATTTTATAATATTGTAGAATGGTCTCCTCTTCTTTTACATTCTCTCCCGGATACTCATTATTTTTGGATCCACAGTTTGACATCTTCTTATTTCTTGGGTTATTTTTTCTAGATCTACTCTGTTTTTGATAATGTTATACACCTTAACTAATTGTTCTTTCTCACCCTCGAAAGTTTGTTGCTGGACGTTTATACGGGATAAGATGTCCGCAGCTATGTTTTTCTTCCCTGGGATGTACTCCCAGTTTATGTGATATTCATGTAGCAACAATATCCATCGAGTTAATCTTCCGTGGCTGAGTTTACACTGCTTAAGGAATGAAATGGATCTATGGTCACTTCTCACTGTTATATCGTATCCCAGAATGTAAGTCCTAAATTTGTTGCAGGCGAACACGACACTAAGTAGTTCTTTCTCCGTGACGTGATAATTTCGTTCGCATCCATTTAAAATTCTGCTTGCAAAACTAATAACCATATGCTGTCCCTTCTCATCTTCTTGGTATAGTACCGCACCTACACTGACATCACTCGCATCACAGTTCATGAAGAATGGCTTTTTGAAGTCTGGATGATGTAAGATCACGGTGTTCAAAAACTTTTCTTTTATTTGGTTAAATACTTCATCTTGTTCAGACCCCCAAGTCCACTTGTCCTTAACTGATAATTGTTTTTTGAATTTTGCTGTTAGTTTGGAATAATTATCTTGAAATTTACGATAATAATTGCAGATTCCCAGGAAAGATTGAAGTTGTTTTTTGTTTTTTGGTGTGGGGAATCGTTGTATCGCCTCAACTTTTTCTGACGAAGGAGATATGCCTTCCTCTGCTAGATTGAATCCTAGAAATTGTATTTTTCGGGCTATAAACTTTGACTTGTCCAGCTTAAGGGTTACGTGATTATCTGATAACCTTTTTAGTACGGTTTCCACTCTGGCACAGTGCTCTTGCCAATTTGATGATGTTATTAGCAGGTCATCTACGTACACGGTGGTAAAATTCAGTACATCTTGTCCCAGTATTTGGTCCATACATTTAACAAATACTGCGACCGAATTTATCAGTCCAAATGGCAGTCTTTTGAACTGATAGTTCCTCCCATCGAACAGGAATGCTAAGTATTGTCTACTGTTCGGATGTAGCTCCACCTGCCAGTAGCCACATACCGTGTCCCACGAGCTGATGTATTTTATACCGTGAAACTTCTTAAGGATTTCTTCTATTTCACCCGGTGATGTTCTATCGTTCACTATCATTTTATTAATCTCTCTGGCATCGAGGCAAATTCTCACCTTTCCGTCCTTTTTTGGTATCGCCACTATTGGACTTGTATACGGTGATTGACTTAATTCAATGATATCGTCTTCCATCATTTGATTGATTTCTGCCCTCACTGCATTTCTTTGTAAGCAATGGGGTAAGATTTTTTCTTGAAGTCAACGGGTTCTTTAAATCGTATTCGGCATTGATAATTCTTTACTTTGCCTGGGGCGTCAGAAAAAATGTGTTGATATCTGTTGTATATACTTATGAGTTCCTCTGACTGTTGCACACTAATCTGTGGATATTGTTCTTCTCGTTGGAAGTTTCTGATCTCATCCAGCTTACTTGACCATAACTCTTCATCCTTCCAATCTTTCAATATTCTTTCAGGTGATTGTTGACAATAATTGTTTTGGATCATGTTACAGCGGTTTGTTATTAATGGTAAGTTGCCACCATTCACTAGATCGGCTGACCATATTCCTTGTTCTGTGGTTAGTGATACTTCTCCTAGTCGCAGGTTAATTATGGTAGAGTGTTGTCTGAGTACATCACACCCAACAAGTATTGAGAAAGGTAGGCCGCTGGCAACAAGAAATGGCACAGTTACTATTATACCTTTGCTATTAAGTTCCAAGGATACTTGTTTCCGGACGGTTTTATTTTGTCGGCCGGTAGCACCAATGATAGTTATATTGTTTATGGGCAGGGTTGATATGGGTACACTACTTCCCTGCTGTAGTCTATTTAATTCTATTTGGTCGATCAGAGAGACATTAGACCCTGTATCGATCATTATGGTTGATAGAATTCCATTTATTTGGGCACTCACATACACTATTTCATTGTTTCTAATGGGCATCATGTTATCATTTTCTTCGATCAAATCGTCCCTTATATTTTTTAAATAGTTAGTACGTATTATGGTGATCTTCTTGTCTTGTGTTGTCTTATATTCCCCAAGAGATTGGTCCAGTGATGGGCTGTTCACAGTTCTCACCGACCTTATTCGTTTAAATGAGGACTGGTCTCATTGGTTCTGACTTCATTTGTGTTCATTTGTTGGCTTGTGGATGGTTCCTGTTGGAGGTTTGTGTCATCACCATCATTCCTGACATTTTCCTCGAAGGTGTGGACTCTTGTGTTTGGTACCTGGTTATAGTACGTTCGTCGGTTATTTGCCTGAGAATAATTTCTTACTGGACTACATCGTGCTTGACATCTCACATAATTCACTTGCGGTCGGTATCCTCAGTTGTTGTTGTTGTTACTGTTTCCTGGACGGTAATAATTATTAGGACCGTTCCGTTGTTGATTCCCTCTGTAATCGTTTCTGAAATTGCCATTATTGTTATTGTTTGAGTGATAGTTCCTGGGCGCATTATTCCCACGTTGATTTCCTTGATAGTTACTGGTGTTGTTCAGTGGTGGTTTATTGTCACCCTGTTGGTTTGGTGGAGATGGCCCTTCATTTGGCCTATTTCGGAAACTCGTGAATCTGTTCTTACGGTACTGCCATTCGTGTTCATGGCTCTCTAATAAACTAGCCATGTCCTGAATTGTCTTGACTTGACTATACATACGGGCTTTCTGGATCGCATCATCATAGTGGTACGATAATTGTATTACTAAACACTCTTCCGGAATGCGTGGTTCTAAATTTCTGGCCATGCAGATTTTTCCTAGAAAGTATGAGGTTAATGTTTGTCCGTTTTGGTTTTCATACCTTCCGTTACTTAAATTGTTACGGACCATGTTCTGGGTTGACTCTGACCAGTACTTTGCTTTGAATTGGGTTTTAAATTCTTGGATACTCTGGATGTCTGGTCGTGTAGCGGTCCACCAGTTGTCATATGTTTCCTTAAACATGTCATCTAACATTCCCCTCACTGCTGTCCATCGTGTTTCACGGTTCTTTATTATCAGTTCTTCTACTCTCTTCAAAAACTCCATCGGGTTGCGCTTATAGTTGCGGAAATTTATTGTATCTCTATTGTCATTGTTAAATATTTGGTTGTGGTTACATGATCGGTCACGCCAGGCGTCCACTTCTTCCTGTAATAATTCTTCACGTCTATGTATCTCTTCAATTTTTTGTTTATTTTTGTCCACTTTACTGTCGATTTTATTTAAATTGCTGTACACTCCTTCCATCCTTTCTCCCAGGTCTGTTCGTATCACTGCTGTCTCCTTCTGATTCTCTTCCCGGACTTGATGCATGTCCTGGTTCACTTGTTCCCACCTTTTGGTTGTTTCTTCATGACATTCCTCAATTCTCCTTTTGGTTTCTCCTTCGAGGTTGTTGATTTTATTGATTACCTCCTCACGGACTTCAGAAACATTTTCGTTGGTTTTTTCTAGCTTCTCCAAAGTCTCCTCTAATTTGTCATTGATTTCCGTAATCTGCTGCTTTGCTTCTTCTCGGTACTCCATTAATTGGTGTGCCATCTGTAGCTTCATTTCTTCTTTATTTTTCTCGTGGTCCTCCTTCAGCTGTTCCTTCAATTCTTCCTTCAATTCTTCGTTTCTTTGCTGAATTTCCTCCAGCAATCATTGTTGTAGTGTTTCATTATTTTGGTTGACTGTTTTCCTCAATTCTTCCTTAGTACTCACTATTTTTTCGTTGATCTGTTTCAAACTTTCCTCGTTCTTGTCGAATTCTTCCTTCTGCTTCTTGAAATTGTCACTGGTTTCTTTCTTCATTCCGTCGAATTTCTCCTCCTGTTTCTTAAAATTTTGGTTAATTAATTCCCACAATTTTTGTAAATCCATTCCTCCTCTGGCTTCCCCCCTATCTCCAGCCTGTGGTTCCATTTCTTCGTCTTGGCTTGGTTCTGTTGTGGTTATTACGGTCTCCACTTCTTCAATCGGTGTTCCTTCCTCTTCTTCCCCTCTGTTTTCTTCCATCTCCTTCTCCTTTGCCAATTTTTTCGACAATCCTCTGGTGTGCATATTGTAACCTTTCGTAATCGCCGCTAGAATTTCGTATTTCTCTCTCTTCTAGCTCCACCAGTTGGTCGCCAATTTGTAATGTAGTCGTGTGTACGGCTACCGTTTTACTCTGTAAAATGTAAATAATGTACAATTTGTGTGTAATGGGTGTAACGTGTCTTCTCTATCCGTAGTTCAAATGCATGCAACTTCCGCAGGTTTCGTCCGTTGCGAACGTACGAATAACCAGGTCTCGATGTTCTTACCTGTTGTTCACTAGGGGTGTGAAAATCCCGGTGGCGCCAAATTGTTTTATTAAAACAATTAAAATAAAATTCAAAGGTGTATGACCAGCGCAGCTCAGGCGGTTTGAATAATTCAAATATTTCCGCCAGCCTAGGCCAACTGTAGCGATCAGTAGTTCGTTGCGTGGGCTGTGTAAATCATTAGTCGTCAACACTACTTGTCTGCTAAAATGTACATAAAATATTGTGCACCTCCTAATGAAATTATAACACCGTGGTTACACTCAATACTGATATATTTTTTATTAATGATTAGTTATTCATTTAACACAAATTATTCTACTACAAAAGCTCCGGTTATTTATATGAGACAACTACAGGGTTTGACAAATCGATATTTGAACTGATAAACAGACTTTTAGTAATGGCGTCTGTTGGAAATTATACACAAGATTATTATTATTCGTTTGTCACAGGTTCTTGAGATTACGTTAAAAGGATTACAAATGTTTAAAACAATAAAAATACACACCCTTACATCAGTTAAACTTAAATAACATATTGTGTAGGTATAATTTGTTTAGTGTAGTGTAGTAAAAGTGTTTACAAGTTATGGATAATTAACAACAGGTTATCTTTGTCAGTTTATAAATTTTCAGTGACTTAGTATTCTTTTTAATCTTTGAAAGTAATTATTTTCAGTTTAGTGAGATTTCGACCTTTAGTGAGAAATAATTAACGTGAGTTTATTTAGAAATTTGGGTAATTTAATAGGTACTTATCACTTCAGTAGATAGGACGAGTTCATACGATCTGCTATTAATGGGTTATACTGCAATCCTCTTTAATTTGCATTGGTTTGGGACATCAGGCACCTTTTCCAGTTTAATCGGTAGGAATTTATTTTCTTATTTCGTTAATTCGGCCTCGACTTCAGTAATATGGTCCCAGTCATCGTCTTATTTCTTGGTATTCACTTGCTAGTAACTTCTTCCGAGATTTTTAATGTTTTAATTGACAATTTTGGTCATTCGAAAACTAGCGTCTACTCAACGAAAGCGTCATGTATCCAATAAAGAAATCTAATGGTAATTAGACACCAAACGACTGTTGTCATAGTAACCAAATAATCCTGATTGGTTAATTCTGAAGTAGTCTATTGTTATCAAATTTTGAATTTTTATTCAAAATAACTGCATATCTTCTTTTTGATTATATTCTTCTGTCCTCTTCCCTACATATTAAATATTATCACCACTGTTATTATTTCCTTTCAAAGATTAATTTAGTATCCCATAATGTATGTTTTTATAAAATATCAATGTTTGTACAAATCTGTTAATATTTGGTATTTACATTTCTCTTTTAAACTAAGTTCTTATTCTAATATTTTTTCTTTAAAATGATTTATAAATTATTCTCGGCTATTTACTTGCCTTGAATTTCTTAATCTCCTGGTTGTTTTTATACAGTTTGCAATTATTTATCATTGACAGTTATACATTTCCTAGGCCTTAGTAGCCATTGATTATTTCTATTTAAATTATTCTAATTATATTTCATCTCATTACAAAGTTTTTGTTCTGTTGTTATAAATGATTTGTTTAGTTGTTGTTATGTCTTGAGTTTGTTTTTGTTCTGAACATATGTCAGGATTATTTTTTATGTCTTAATACTTAAAACATAACACTTTGGCCTATGGACTGTAAGTTCCCTCCAGCCATATCCTCTTCATAATTGAAACAAACAATTCTTTACAAGTTATTATTGACTGTTGTTTTTAACAATAATTTCCTTCTTTGCTACTACTCTGAGTAATAAACATCATTACTTCTTGTAAACTTATTTAACTTAATGTCCCTCATAACATAGGGTATTTACCAACTATATATTTAATTACTTAAATCTTTACTACTACTTTTCTACATCCCATGTTAACACAACAGTTTATTTTACCTGGGCTTTCTCCCCTGAATAACATTGTATTCTTTATCTATTTCTAATCTAAACACTATCTCTAATTACCCTTAACTATATAAGTTTTTTACAATTCCACTCTTAAATCTTTCAATGGTCCATCATTGATTCATTGAGTGTTTACTTATCTATCACTATCTTTTTAATTACACTATTGCTTACAATATCCTTTTTCACACATCACTGTCACTGTTATCACTTTTTATCTTACACTTATTGGTGGGTAAACCCTATTATTATTTCTCTATGTCACTTAATTATTTTCATTATATTTCTCACTATCTCACTATCATTACAAAGTTTTTTTGTATCTAACGAGTTCATGTCTCTTTCTAGATTTCTTACTTACATATACTACTAATTCGTGGGTTAGTGTATTTTTATTTAATGGGTTTTTATTAATTATGGGTCATATTTGTCACATAGATAATATTAACATTTCTTTTTTATATTGGTTAATCAACGGTTTCGTTTCCTTTTTTGATATTGGATGGTATCATCACCCCCTTCCCTCTTCTACATTATTTGTCTGTGTTTCATCACCTTGGTTCATTTTATTTTCTTTGCAGTTGGTTTGGTCCATTATTTAAATTCATTTTTCTTCTCCTTCACTTCCATCTTGTCTCGCTTTATTTTGGTTAATATCTGGCCAATCTCTGGGGTTGGGTCAATGTCATTTGTCTGTCAGTCTAGTTTGTATTTCTTATTTAATAATCACCTTTGGTTTACTATTCTTCCTCCTTCACTATTGATTATATTTACTACTTTCATTCTCGTTATTATTTATTTATCAAAATATATTATTTCTTAGCATTTTTTACATACTTAGTGATATCAAATATGATCAGGGTTTGGCAATGTTATAATATATATGACTTTATGTTATAGGTGCACTTTCTATGAGGTTATGTCTCATGTTATCTGGTCACAATTGTGCAACATATTCTTATGCAGTATTTGATTCTACTATTATGATTTCATTATGGTATTCTATTACAATGGTTTAATTGTTGATTAATACACATGTTTACACTATTTTTACACAATAACACAAGTATTCTTAATCTAATAGTATTACATTCCTTGTTGTGTTGTACCTAATTTTTGGTACATTGGTTGTTTGATACTTAACAAACTATCTTATATGTTATTATTTGTTTTGGACTTTATTTATATCTTGTCCTGTCTTGCTGTGGCATTTAGTTATATTTCATTTCAAAGTTTACAAAGCTTTTATTATCAGTTTCTATGAACAATGATTTTACTGTTCTATCTTACATTTCTCTTGGTGGTCTTATGATTATCTATTTTGGATTACAAACTTGATTAAACTGGTCACACTAATTGTCTGTGCATTTTAACTATTTAATCTTTGATTCTTCCACTATAATGGTAACGCATTTTCCTCTGTTATAAACCTTCTCACTTGTATTGTCTGTGGGGTTTATTTGGGTTAAAAATGGTTAACTTGTTACAGGTTCTCACACTTACATTAAGTTTTCACTATTACTGTTTGTGATTGCTTAAATATGCTAAACACTGGTTTCTTCATAGTTGATAATCGTTATACTTCTTCCGGTCACTAGTATAGTTCCTTGTATACTTGGTGAATGGTGATTTCTTGTATTGTCCATATATTATCTTCATTCTTCATGTTATGTTTCCTTTGCTCTTCTTCTTCCTTTCTCCTGTTTAATTGTTGTTCACTATCGGTATTCTCCTGGGTTGTATTTTACTAGTGATAATCAATGTTCACTTATTCTCGTCATCTTCTTCAATATTTCCATTTGTGGTAGTCGTTGTTCCATAATATTTATATTTATAAATAAATTGGTTGTTTTGCCATCATCGTGGTTGCTCTTGAGTTGTCTCTTCTTCATTTTAATGGTTGTGATTTTTGTTGTTTCCCCTCACTGTTTGGCTTCTGTTGTCTTCTCTCCATTTTACATAGTTATTATCTTTGTTGTTTCCCCTCACTGTTTGGAACCTATTGGGCCTGGTTTCTAACATTTTATATTGGCTCGTCATTTTCTTTCTCCCTTGTTCTCGATGATGCTATATTACTCTTCCTTCTTCCTTGTTGGAATTTTACAATAATATATCTCTGTAGATACACACTTTTTGTTTACATTATTTTATGTACTTTGAAATATTTTCATGATCTCCCGTCACTTGACGTAATAATTGGTTACTCTATGTAACTACCAAATTTGGTACGTTACAATGTTAAACCCCTTTTAATTACTGAGCTCTTTAATATTTATTTTATTATTGATGCAAATCGATATAGTTACTTTTGTGTCGTTCTCATCTACCCGCGTCATCCACAGCGGTCCACCATTACCGGCCGGGTACGTTCACTTTCACTAAGACACCCCGAACTGTTTTGGTTTTTCGAATTTAAGTATTCTTTTCACACCACCTTATCTTCCATCTATCCTTCTTTTGCACTATGCTGGGGCAGGCCGCACATACTTACACACGCCAGCCTCCCGACGTTTTTTAATGGAGACTGTTACTGTATTGTCTACTATACGGTTTGGCTACTGGTGATGAACTGCCAACCTCGTGCGCGTGGTTGCCTACCCGCCATGCGTTAGGTGTCGCCGTCACTCGTTCCGTGATTGGTTTAAAGGCGGTTAGCGGGAATAATTCGCCTTCCTTCCGTTATGAATTTTGGGTCGGAGATTACATATTTTCTCATGCCCTTTTGTCCTCTGAGCACATGTCGCCAAAAAAGCGGCACACACACGCGCTCTTACACATTCCCATACGCTTAATTGCTTTTGTGCCTCGCACGGCTTGGTATCGCACGGACTACAAGGTGTTCAAAAATCTCAAGCGTTTGTGATCAAAACGTTGTTCAGCTTGGGTTGCTACCACTTTTACAATTATTAAAGAATAAAATAGATCCCAATAGTTTGTACCATATTGTATACGGTAATAATATATAAAATAATAAATAAATAAATAACGCCTGATTGTATACCCCTTTGATTTTCTTGGTAATGGGTGAGTGATCTCATACGTGTTGTTGCCCTTGTCCCTTGTTATATATAAGGTCCCACGTATAACAATAATAATTTTTTTGCGGAAATTAGGTAATTGTGCCATTCTCTTTGTCTATTATGACAGTAGATTCTTAATATTCAACCCACCTCTTTTAGTACTCTCTTGGCTGGGTTGCTGCTGGGGTGGTAAACGAATGTCTTGTATGTTTTTATACCATGTTCCCAGGGTTTATTTCTCCATTTCTTTCCCTCATGTTTTTCAAATAGTGGTTTAGTAAGATTGTAATGGTCTTGTCAGTCATTTGTCTTATTACCCCACGAGATTGGCTGTTTCCAGTTTTCACCAACCTTAGCAGTTTAAATGAGGGTTGACCTCATCATTCCTGTTTTCCGTTGGGCTTATTTGTTGGCTCGGTTGTGGCTCCTGTCGGTTACCAGAATTATTTTCCACAGTCCCAGCGTTTTCTTCATATGAGTTATTTGGTTGGTTTGGTATCTGGTTATAGTACGTTCTGTTACTGAACGATCGAGGATAGTATCTTCTCGGACTGCCTTGGTTCTGAGATCGCACATAGTTTACTTGTGGTCGATATTCACGGTTTTGGTTATTACCATTTCCTGGGTGAGAATGGTTGTTTTGGGCATTTCGTGGATTATTCCCTCGGTAGTCATTATTCCTGGTGTATCCGTTCACATTACCGTTTTGATTATTCGCCCGATGCGTATTATTTCCTTGTTGGTTACCCTGGTAGTTAGGCGTATTATTTCCCCAGTAATTATTATGGTTGTTTGCCCGTTGTCTACTATCATTAACTTGGTTTGGTGGTGAGTGATTCTCATTGTATCTGTTAATCCTTGAATTCGCGAAGCGGTTCATGCGATACTGCCCCTCATGTTCATGGCTTTCTAACAGGCTGGCCATATCTTGTATGGTTTTTACTTGACTGTACATTCGTGCCTTCTGTATGGCGTCTTCGTAATGGTACGACAACTGGATCACTAGGCACTCTTCAGGAATTCGGGGTTCTAAGTTTCTTGCCATGCAGATCTTCCCAAGAAAATAAGATGTCAGGGATTGTCCACTCTGGTTCTCATATCTCCCATTGCTTAAATTGTTTCGGACCATATTCTGAGTCGATTCCGACCAGTACTTCGCCTTAAATTGTGTCTTAAATTCTTGTATGCTTTGTATATCAGGTCTCGTGGCTGTCCACCAATTATCGTACGTCTCTTTAAACATCTCGACTAACATTCCTCTCACAGTTGTCCAGCAATTCTCTCGATTTTTGGCGATTATTTCTTCTACCCTCTTCAGAAATTCCATTGGATTACGTTGTTTATAACTTCAGAAGTTAATAATTTCACGATTGTCGTTGTTGATTATGTGGGTGTTGTTACATGGTCGGTCATGCCATGCGTCCACTTCTTCCTGCAGTATTACTTTACGTCGATGTATTTCGTCAAATTTTTGTTTCTTTTTATCGACTGGCTGTCAATTTGGTTTATGTTATTATATACTCCCTCCATCCTTTCTCCAATATCTGTGCGTATTACTGTTATAACCTTCTGATTTTCTTCCCGGATCTGACGCATTACCTGCTTCGCCTTTTCACATTTTTTGGTGGTTTCCTCTTTAAATTCCTCAATTCTCCTTTTATTTTCGCCTTCGAGGTCGTTCATTTTACTTATTACTTCTTTACAGACTTCTGTGACCATTTCGTTGGTTTTATCTATTTTATCCAGATTCTCTTCTAATTTCTCATTGGTCTTTTCTAATCTATCGTTGGTTTCCGTGACTGTCTGTTTTATTTCTTCAAGGTACTCCATTAATTGGTGTATCACTTGCTGCTTCATCTCTTCTTTAGTCTTCTCATTATTTTCCTTCAATTGTTGTTGGAGTGTTTCATTATTATTTTCGATCTTGTTGTTCAGTGTTTCCAGATCCTTCATGATCTGTCTCTTTAATTCCTCACTCTTCCCTTCTAATATTTCTTGGTTCCTCTTCAAGGTTTCATGGCTGCTTTCAATCTTATTATTCAACGTTTCTATGTCCTCCTTGATTTGTTTCTTCAATTCTTCACTATTTTGTCTTAAAAATTCCCTATCCTCTTTTCTTTGTTCTTCCCGCTTTCTGTCTTCTTCTTCCGATTTCTTGTTCTGTTCCTGTATGATCTTTATTAAGCTATCTAATTTCGTTTCTTCTGTAGTTTTTTTCTGTCCTGCTGGAGGTAGTATTGTTTCGACATCTTCCACCGGTGTCACTTCCTTGTTGCCGGTATCTATTTGGGCTTGTTCTCCCTCCGTGTGTCTCCGTTGTGTTACTCTTCGTTTCATCTTGTCTATTTGTTGTAATCACCGCTAGAATGCTGTCCTTCTACTTCTAGCCTCACAAGTTGCGGCGCCAATTTATAACGTACTTCTGTACCTCTTTTAAAAGCCCCAAGTTTTTGGCGTCAATTTATAAAGAAACCGATAGCATCCTTCTATACTTTGTTTGATCAGTAATTGATTATGTTACGTGACTCGCCTCGGCATTGATCTTCAGTCTATCGTTAACGATGACGATCGCGAACGCACTAATAACCAGTACCGAATGTGTATCATTCTTCTCCTTACCTGTCCTTATATTAATGTACCTTAATTCCCGATAGGCGCCAAATTGTTTTACTAAAAACAATTAAAAGTTTCTTCCTGCTTCGTCTTCTCTTTCTTCGATAATAATTTAAACTTACCCAAATGGACTGGCGCGAATTCAAATCTCGAGTGGAGTCTGAAGTGTTGCCAACCTATAATTCTGGTAAAAAATTTTCTTCACTGTTAAAGTACACAATTATTAAGACATATATCAAGTAAAACAAGGAACGATTATTAGTGTTCAGTACTAATTTATTAGTGTCCAGATTCGCTGATTATTTATAAGTTAAGTACAAAATATTTGTTATTATAAAAAAGTTTGCTCCGGCTATTAAATTTTACTCGCTCAGCGGGTGGTCAGGCATGTCTTCAAGCGTTCTGGTTAATGATACAATGTTTTGTTCAGAACGATGAATAAGTTCTTTGGATTACAACAAAATAAAGCAAGATGTTTATGAAAGTACACAACCTTACATCAATGTTAATTAAATACTATACAGGTTTACTTACAACTCGGTTCTTATTGTCTAAAAAGTGTGTCGACTTATAGGCGTCGCACAGAGGTTAAGTTACAGTTTCAAATAGGCTGATGCAGTTTTAAATAATTTTTCAATAATGGTTTGTGAAGTTGTTGTTTTTTTTTTTTTTTAAGATATAGTTTCAACTAATCTTTGAAAGAATTTATTATACCAAGTTCAGAGTGAGAGTTATTGTGTTGTGGAAAAGTTAATTAATTTTATTCGCAATTATATAGAATTCATTTATACTTAACAAAATCTTGTTGTTTCTTCTGATTAGTCCCAGGTAATTCTTCAAAATATTGTTGATTATAGTATTTAGTTCTTCATCATTCGGGTTTTCTTTTTTTCTATTTTATTTAGTCAATGTTTTTTTTTTAATTTCAATTATTGAATTTTGATTTATGGTTTCATCATGTGTTCAATGGATCCAGATTCAATTTCTTTTATTCATATTTGTTCATTTTGAGTACATTTCCCTCTTATTACTTTTTAATTAGAGCGGATTCAGTTTGGCATCTGCATACCTTGAGCGTTAATAATGGACTGTCTAAAAATTCTAACGGTTTTCTTAATTCCAAGCATAATTCCCTGCTTCTGATTGGTTAAGAATTTTGTTTACATTGTTATGAAAGCTTGGGTTTTTGGCCCCAAATTGACCTAATATTTTATAATTGCTATAATTCATTGGTGTCATTACCAATGTGTGAGATATTAACATCAATGTCTTTATTTTCTTTCAAAGATTAATTTGATATCCCATAATGCTGGGCTTGGTCCTGTATCAACGTTTTGACCAATTTGCTAATGTTATTTTATTACATATTTCACTCATTTTTTATGTTTACTCTATTTCCGACATACTCTTATGGTTAGATAATGGAAATTAACAAGTCACTTTGTCTTATTTCTCAAATACAATGGTTAATTGCTTATAAATTGCTTTTTCTGAATGTTGACAGTTAGGCATTTTATAGGCCTAATCTATAAATGTCTGGAATTTCTTAATTTACACAATTTAAACATTACCTACCGTATTACTTTCATAGGTTCTGCTTGCCATTACTTAGTTATAGTGTCTACTTTTGAATGACTTTGGGCCATTTTACAATAAATAAATGTTATTATAATTTTAAAAAATCATTCCTTGACCTTTGCTAGTTCATTTGTCTAACATCCTTTTTTCCTATCTTATTACAATTGTGAGTACTATTGTGATTATTAAACTTATACAATTGCTTGTCTGTATTTTCTAATACTTCTTACACAAACTTTTTACCACTTAATCTTTCTATGGTAACATATAACATTAAAATGGTTTATGGTCTTCTCATGATCCAGCCCCATTCCTTCTTTTAAAATACAACTTTTTTAGATAAACTAACAACTTTGGTGCATGGTGTCTTGACACCATTTACAATATTGTGATCACCATCCTTGTTACTATTTTGTAACATAGGATGTTTTACTATTATTTAAATCATAAGTAATTTGTTTCGTAGTGATTAACACAATAAAATTGGTTGACATACTAACTTTGTTGTCTACCATTTGTATGAACATTTAACATTATTTCTTAATTGAACAAAAGAATTCCTTTAATTAAATCAAACAATATGGTTTTTAAATTGATCTTATTTTCTACTAAAACTTATCTTTTAATAATCGTCTAACATCATTCTTATACCATAGGTTCTACACACTACTAATGTTTCTTATTTTTTGTCTATCAACATTTTAGTATTGTTTATTGTTTATTACCACTGTTCTTTTCTTTTATTACTACTACTAATTGTTTATATTAACTCATCCCTATCCTATCCATCACCTTTACTGATTACACTGGTTAAGTGTTTATTAAACTACAGTCACATTTGTAATACACTCTGTTTAAATTCACAGTAGTGATTCATCTTCAAATTCTTTAAGTTTTACAATCACTGTTGCTATCATATATTAGTTTGGTTCACTGGTTACCATAACACTCACTACCTACCTCTCACTCTTGGTTTAAATTAGTTTTGACAAATCTAATTTTAAAGTCAGTTTTTAAAACCTCATGTGTTTGTTTTTATATTAATAATGTTATTTTAAAACACATAACATTCTAAATCACAAAGTTAGTCATATAACTTTGTGTAAAGTTAGTTTTTTGGGCTATTAACATTAGTCCCTATAATTCCTTCATCAAGTCTTTACAATTCGATTCTATTCTACCCTTTCTTGGTAGTATTTTTATCATCATAATATAATAACAATGGGTTTACATGTTTATTACTGGTGGTGTACTTTCTTTTACATAACTTGGGTAATACATGCTACAAAATGAAATATTATTTAGGTTTTTTATTCGTTTACTTTTTATTTTATAGCCTTTATCTGGCCAATCACTGGGTTGGGTCACAGTCATTTGTCTGTCAGTCTAGTCTATTCACTCATTATTATCTTTGTCTATTATTTTTCTTTTTATTCTCTCATTACCTTTGTATAGTTATTGATCATTATGCTTCAAATTGTAATCTTACCTTTTCTCTTACACTGTTTATTTTATTTTGTGTTTACAAAATTCAGCCTCGTCGCTCAACTCTGGCCGCCATCTTGTATTGTACCAACCCTAAATAAATTTTTGTTACCAGGGTTCGGATCAGCGAACTGGAAGAACAGAATTAGGTTGTTTTCAAGAAATGAATCGTTTTTGTTCTGCAGATACCATTACCCTTTATTCTTATTCATAACTTCTACACATTGAATCCTTCTTAAAAGAATGAAAATCACATTATTTATTCGGCCATGAGGCGCAACTCATGAAAATCAAGTTAGCACTAATTACTACCATTATTTTTATTCTTTAACAAAATAGAATTCGGAGTAAAATCATCAATTTGAATTATACGTATTATAACGATTCATAATAGCGTCCTATCAGAGCGTTATATGAAAGCTATAGACGGTACGAGTGTAACGCCGTAAGAAAGAAAGAGAGAGCGTATAATCGCAGCCATCTCACTCTATCCACGTCCCCGCGACATCAGAATCCAGTTCAAACATGTTATTTTACTCAAAGCAAATTATCAGTTCAACCTGCGATAACTTCAAAAGTTATAAATATACGGCAATTCTGAAAACAGCATTGTATTAGGCAAGAAAAGCTTTATAACTAGCCACAATCTCAGTTAATATAATTAACAATTGAAGAAGTTATACGGATGACACACGCCAACAGGAATAACGAGAGAATTATGCTACGTAGGAATAAGGTGTTTTCACACACACACAGATAAAGACCTAAGCAACAATATTCTGTGGTCAGATCTTTGGAAACACATTTGCAAATACCTGTAATCAATCGATTTGCAAATACCAGAAATACAATTTTGACAAGAAATTCTCTGTCGTTTGGAACCTGTCACGGAGTGTTTGACCGACCTGTTCGAGATTGTCAAAACTGGAAAAACGCATGATTTATTTGTACAACCAATCAGCAGCCCGTATTTAAAACTGACGCCAGCTCAAAGCGAGGGGTAGCATCACTCTTCGTTCAGTACTTAAACACACTAGACGTGTATAATTCACGTACAGAAATTTTTAAATCACGCAAAAGTGCAAATTTAATCATCTAATTCGAGAAGTAGTCCGCAGTGTAGATGAATTAATATCGTTCAATAACACTCGCTGCGTAAAACAACCGTTAATTAATTAAATAATTAATTAATTAAGCATCAGCTGTGAAGGACCTGTGCTACAGAAGGCTACAGCATCTGTAATTGCCAGGGCATCTTCAACAGCATTGATCAATATCAATTCTTCTGTGCAACACCATCAAAAGGAGGGACTCTACGGATTCCTATCTTCGGTCAATGCATCAAACAGTAAGAAATAGATTCATTGATCAATGAAATAAGCGCTAAACAAATAATAAAACAATAAACAATTTTAAAAGGACACTAAGAAAAGCACACTTTGTATTTTAACTATAAGATTAGCTCTAATATAGTATAGGAGTGTTGAATGGAAAGTGGTGTGTAGTATTGGACGTGCAAATTATTGCAGACCTGTTCTTTAGCACTGGTTTGGGAGACAGCAATCTCTTAATCAAACCATATAAGAGCTATAGGTTGTTTGAGCGTCTTAATCATTACTTTTCACACTCACTCAATAATTATAAGTGATAGGGTAGAATTAAGTCCTACCATTAACAATTTAAAGTTTAAAAATAATTAAATAAAAGTTAATTAAATAATCAAGCAAATCTTAAAGTATTGTTTGTAACAATTCCCCTTGAAAACCACAATCACTGAACGAATCCTGAGAAAGAGTGTCTCCATGCGCTAAGCTAAGCTGAAACCGTGTCATTTGTATCTGGGATTTGTTCTGGCGCCCAGGTAAAGTAATATCACGGGTAAGTAACTTTTTATCTAACATCACAAATATTAGATAATTGTGTTAGAAGAAAGGTAGCGTTACAGTATATATATCGCAACCCAGCACTTCTTAATTATATATTCTGTACATTCACACAGACACGCACGCTTTCATGCGGTACATATTTTCATTTTTAAACCCTCATCTTTTCTTTGAATAAATACATGGATTATTTAATTGGCCAATTTAATTAATAGGTATATCTAATATGGAATTTATTTATATTTGTGAAAATTTTTATTTTTTCCATCACTCTGTTACTTATCTGACATCCTTCCCATGACTCTAACTGTTGCACACACTCCCGATTTTCCGTACATTTCACGTTTTCCTTTTATTTTAATGTTTGTCTTCAAACTAATATAATGTTTATCTCACTTATTTAAAATTTTGTTAATCTACATTTTATACGTGTGTGCGCCCGCGATTTCGTTCCAGAACTTTTACGGCTGTACAGCATGAGTTGTTATTGCAGACTGGGGCGAAATTTAATGTCTCAATTTCTGAAGTGGTGAGGGAGTCACGTGATTTCAATCCTTTGTTCTTTTGAGTTTTAAAGTCAGTTTTGACGAGGTTATTAATTTGAATCTACATTCCAGCAGCGCCGCCTAGCTGGGATCGGCTCTGACGTCATATGACGTGACTTTTACAATGCATAGTTTACATAGGTCAAAGTTCATACTGCGAAAACTAGCTGCTTCGCTTGCGTCCTGATGTTGACCTTGACACTAATTCGTTCACTCGGCGTGCGTCGTTATAATTTAGAAATAAAATTTACCATTGTTATTTTTCCCCAAATTACCCCAGGTAGACCTAAACTGTCCCGTTACAAAATTAGTTTACTTCTCTTACAGCTATATTATATTTGTGGATCCCTTATAGGGTCTGAGTTCTGCAACGTTGTATAATTAGTATTAGTACATTTAAATAATGGTGTGAAATGTGTAGAAACTAAACTCAAAGTCAACCCATTGTTGTATGTAAGAGTGGGGACACATATAACCTAACTCCAAGTACTTTTCACATATAATGACAAGAATTAATAAATAAAAACGTTGTTAAACCATAATCTCTGGTACTGTACTTCAAATAGATCTTATAAGGGTCATACCAGTAACAAGATTAATTACCCGAAGGAAGATTTGTGTTATAATTAGAGTAAATAAACTGACTAAAGTAGAGAGAATGGAATTTACCAACTAACTATTCTAAAAAAAATGTAGAAAAACTAATAAGAGAGAAAGAGGGTGATATCAGTATCATCAGAGATCTAATATGACTAACATAATGTAAAATGATAATTATTATCATAAAGTTAAGCCATAATAATGTAATTTAAATACACTTGTCATGTGACACTAGATGTAAGATGTATTAAGGAACTGACAGTAAAGGGGAATATCCTAATTCAAACCAAAGAATTGTAAAACGTAATAATAACTATAATAAGTATGTTTGTCAAAGATAAGGACTTAAAAACAACTATATAAGTTATAATAAAGATGATTCATGTTACAACCAACAGTGAAGAAACTATGGTTGATTATAAAGATTAAAAAACAACAGAAACAAGGTGTACCAAGTAAAACTGAGGTAACCAGAAGTGGTGAGGGTTCCCTCAGAGTAATTGTGACATAATAGCAATTGTTAGAAAACCACTATTAAAAGACAATAAATAAAACTAATTGATAGTGTCATAGGCCAAGATGCCTAGCCAATGTATTTGTAAAGTTAATTAGAAATAAGTATGCTCTTATGTCATAAACAATATTGTAAGGGTGATAAGAAGTTGTAGACAACAATTATGAGTAATAAGGTTGCAGTAAAAGTAAGGAATAATAATGGAAAACTGTAATTAAAATATAGTGAATAATATTGAGTTAGGCCTAAACAGCAAAAAACAATTGTTACAAAATACAACCTGATAAATGATTGTAAAGAGTTCATACTCGACTATTAGCGAGGAATAATCACTGTTTATTGAAATTTAATAAGATAAATAACTAAAACGAACATCATATTATGTAAAAAGATAATAAGAGATATTAGTAAATTTAATTTCGTTAATAAGGATCAAACCCTTATGGTGTGGGGATCCAAATTATGATCCTGAACAATAGTAATAATGAATTGTTAATTAGAGGAAAAATAAGGGAATAATGTTAATTATAAAGATTTGATATTTTGCCAGCCCTTGGGCGTCCATTTGTAAACCAATTTCTTGTACTCTCAAAACCAGGAAAAAGACGCACTGTAGGCGTCTGTTTTGCCGAGGTATACCGAAGGGTCACGGAAATTAAAAAACTGACCAATCAGAAATCATCATTAAACATTAGACGCCAGTTCGGAAACCGAAGAGGACACATTCGATTACAGTACTTCGATGGAGAAGCCACGCTACTCCAGCAAGCAATTTGAAGAAGAACCGACCAGCTGATTAGGGAACGTTAACCTAAAAAAGTGAAAGTGGGGTTATACCGATTGTACACAAAGTCGATTTGATTCTTTTAGGTGAACTTTATCGGAGTATGTGCGCTTAGGCAGTGTATTTATTATTAATAAAAAGTTAATAGTGCCTATAAAGAAAAAGGCACTGAACACAAGTATAGTGACAATTATTAAATACTTAGAATATATTGACCTTTTTTCGATAAAAAATATTATCAATTACAATTACTGATAGTATGTCAATTGAACACAACAAGGCTTGGGACCTTATTTAAAATGAATAATCTTAATAATCATTATTAAGAAGAATAAAAAGATAAATGACTTTACTTATATCACGTGTTAACTGTTTTAATGAAGGAGACATTGTGATATGGACAATAAGAATCCAGTGAATATAACGATAGCAATTAAACGATTTTAAATGAAAAGAGTTAACGACAGTCGAACATAATTTTGATAACTGACCTGAGAAACATTACTAGATAGGATGTATCAGTTAATTACCGTAATGATGAATTTTAAAAAACTTTGAACAGTAGTATTCTAATTCATTTGTTTTGTTTTATTTTGTGTTTGTTAAAAATATTTAATACTGTCTAACCATGCTAACTGGAAATATCCATTTACCTGATTTCATGTTATCCAATCTGATGAATCAGATAATTGTTTTATGAACGATAAGTGAATTGATAAACCGTACCTTACGGGTATTTGTTAAGAAAGTTAAAGAGTTATTAGTAAGTTAAAGTAAAATGGTTATTATTCAGAACCGCCAGGCTTAACCTCCAATATTGGCGTCAAACGTCCGTTGACAATTTTATGTTAGTAATTAAGATTTGTTTTGTTATGTAATCACTCTCCTGCTACTTAATTATGATAGTAGAGTTCATCTTCCAGTTATGTATTTTGTAAACTAAAAGAACCTACATTTTTAAATGAAATAAGTTAACCAAACAACCACATTGAATGATGGTTATGAATATCAGATTAGCAACCCTGAGAATACAAAAGAGAGTCTCATAAAATCGACCAGTATTGTAAAAATGAAATATTATCAATTACTCATTATTCAAAGTAATTTCATAAATTTTATTGAAGAATAAACTATAATATTAACAGACAAAAGGAGTTGACAAAATTTATTTTACTAGACTAGACAATTTCAGGTTAGAGAGACAGCTCGCAATAGTTGGCAACACTCTTAGCGGCAATTGAGACGATTTGAACAGTTTCAAATGTAAATTGTCATCTCAAATCAGTCTTGCACGCAGAACTTCACTTCAAGTAAGTACGTCGATAATCATAAACAATATAATTTTCAATGAGAAGTCAACTTAACCGATTCGTCTCGTCAACTGAAGAACGTCGAAAGATACAAACCACAAGGGAACATTTTTTTTAAATAATAAAATAATAATAATTAATCGAACTTTGGAATTTTTAATTAAAAATAATTAAACAAACTTAAATAATTAATCAATAAATTAAGAGAGAGGGTATTCGTCGTACTACAAATTGACGCAACCAACGTGTGGCTTTTAACCCATACGTACTGGTAATTCTACAATATTCAAATACCTGAGCTATTACAGACGATAGATTTGGAACTGAGACACATGAATGCTCTGAGTAGCCAGTACCAATGATAGGAGTGGCAATCAACTAAGTAGTCTTTGGAACTTCGTAAAATCCATCATGGAGTGCTTCTAGTCCCACTGTCAACACATCCAACAGCTTCCGCTCTGATTAATAAGAATTTGTTTACAGACTTTAAGGGCAGCAGTGAGTAGACTAACCTGAGAATAGGATGCTACTTGTTAGTAACTGAATGGTGCTGTCAACTTCACAGAAGTTAAAGTTTTTGTCAACTTCACAGAGTACCAGTTGGTCATAGTGACATTTCTGACCCACCACAATCTGCTAAAATTGGAAACTTCCTCTTGTATTCTTTTAGAGATTATTTCTTTACCTTTAAAGTATCTATCTGCTACTCAAAACCAATTGTACTCCTAACACTGATAAGATCAAAACTGATGAGAGAATCCTATCCAAAGGAACTGACATCATCTGTTTAATTGTACAATATTTTTCTATCACACTACATTTAGTCTAATATACTTTTCTTGCACATGGAAACTGTTATCCACCTTCATGGAGCTGAATTCTAAATTTGGTTACACCTTATTTTCAAATGTACATGACTGTCGGATGATTACAGAGTTCTTTTCTCACAGTTGGTAAAGTAGAGGGACCTAATACTACAATTATTTTCTTGAAATTTGGGAAACACAATCAGTAAATAAATCATTATCATATATAGATACATAGGGCTTATGGTGTGAATCTGAACGGCACCCAGTGACATGCATCCCCCTCTTGAAGAAAACAAGCAAATATCAGAACATAAGGTATACCTGTTGAAACAACAGACACCAGTAACAAATGCCCATTATACTTCTGAAAAATTAGCATGGTATGGAGAATGCAGGAGACAAAAACTGGGAGTTGCCCAAAGAACACAAAAAGGAAAGCAGATGAAAGAAACATGATTGGCAAAAGCCAAATGGGATGGCAGAACAAATTGCCTGGGAAAAAAACAGCAAATATGCCAAAAGAGAAAAGTTATATTTTCAATAAACACAATACCATATAAAAATTATGTTGATTTTCGTCAAAAATCAAAAACTATGACTGATACTGAAGTAAATAAATAGAATGATTACTGAATTAAATTTTATATAAAATTTGTTGGTAACAATTGTCAATGAGAAATCGTTCTAATCGTTCACTAACAACCTGACTGCACATTTCAGCCATAGATGAGATTTTATTCTCCAATATTCTCGGGGTGTTTTTGGTTTCTTTGAAGCAAGCATCATTCTTTGTAAAAGTTAATTTACACTTTCTAAATTTTGAGCATACACTGATGCTTTCATATGTTGCCACAAAAAGAAAATCAAGAAATTAATAGGTTTTATGTCAAGTGATATAGCTGGCTATAAGGTTCATCCATCAGTTGAGAAATTCCATTAGATTATGAATAACAAACAGAGTGATCAAAATTAGCTGGTGCTTCACCATATTGGAAATATACATCCAAGTTAATGTCATGTGAGCATTTTCAAAAACATGTATGTGCCAGTTCTTACTTATGGGGCTGAAACCTGGGCTCTAACTGAGAAGCATCTAAACTCTCTCCAAGCTATGGAGATGAGATACCTCAGTAAGGTTTAAGGAAAAAGAAGAAGAGATGAGTCAGAAACTACTACATAAGAGTGAGTCTTGAGACAATACCTTTGAAAGATCAAATTAAGAAAGCACAGTTGTGCTGGTTTGAACACGTTCAGAAGATGTAAGGGAATAGACTTCCAAGACAACTGTATGAGGCAAGAATTGCTGGGAGGAGAGCCAGGGGCTGGAGAAGAGTGACTTGGGAGGACAATGTGAGGTGCTCTATGCAGGTGCTGGGAGTGGAGTGGAATGAAGCCAAGGTCCTGGCCATGCAGAAACCATAGTGGCGAGACCTCTATACCTTGCAGTAGAAGAGGATTAGAATAAGGAGAAGACTAACAGGTTGAGAATTGTATGGATATAGACCTTCATTGTGTAATGATTGAAGTTACCTTATAATATATATAAGTCACTTACTCTGTGTAAATATGTTTATACAAGGTTTGTTCAAATAAAGACAGGACTTTTGAAATAGCGCTCCGATCAGTGTACGGAGCGTGTTCCGACATGTGGTGCCGCCTAGCGGCCACCTTCAGCAATTTAACCCCGATTGCTGCGTCGTTCTACTCGTATTAGTTGGCGGCATAAAACTGTCGAAGTAAACACGTGCATTCACCGTTCTGCGAAGTAAAGATGAAAGATTTTATGGAGCAGCGCGTTTGTGTGAAATTTTGCTGCAAGACCGACAAAACTTTTACTGAAACGTGGGCTTTGCTTCAGCAAACCTATAAGGAAGACTGTGTGAGCCGTTCGCAGTGTCACGAGTGGTTTAAACGTTTTAAATCAGGCAGAACATCGATTGAGGAAGAGTCAAGATCGGGACGACCTTCGACGTCAACAAACGATGAAAACATCGATGCTGTTCGTTCCGTGATTCGTGCAAATCGTCGTTTGACTGTGCGAGAGGTTGCACAGCATCAGCATCGGGTCGTGCCACGAAATTTGGACCGTAAAACTTGGCATGCATCGCGACTCTGCAAAACTCGTGCCACGTCTGTTGACCGACGACCAGAAGGAGAACTGTGTCAAGATCAGCCAAGAGCTGCTTGATCGTGCCAGTACCGACAAAAACTTCATAAAAACCATCATAACAGGAGACGAAACATGGGTTTATGGCTACGACATCGAAACCAAGGCGCAATCGTCACAATGGATTGGAAAAATGTCGCCCCGACCAAAAAAAGCATGCATGAGTCGGTCAAACTTGAAGTTGATGTTGATTATTTTTTTTGATTATCGAGGAGTAGTCCACCACAAATTCGTGCCACAGGGTCAGACTGTTAACAAGGAGTTCTACGTACAAGTTTTAAGGCGTTTGAGGGAAGATGTGCGCCGGAAGAGGCCTGAGCTGTGGAAAACCAAGAGCTGGGTGTTGCATCACGACAACGCGCCAAGCCACTCGTCTCTGCTACTCAGCCAATTTTTGGCCGGTAACGAAATAGCCGTCCTTCCGCACCCTCCGTACTCTCCAGACTTGGCCCCCACGGACTTTTTCCTGTTTCCAAAATTGAAAACCACCCTGAAAGGACGTCATTTTCAAAGTGTTGACGAGATTCAACAGAATTCACAGAGACAACTACACACCATCTCACAAAACGAGTTCCAGGGAGCATTCCAACAGTGGCAGAAACGGTGGGAGCAGTGTGTTGCAAGCAGGGGGGAGTACTTTGAAGGGGACAATCATTTGTAATGTTGTAATTACAGTAGTAAAGTTTGTATGACAAAAGTCTGGTCTTTTTTTGAACAAACCTCGTATAGGTATTCTAATTAACTAAAATAAGGAGATGTTTTCTAAAAACAATGTTTCATATGTTACAAAGTTAAGAGAGAACAAAAGATGTTGCTATCCCAAAAAGGCTGTTTTATTACTCAAAGGCTGTCACACACCAAATGCTATACTCTATTCATGTAAAGCTATACAGCATTCACAAAATGGTGCATTGCAAACTGGATATAGTTTACAGTGTGCTGTAAGCTATGAAGTAAAGAAGTAAAGCTATACCATGCACCTTCCTGTTTTGGATGTATTTATCACATACATCAGAGCGATATCGCATAGAGCAGACATGTCACACCTGGTCACTGTAGATACAGTGTGCACGGGTTTTATTCTGTATCATTCAAAACCCCATAAAGCTGCCAAATGTTTAAAACAAGGATATGAAGCCTCTGAGACAAGAAATGAAAAATCATCTTTGTGATTAATGACTAGCCCAGACTACAAAACAGTAACATGATGACCATGAGTTGAGACATGATGGCAAAGAATTTGAACAAAACCAATAAGTATTTAATATCTCATATATTTCATATGTAGGCTGTTTAATTTTGTAAATGTTTACTGAATAATTTTAGTACATAATATTTAATTCATACATTATATAAAAGTAATAAAAATGAATCAAGAAGCTAACTTTAAAGCACCTTACCTTCCAAGATAATATGTTAATCTACAATGAAAAGTACTCTTTAAAAACAAATCTAGCACAAAGCTTGAATATTGTTTTAAGTAAATAATATATTAATTAATTTAATATAATTAATTAAATAATTAATATATTAATTTACCCTTGAACTTTATTTTCAATTTCAATTTCAGTTTTTCCATTACAGCCTACTACTGATGGTTAACTAAGTCCAACAGCTACGGCATACTCCCCTCTAGTGGAATAAATTATTCAGTGAAGTATCTTGAATTTGCAGTGTCAGTGATTTTTACTGCCTTCTTTGAAGGTATAGCAGCTCTACTAATACAGAATCAGTCACATTGCCAGCTTTTTCTGATTTGCACAGGGTCCCTTCTATCTCTTTCCTTACGCAGTTATGCAGAACAAGGCGTGCTTTGGTGATTTCGTGTATCATTTCCTACTTACAATGCAAAGAGTATTGGATGATTCTCCATTATCATCCAAGAATTCCAAATGGATTTTTACTTACTCATTTTGCTCAGTAGAGTCTGTAATTAAACATCCTTCTAGCAAGTGTCAACCTGTTTCTTGTATAAGGTCACAGAACCTAGATTTCCAGAGAGGTGGCCTCATCCGAAACTATGATAAAAATCAGTGTATGATTTGACAGCCTTTTGTCAGCAGGGACTACAAATTTTTCAGGCGTTTTCCCAGTTTGCTGTAAGAAGTTTGTAGTCTGCATCAACAACAGCAAATAGAACAACTGAACAAGTTTCCTTAGAATTACGGTATAGTGATCTTGTTCCTCTGGCTTTCAAATTAGTAGTATATGTTTGCCATAGCCCTTACAGAAAGTGAAAAGTCCCACTCTTCTCTAAAAGCTTTCTCTCATTTCAACCACATTTCTGATATAGATTCACAGAAGAAATCAGCATCAAATGATTCCAAAGAGTACTGCAGACATCATTAATGATTGAGGCAACTGTTTTTACACCCATTATGCAAACAAATCCTATAGTTTGAAAAATATCCGTAGGTGCCAGGAATTTGAAAACAAAACAAAAATTTGTTTTTTTTTATAAAGTAGATTTCAATAATACCTTTCTTTCCTTTCAGTTGAATCTGTTAACAAGGAGTGGACAAGCACTAAGGCAAGCCATGAAACAAAAAAATGCTAGAAGCTGACAGAAGACTGAAAATATGAAGTCCTGGCATTACAGATCAAGAGAAAGCATTTGGAGTTTCTAAAACCTTGTGTGGCTTTACAGTCAGTTTTTCTTCCTGTCACCATTTTGTAGTTTAAGATACATACATTTATACTTGATTTTTGAGACTTGTCTACTGTTTAGGCTTGTCTGCCTAAATAGTAAATGCCCAAAGATGCATAATAAATAGTTCTTCTACTTTCAGGATGTAAGGGACCCTAGGTCCAGATGTAACTAACATTCAAAATGAGGGTGAGGACTTAGGTGAGGTAGCTTCAAGGGAATAACAAAGTGACAATTCTCTGAAACCACTGTCAACTGTGTCTACATCAACACATCTAATATGAAAAGAGAAATGGCCTGACAACAATAAAAGTGATACAGATAAAGTAATAAACTTTTGGACTCGATAGTAAGAAAGTGGATGACTTACACTTGTTTTTAGAGAAGTATACGCAATACTACTAGAAAATTACCAGTTCTTACACAAATACGATTGAGAAGACAAATTCATGATCTAGTACTGAGTGCACGAGAGCATCTATTACTTGAACAGATGGGTAACCAAAAATTTACCTTAGCAGTTTTGTTTTAATAATTACAATATGTATTGCAATGTATTGTCATACTTATTTTTATTACAAATATATTTAAAATATTATACCTTACCTTTTGATTTATTTTAAGGTTTTTCAAATTTTTATAGAGTTTTTTAAAAGGATAGTCATGTGCCCATAATACATGCCAGTCATCAGAACTCAATGAACCTCTTACATATCCAAAGTGATGGAACATTTCAAAGACATGTTTCAAGTAACCAGAATCAGGCTGAAATAAAATAAACTCATATTTATAAGCAACTGTAAATAGTTACTAAGTAGAATGTGTATACACTGTTTAAAGAAATTACTGTTTAAAAATTATAGTTACAATATAGCAGGAAATGAATGTTTATGTGTATTTACGCATGCGTGTAATTGACACACACACACACACACACAGTATAACAGAAAAATTAAAATACACAGTTTTTAAAGTCAATGCAGTACAATCCAAACACTATCAATTTCATGGGCAGATGCCAATAAGTATTGCAGTATTACTTATTCCATTCCTATTTGGAAGCAGAGTATAGGTAGGCCTATATAGAGTTGGGCACATGTAACTTTAATTTTTGCATTTGTATTCTGTTCTAGTTCAAATGCCAAGAAAAAACATTTATTTTCAGAATCTGGTCAGTATAAATCATGATTTCTGCTTCACAGGGTGATATTCACTTTCTGCAGTATGGGTGCTCATCTAAGATGTTGAATGTCAATAGACTATTTATAATACGACTCTGACACAGTTACCAATTGGCAACCAAAAATTACTTTATAGACAGAAATGTTATGCTTAATTATTCTTTTTCATTAGTTATTTATTGTTAATAGAATGTGAAAATATAATAGAACAAGCCTGAACAGACTAAACAAAAATAATTAAGTTGTGAAAAGGTACTTTGCCAGTAATAAAAGGCAAAGCAGCTTCCAGAAATAATAAATATTAAAAATAAAGTAAACAATTGAACATACCTACCATGGAACAAAGAAATAAAAACATAACAATATTAAATATAAGACTAAATATATCACGACTAGGCAGAAGACTATAAAATAAGGGGAGGTGAGGTGCTGGAACTAGTAGAGCATGACAGTTAAAAAAAAGAACTGCTGAATGGAACTCCAATGCACTATTTCTGAACGAGATAGACCATGACAGTGGAGATGACATCCATTTCTGACTTATTTGTTCAGAAATGGATGTCATCTCCACTATCTTGGTCTAAGCCAGAGCACAGACCAGTAACAAAGTAGTGAGGGATATAGTTGTGAACAGCATTGGAGGAGGCAATGTGGGCCTGAGCCCCCAATATTTTTTTTGTCTAACCTCTGTTCACACAAATAGGAATGGCTGTGGTATGTAATGTGTTTCAATGTATGCAATGGGAAATGTTTTGCAGAACAGAATTTTATGTGTATATTGTGAAGAATTTTAAATATTTAACACAAACATAATTCATAAAATAGTGGAATATACTAAAAAATATTTAACACAAACATAATTCATAAAATAGTGGAATATACTAACAGATTTTATAACTTAAAAAACCAAATACAAAAAACATAACTGACACCTACAAGTAACCAAAATGGCTTTTTGGCAACCAAGATACGAACACTTTGTATCTGATAAAGTTAGACATAAGGCAATTCGACCCATCCTTTAATTTGTTTTTTGTCATGATGCAGTTTTTTGTACACATTGTTTTTACAATTAATTATATTTATTATTCAGTTTAGTAGTGTACGATATAAGCACTGCGTTTTATACGTATAAATACAATAAAATGTTCAGTGATCGTGAGGAGTACCAGAGTTAGTGTTAGTGTGCAACTTCCAGCTTTGGACAAGAGTGAGTTATATTTTTAGGCGAAGTAAATCGAAGAATTCAGTATTAATTAGCACACATAAACATCTTCTAAAGTTTAATCAAAATACTGGTGCTGAAATGGGAAGCACTTGACTTGGGAGTCACAAAATTTGTGGAATCACTTGTTTGCATGCTGTTAAGCCTAATTTGCAAAACGAAAATGTCCACTTTCACAGGAATAAATTTTATTAAATTTTCTTATATGCTTAAATGTATATTAAATTAATCCAAATTTATCATACACTGACCCCCTTAACCTTTTTGGTAATATGATCTTTTTTTGCTTGGGTAAGGCTGTTGCATAAAAAGAAAGAGTGCAGGAAAACTAAAAAGATTATTTTTTATTAGTGTGGCTAGTTATGCAAATTTCTGATTTGTTTCAAAAAATGTATTTACAAGTTATAAATATGTGTACATATGTAGTATGTACAGTTAACAGTAACCGTACACAAACAGTAAAACATATGTTTTATAGCTTATCTACCCATACATATGTTGTTTACAAAGATATGTTGGAATATAGTATTTGCAAAACTGAAAGGATTGATTGAAACAAAGTTTATATAGACAGGAAAAAATATTATTCACAATGATAATATTATTGTGAACAATTAAAAGCATATAAATTGTTATAAATGTATAATATACATTTTTAAATGTGTTGCATATAAAAGCCAAACACACAAAATGAATGTACACACATATTCAAAAATTCTGTGTCATTATAGTATTATAATAATTAAGATATATATTTTAAAAACCCGTTTTATTTGCTAACTGAAAAAATTTACAGTCCCTCTGTGCAATTAGTTTACTTTCCAGTGTAAACCTCGCCTTGCACTCCAGAATTCTGGTACAAAATATCATTATTTTAAAACAAAGTAAAAAATAAATTTTTAAAGTTTCTCTTGACATAAAGACTGATCTTATACTCTTTACTGTGAAGTTTTCAGTATTGTGTGTCATCCAGAACATTATTAATATTCCAAAATGAATAGTAGTGTTCAGGAATTTTTCAGTTAAATCTTGAATGCCTGAAGATATGGAAGATATTTTCAGAATTTATTAAAAAGCTAAACTTTTTTCATATTTCATATTTGTATATTAACATATATTTCTGAAATGTGTAAGTTACTGTCTGATTTTTTCAAGGGTAAAATTGCAACTAAGGGTATATTTACACGAACTTCGAACAGATGCTTAAACTAGGCATGGATTTCAAAACTGTGTGAGATGAAGTATTGAATTTGCAAAATCAAAATTTTCTAACATCTCAAGTAACTGTTCTACACAAGGAAGAATAAAAACATTACCATAGCATCTGAAAAATTAATTGCATGACTGGACTATTTCAGTCAATAAACGATACATAGCTTGTGAACAAAGGTTCTGAGGCAGAGCTGCCCCTGTAAAAGTTAAAAAACTAAATATTTATTAACTTCAGTTCAATACCATTTTAACATTTTAATACAGTTGTAAAGTCTTTGTAATGCACTCAGGATCCCTGGATTTGTTGATACAAGCAATGTATAATGTTTTTAAAATGAACAGTACTTGAAGCAAGCTCAGACCTATGTGTGCCCTGTTGTTAAAGAAGTGGTTCGGGCACAGTGAGGAAGGGAGGAGATTTCCATATGCTGACATTACATGTGACATAACTGTCACCTTCAGTCTCCCTCCCAGTGTTTCCTATAGTATTGTTAAAACAATCCACATATTGTTTTAGTAATGTGTTGTGTAAGTTGTGCAGTAGTGTAATGTTGTACTATCAGTTTTGTGCAGTGTTGTAATTATTACTATATCATTACCATGTAGGGAAAAAAAGAATTTCTTCAAAAACATTTTAAAAACTTCTCTTGATTTTCAAGCCAAATTAAAATTGAAAGAACTAGTAGGGCCAAAAAGACCAGAACTCAAAATAATTCAAAAGCAGGAGAAAGAATGTAAAGCAAAAGTAGTTTGACTAGGAATTTTAGTAAGACAATGTGTGATGCTGCTGATTAATTAGGCGATTGCAAAGTAAAGATGCTTTTTTTTGCTATACATGTTTTATTGCAAAAACAAATGATACTGCATGGACTGTGTTAGGTGTTTAAAAATTTCCATCCTAAAGTGTAAAAACACAAGAAATGCATATAAATAGCGACACAGAATTTTCTATGGTAGGGAAATTAAATATTAGATGTTAGTTAGGCAGTGCTTACTGTTTCAAAATTAAACAACTCAATGGAAACATGTTTAAAAATCAGTTGGCAAACTAGGCAAAATCAAGTTTTATGGAAAGTTCAAACTCAGTAAACCTGGCCTTACACTCCAAAATTCTGGTTACAAAACAATAATTTAAGGGGGCATGATGAAACTAGAAATTCCAGAGATCACGGAATTTTTCACTGTCTCAAAAATTTAATGTCCAAATGTGATGGTCTCTTAAAGCAACATATGTAGAAAACAGAAAACCAAGTTTTTTAGGCCTCTTGAAAAGCATTCAAAATGAACTGTTGGACTCAGTTTTTGAGGTGTGGCTTAAATTGATAATTAAATACTAAAAAGTAGCTATGTACCCACTGAAGTTGATGAAACCACTGATTGTTCGATATTATCATTTAGATTTTATAATTCATTATAAACTAAGCAGGGAAGATAAATGAAAGGCTCACAGTGCAGAAGGTGTAAGTGAGGTGATCTTGTCTGCACCTGATAAAATGGTTTGGAATGATACTCCTGAAAAACTCGTTGCCCAAAGCTGTGAGAGTGCTCCAGTTATGAATGGTCTAAGTAGGAGGGGTACAAGTTAAGGTTGAGGCTAAATATCAGAACACTGTTTTTGTTCTATGATATGTCCATTACCAGAATTTAATTGTCAAATATTGTGTTATTGAAAATAAGCAAGTACTGTTTTTTTAACAAGTTGAATGGGTTTTGCAACTCCCCCCATCACCTAAATGTACAGCAATGCTTGACGACTTAGTAAAAAAGTGTATTCCTAGTTGCCATCAGTCCATTAGAAGGACATTCAAAATTATGAAGTGTCTAGACAAAATTATTACAGGCAACAGCAGTGAGTATAAAATAACATGAAAGGCTGTGAGACTAAGGGGACTTTACGGTCTGAAGATTTTCTTTATTGGCGGGAGTTTTTTAACAAAATTATGCTCCACTGTGACATTTTGTTCAACCAGCTCCAGCAGAAGGCAAATTATTTGGTAAAATTAGAGAAATATGTATCTAAAATTCAGCCATCTATCTATTCAGTCTTTGCTCGACCTTAATCACCATTTGGAAGAGGAATATCTCCACAAGGAGAGCAGCCTGTCAGTAAAATGGGCATGTTTTACTATTATGCAGAAGATATGTGCCAAGGAAATTTGTGACATCATCACATAAATTAACAATTGCTTTTTTTATAGCAATCACCTGTCAGTTGCAGTTTTATTAGAGCCATCTATATTTTCACAACACCACACTGTTTTACCTGAAAATAAAATAAAAGCAGCTGTTACCATGTTCAAACTTAACTCCCAAGAGTTGCAGAATGGACTGAATGTGCTGTGCAATCAAATCTATTTTGCAAAAACACATCAGGTAAGTTAACTTTGTTGAACTGCCTCTATAAAAACATTTGGTGAATCTTTTACCTGACACTCTTCAACTTTTAAAAGTAATACTTGGCCATATTTGTGACAATTTGGGAGGCAGAACGGAGCTTCTTACATTAAAACAAATAAAAACCTTTACCCAAAGTACAATGAAAGAAGGTCACTTTCATTCACTTGCAATGTGTTTATTTGAAAAGCAACTGTTGATGTTGACAAATTTAAATGATCTCATCACAGATCATTATGCAGCACAGAAGGAGTAAAGGTCTGAATTAATTTACAAAGAAATACATTAAGGTACGCCTGAGTCATTTAAAATTGTTTATACTGTATTACCAAAATGCTTATTACAAATAATATTTTACCTACCTTAGAAAGACAATAACCAGTCACAGTATTATGCTTCACAGGTAAGAAAGAAATTCACTCCCCCCCCCCCCCCCCAGAAGCCTCATGTGCTATGGCTATTCATATATATGTGTGTGTATCAGACACAGATAAAGATACAGATAAATGTGTCCTATTTAGATACACATTTCTGAAGTATTCGAGAGCCTTCTCTAGTTTTTAAACCATAGCTGCCACTGCTGTAAACTCTGTAGACTTCCGGTCTAGTGAATATTTCAAAATTTTAACTCAAATTAGACAACAGCTTCAGAGATATTTCAATACCATTGCTAATGTTTTTAATGTTTTATTAAATATTAAAAATTCTACAGCATTAAACTTTCTACATCAATTAAATTAATTCTAAATAAAAAAAACTTAAACTTATCCTACTGGATAAGTAGTCTAGATCCAAAGTGAGAAAGTTTCATAAGTGTAAATTTATTGAACTACAGTATTAGCAGTTAAGTGTGTGTGTGGGGGGGGGGGGTAAAATTCTTTGGATTATAGAAATTAAAATCTTAAAGGATCTGATTTACAAGCACAATAAAGGAAATAGTACAGTAACTCAAAATTTAATAATCTCTTCAACAACTCTTTTGAGCCACTGAATGGTACAACTTAGCATTAAGCAAAACACACAAATTGGCATAAATAGCCATTACTATTCCTGTACCAACCACATCCTGTGAGAGGACATTTTCATGCCTTAAAAGAACACAATTTATTTAAAGAACACAATTTGCAATAAACAGTTCCAAAGCCCCTCTTAATAACAAACGAAAGGCATGTGGCCAAAAAACTTGATTGGACAAATGTTGATGATACTGTTGTCAGCCACAGTATTAGCCCTCTATTACACTAGGCAACATGTGGCGGGCAACTTGTTGCCGAGGTCGTCTAGTAACATTGTTTATATGGGAGCCTATTATACTAAGCCACTTGTTGATATGGGTCGACAACTAGTGGATGACGGTGGACGAGATCGGCAACTTCCCGACCACTCGGAAGTTGCTGACGCTGGACGTGGGGCATTATTTCAGATGGGAGCTATTACACTGGGCAACATGTGGCGCACCACTCCCGCTTCCGCGCATGCGCACTTCGCCACAGACACCACCTTAACTGTGTCCGGGACGGCAGACGACAGGCCCAGTTGTCATTTCGCATTCAATACGAAATTATGTCTGCTTTGATCAAGTCCAACAATTCATCAAATGATTGTTTTGACATACGAAAATAGTTTAAAAAATTATTTTCGTCCACGCACAGATCATCGAACAGTGTGTAGTATAATCCTTTATCCATCCTTGTTGATAACATAGGGTGTATGTACGTACATACGTCTTCTCCGAGCTCTGCGTCTTCTTTTCTTTAATAACAAAGCGAGCAGCAGAAGCTCTTCATTCCTTGACGCCATTTTCTCGACTTAAAAGTCATCAACATGTGGCCAAGAGTTGCGCACCATTTTTAGCCCTCGTCAACTAGTTGTCCGAGGTCGGACAACTAGTTGCCCGCCACATGTTGCCTAGTGTAATAGAAGCCTTAGGTGAATTAACTTGTTTTAGTGAAACTGATTCTACTGAATATGTGTAAGTAGTGTATGTTTTAATACTATAATATTGATGTTTTTAATAATAGGTGTTCATACTACCTTTTTTCCCATTTCTTACTTCCATGCTTCATGCTGGAAAAAACAAGACTAAGAAAGTTAAGTGCCTGAAAATGATATATGTGGGAGTAAGTATACTGTAAATAATATAATAGGAGTAGTCTTTAATGTGTGGATGCCACCTGTTTTTTGTTATAGAAGCCCATGAAAAATACCTATCAAATGGTAGCGCTGCCACTGAATATAGTCAAAGCCCTTTGGTAAGTAAAAACACACACACACACACACAACACTCACACAAACAAAACCACTATTCTTTAGAAGAGACAAGTCAAGTATTATACCTAAAAGCATGAAGCATAACCACAACCATAATGATGCTAATGTTACAGATTGTAGAGCGTTGTTTGTAATACAGGATTTAAACAATGATTGGCTACCAACTATTAAAATTTTGAACTAATTTAAGATGAAATGAGCTATTGCTTATTATTTAAGACTTTTTATAGTATAATTTAAAACACGTGTATAGTGACACTAATGAATTTAAAAAGGTGAAAACTCAAACTGTAAATAGCCAGTTTAAAAGTCAATTGGGGAGCTTTTCGGGTAATACAAAAATGACAAAAAAATGTTAAGCAGTACCAGTATATGCTTAAAATTAACTACTCTGTTCCCTTTGTTGATAATATTTATGTTCTGTATTTGTACAAACTTGGAATATACTTACATCTCTTCCAAAAGGAATATAGACTAGCTGTTTTCCATCATTTGTTGAAATAAACTGAGGGCTATCCGAATCATGATGGTACCTTATATGTTCACTCTGCATCCACTGCAGTTCATACATATTCAGAAGAAGCATCAGTAAACAGCAAATACCAGTACATACGGACACAAACTGAAGTCTGTTTTGGAAGCGGAATCTCATTGAAGAAAGTTTCTTTCTAAAAAGCAATTATTAATATTGTTAAGATTCATATCTCTATAAACACGAACAAAGACTCTGTCCTCACAAGAAGCCCTCCTAGCAAAATTTAGAATCTTCATTAAATGGGATTTCAGGTGTCAGACAATTCCCTACTGACCTCATTTTTTTCTGAAATTGGCAATGAAATTCAAGTAGCTCTCAAGACTTGAGATTAATTTATCACCTTCTGTGAGATAATAAGGCTGTATTTAGCCATGTTGGCATTCAATTAAGAAATAAGGGTAAATTTTAAAGAGGCTGTATATTTTGTAATTAAAAATATCAAGAACTTGACCCAAACACCCATCCAAGCTAAGTTAACTAAGCTACATGACAAAAAATCTGCAGTTTTTTTTTTTTGAGATAGTCAAAAAATGAACACTGCTCCAAGCAGTATTTCAGGTTTTTCACGTATTTCGACATTTCGAATACTATCTTGGAAGGCTTTGTTGCATCCTGAGCACAACTTTAAGAAAGAGCCTTTGCACTCACCTCTAATTTAAAAACACTTTATGAAACTTTTATGCTATCTCTTTCTTATGGTGTTAAATTATGGCTGTTTAATTTCACTGTATACGTTGTAACTGATCGTTAATGTGGGTTGTAAAGTTTTAATAATAATGTTATTTAGTGTTAATTGTGTCAAAATGTAACTTCTCTTATCTTTTACGGGTAAACCGTATTTCGCTCTGCTGCATTCAAATGTTGCCGCCTCGCCACCTGATTGACGCACGGCTTTCTGCAGTGTTGACTCGGCTAGCGTTTTGCTTTAACGCTTTCACTTCAATAATTCTTAGTTGTTATTATAAATTAACTGAATCAAACATACAGAATTGCAGATTGAGAACATTTATTAACCTTTTAGAATATTTCAATTGCTTTATGATACATCAAATTCGTTTTCTGCACCGGCTATTACACTTGTTCGGTTGGTACTTGCTCAGTTTGTGTACACAGCGTCTTTAATGTTAGTTTACAGTTATGTATGGTTATTCTCAGGGGTGTTAAAGTCCTTTCGGCTACAGAAATATGTACTTACGGCTAACACACACAAAGTTATAACAATTCTTAATCCTAGTTACATAAACAAATTAATATCTCATTGTATTCAATTAAGTAATTACCAATGAAAACTTGTAAAGAAATTTTGGGTTAATTTTCGTTTGTCAAATTTATTTATCAAAAGGTTCATCAATTATTTATTATATTTTACTTTTAATAATTGCTAATCGATTAAAGTTTAAATAGTGAATTTAACAAAGCATTTGTTTCTGAATCGGAATAGTGATCAGTGAAGTGAAATAGTTATTTATTAATTCAGACCAAAAAATTGTGAATTCGATTATGGGATAATGTTTATACTCATCGGTTTTCCTGCTGAAGATCCTGATGTCGTCTTCTTCTATGGATAACTCCTGGGCTGTCGTCTTCTTATACTCTCCAGAAGTTTATTTCCCTCGTCTCGATGTTTCTCCTCGCTGACTCAGGCTTCGTATTCCTTCGGTTGTCGTCCGTCTTCTTCTATTAAGATGTTCCAATGATCCTCATTTGGTGTCGGTTGTCGTCTCTCTTCTTCACTGCGTCGTTCCATCTTCTTCAGATAATTATGGTTTGTTAATTAATTTTTTATTAAACGAAATTTTGTTCAGGATTCCCTGGACTATTGTTGTTATCTCCATCTGGTTTAAATTAGGTTCGAATTTACTTTAATAATAAAAATTTTAATACGAGAGCTCCTCGATCCACTCTCAGCGTTGGTCAATAATACATTACTGAAAATCTAACGGTTTTTTGGCAATAAAATTCTTGTTGCTATGGTTACCTAATAAATTATGCTAATTTTCATTGGTTATTAACTTAAGTCATTGTTATGTTATAACGTCTTTTTTAGTCTAATTTTACCAAAATATCTTCAAATGAAGATTTCTATCTTATACTAATAGCTAGAGTTATTACATGAGTACCATTCTTCCTAATTTTTCGTGATGATCATTTTGATATCCCTCATGCCCACTTTTGAATAGCTAATTACATTTTTACTATTTTCCATATTTATATTTTACATATATTTTATTCAAAATTAGTTGTTATTCATATATTTTGGTACTAGGAATACTCACTTAATCGGTTTAACCATTTGCCACATTCTGCCTTAACTTTGGATTATTATTTGTTCTAAAAATTACTAAATTTATATTCAACAGTTGGCCTAGAGCCTAGATTTTATTCTACTCCCACCTAACATTTCTTAATAACATATCTGGTAATTCTAATACAATTTTATAAACAAAACAACAATAAACATCAGTATTCCTAACTCTAATTCTTATTATGAAAGATTCCTTGTCAGGTTCTAGCCTGAAATAACTTTTAACTACCTTTTCTTTTCTCTACTGTTATCTTGCTTATCCTATAATTCTATGGTTTTTGAACAATAATAAAACTCTTACAATACTACTGTTAAACTGTGCCTTACTCAAATGTTTTATCTACTAATCCCTTCACTTAAATACAGTGTCTATCCTTCTTATTTTACTACTCATTCTGATAACTTAATTCTTACCTTATTATATAATTCTGACATCCTATTACCTAAATTTATAATATCACAATCAGTTTAATCTTACTTACTAATGTACAGTTTATCAAAAATTGTTTATCTGTTTATTATAGTTTGCTTATATAATATTTTATTCTACACCCCCACTGCACTTTTCCTTTCATTAGAAGGTTTCTTTAATTATTATCATTCTCACTTTGTTCCATTATATGCTATACCTAGCACTTCACCACTTATTTAATTTTACACACATTTTTAACTTACTCACTTGTTTATTCACACGATTTGTCTGATTACTTTATATCACTGTGTGATTATGGTCATGAATAACTAATTTACTTCCAAATCACTCTGATCACTTTTAGTTATTACTTAAATATTGCTTTTTATTTGGCTCAAAGCATTGTTTATTGTCTTTGGATATTATCATTAATATTAGTTTCGGGTATGGTTAGTTTCTAACTCCCTACCTTATATTATATAAGTACATTCTTTTATCAACAAGATATATGTGATATTATTACCTTCCATTAGTCTGTCTTATTATCCTAGTTAAATCTCATATACTACAAATATCAGTTCATTATTTAATTTACAATATACTGGTCATTATTTGGGATTATTTGATTGCACTTAGGTCTCGGCTGCTTCTTCATTGTCTCTTGGTTCCTTTGGTATTTATCCGATCTACTGTGTCAGGTCACTGTCAGGTTAATAGTCATTTGTCATTTATTGGGTTACTGGGTTATTGATCTCTAAGTTTACAAGTTTTTGCCTCTTACTCTTATCTTCAGCTTTTTATTTTATAATTAAATACAATTGGATCTTCACTACCTTATGTCATGTTACATAATGCATCGCCACCAAAATTGATTATTTCGAAACAAAGATTATTATATTTTTTCTGAAATCATCAATATAGTTTATTTTATCAAGTCGTTATGATTCAGGAATTCGTCAATCGCTACTTCTTCTGTATTCATTCTTTATTAAGTCATGGTTCATAATATGATAATTGGTATTATTTTCTTTCTTTATTATTCCCTTTTATGTTCTATTTCCCTAAAATTTTTCTTCTCTCTCCTTCATATAAATTGGTACTAGCCAGAGGGCACGTGTGGCTCTATTACTCTGCTATCCATTTATACACATTTTGAGTTCAGAGGCCTTGCCTATCTGCTCAATAACATAAATAATTGTTGGACGTATCTCAACATAAAGTCATCACATAATAATATTCATAATAATTATAATAATAGTCGTTCATTTCCGACTCACATAATATTAATACAATAAAACACTTTTGGGATTAATTATTCTCTCTTTTATACATTTCATGACTTTTTCATCTCAATAACTTATTTGGATTCCTTTGTTTAAGCTTATGGCGATATTTAATAGGCATTTTGCATTGTTTTACTAGCTTATTTTATATGGTAGTGATTCTATTTGTCATCACTTTAATGCTCATTGATATTTAAAATTAACATTGTAGCTGGCTTCTGGCTCACTTATATTTTTCCATTGATTGTTCAGTTAATCTGCCAGTGTTATTTTTTATTTGATTGTTTTGTCTCTTCTTTTGTGAAACATTAATTTTCATTTATCCCCTTTTTGTGATAGGGTTTGTTAATGATGTTATGTAGCGTCATCATTATTTGTGTAACATTTAATTATTTTATATCTCAATTTTTATGATATTTCATTATACATATTTTCAAAATTACATGTGTTTACACATTTTGTTTCACACTTGGTCGTAAGTTTAGCCTTACTTTGTTTTGAATTTAGCTTATCTTTCTTCTAAATTCCCTTTCATTTATAATAATAATAGTTCCAATCAAATACTTATTGTAAGTTGTGCTTACATTTATTTTTGAATTTTGATAATTGTTACCTTCAAAATTCTCATTAATTTTCTGACACTGGTTCATAATACTTTTTTAAAGAAGACTGGTTATAAGTCCCTTTTATTTTTTTAGTTGTGATCTCACTTATGACATAGGTATTGTTTTTGTTATCTTTCAATAAGAGATAGGGTATTTATTTTACTATACAATGGACCCTGTTATATACACTCCTTTTTTCTTGTAAGTTAATCTTCTCACTTATATACATTAATTGGTTTGCCTGGTCGGTTTACTTAAAATCAGTCCCATTTTCCAGTGTTCCTCCACACTTGATTTAGCCATGGTCCATGATTATATGAATTGCTCCTGTTCGGATTGCTGTCGTCTTCAGGATGACTTCTGTTCTTGTCCACTCTCTAGCTATTATTTTATATTTAAATGGTTCTGTCATAACATTTTCACTTGTTTCCATTGCTATCTCAATCATTTCATTATTTTGTTTATACAACGAATAGGTCAATGCTGTTTCCATTGTAGATGCTATCGTTGATATTGGATTATGCATGTCTATTAAGTGTCTTCTCCTTCTTATTCTGTTACTTACTGTTTTGTAGTGATTCCCTTCTAAAGTTTCTAGTAAGTTCCTTCTGTTCTTTTTAAATTCATTATTTCATTCTGGTCGTTAATTAGTACATTAAACATCTCAAGTAGTCCATTCTTCATCATCTCCAACTCTTCTCTGGTATTTATTATTTTCTTTCTATATATTTTTCTTATTTCCTTGGTCTTCATTTCCAAGTATTCATTCTTCTCAGTTGTCACCTCCATGATTTGGATATTCTCCTTGTGGTTGTTATTTTTATTTGCAGATAACAGTATGCTTTTGTCTTCTTTTAATTCTGTTTTCTTCTTACTATCTTCTGTTTTCGTAATTACCGGTTCCTCAACACTTTTGGAATCCCTGTCTAGTGTTTCACTCAATTTCTTGGAACCACTATATAAAGTTTCCCTTAATTCCTCGTTAAATCTGTCCAATTTCTCATCCATCTTTTTAAAATGGTTATCAATTGTCTCAAACTTCTTATTCATTAATTCCCAGAATTGTTGTACGCTCATGTCTCTTCTGGCTTCCTTCTGTTGTGTAGGTTCTGGCATTTTCTTCGGTTGCTTCGTTTCCCTGTCCTTGACTATTTCTTTTTCTGATTGAACATTGGGTTGTTCCAGGTTTTTATTATTTGGTGGTTCGCTGAACTCTTTTATTTGATTATGTTTCTTCCTCCAATTGCACATATCTTCTCTGGATAGCTCGAACATAACCCTTATCCATTCTCTTAGCTCTGCGTTTTCCGTTTGTATTGGTTTTTCTGGTAGTTTTATAGACTGTCTCCATTGGTCATATTCCTCCTGTGTATATTCCTCTGTCACCTGTGCGTATTTTCCCGTTCTTTTGTTTTTCATTTGTTCTTCATTGTTGAGCAATCTCTCCCAATCTTCTTTAGTCATTCTTTCCACCTTGTTATCGCCTTTTCCATTTGGATCGTTTTCCAGCTTCCACACTTCATCATAAATTTCTTCCAATGACATTTGGTCGTATGGTGGTTCCGTTACATCTGCACGACTCATTTGTGCTCGTTCATGGTCAGTGGTGTTCCTTTCGATGTACTCCATCTCTCTGCTAAATTTTTTAAATAGTGCTGTCATCCATTCTGCATAGCTGACTCGTTTTTCTTCTATCTCCTTTTCCGATCTCTTTCTCTCCTTTTCCGCCTCCTTCTCGTGTTTTGCCGGTTCCATTTCCGTAGTCGCCGCTAGAATCTGTAAAGTTTAAAGATATGTTTCCTTAACTATTCTAGCCCTACTAGTTGGCGCGCCACTTTGTTACAGAACGTTTATGTGGCCCACTATTGTTCAAGCCCCGCGATGGAAGCCACTTTGTAACTGATCGTTAATGTGGGTTGTAAAGTTTTAATAATAATGTTATTTAGTGTTAATTGTGTCAAAATGTAACTTCTCTTATCATTTACGGGTAAACCGTATTTCGCTCTGCTGCATTCAAATGTTGCCGCCTCGCCACCTGATTGGCGCACGGCTTTCTGCAGTGTTGACTCGGCTAGCGTTTTGCTTTAACGCTTTCACTTCAATAATTCTTAGTTGTTATTATAAATTAACTGAATCAAACATACAGAATTGCAGATTGAGAACATTTATTAACCTTTTAGAATATTTCAATTGCTTTATGATACATCAAATTCGTTTTCTGCACCGGCTATTACACTTGTTCGGTTGGTACTTGCTCAGTTTGTGTACACAGCGTCTTTAATGTTAGTTTACAGTTATGTATGGTTATTCTCAGGGGTGTTAAAGTCCTTTCGGCTACAGAAATATGTACTTACGGCTAACACACACAAAGTTATAACAATTCTTAATCCTAGTTACATAAACAAATTAATATCTCATTGTATTCAATTAAGTAATTACCAATGAAAACTTGTAAAGAAATTTTGGGTTAATTTTCGTTTGTCAAATTTATTTAACAACAATACTACTGTTAAACTGTGCCTTACTCAAAATGTTTTATCTACTAATCCCTTCACTTAAATACAGTGTCTATCCTTCTTATTTTACTACTCATTCTGATAACTTAATTCTTACCTTATTATATAATTCTGACATCCTATTACCTAAATTTATAATATCACAATCAGTTTAATCTTACTTACTAATGTACAGTTTATCAAAAATTGTTTATCTGTTTATTATAGTTTGCTTATATAATATTTTATTCTACACCCCCACTGCACTTTTCCTTTCATTAGAAGGTTTCTTTAATTATTATCATTCTCACTTTGTTCCATTATATGCTATACCTAGCACTTCACCACTTATTTAATTTTACACACATTTTTAACTTACTCACTTGTTTATTCACACGATTTGTCTGATTACTTTATATCACTGTGTGATTATGGTCATGAATAACTAATTTACTTCCAAATCACTCTGATCACTTTTAGTTATTACTTAAATATTGCTTTTTATTTGGCTCAAAGCATTGTTTATTGTCTTTGGCTATTATCATTAATATTAGTTTGGGGTATGGTTAGTTTCTAACTCCCTACCTTATATTATATAAGTACATTCTTTTATCAACAAGATATATGTGATATTATTACCTTCCATTAGTCTTATTATCCTAGTTAAATCTCATATACTACAAATATCAGTTCATTATTTAATTTACAATATACTGGTCATTATTTGGGATTATTTGATTGCACTTAGGTCTCAGCTGCTTCTTCATTGTCTCTTGGTTCCTTTGGTATTTATCCGATCTACTGTGTCAGGTCATTGTCAGGTTAATAGTCATTTGTCATTTATTGGGTTACTGGGTTATTGATCTCTAAGTTTATAAGTTTTTGCCTCTTACTCTTATCTTCAGCTTTTTATTTTATAATTAAATACAATTGAATCTTCACTACCTTATGTCATGTTACAACGTTAACTTTCAATGCTCACACCTGCAAACACTATAAATAATACCAAGAATAATTACATCAAAATACTGTACATAAGTAAAAATACTTATTAATTGGGATATAGCAGAATACTGTATGAAAAGTGACACACAGAGTACTGTGGGACACAAAAAGACACAGTGAAAAATAATAATGTTTCTTTCATGACTGTTTTCCCTCAATTTTGTCTTTCATAATACAAACATGAAATTTCGATTTTTGAATTTAATTTTTCATTGTTAGTGGTATTTTCTTTAGTAACTCGTTCTTGTATGAGCAGCTGTTCGGTGCGGTTGTACTGTCGTGTGCGGTAACTTAATATTATCGCTATCTTCCTTATTAATAGACTTATAATTGTAAATAATACTGCAACAAAAGGTTTATCTGATTACTCGAACAAATCCAAGCAGCCGGCCAGGGGGCCGCGCGTGCGTATGCTCGTTCATGTAGGACTGTGTGTCTGTCTGCGGCTTGTGGTTGTTTGTACCTGTTTCTCTACAAAACATAAACACAAGGCCAGAAATTACTCATCTGGAAATACATGCGTCTTATAATTTATCTGTCTACTGTAATTATCGACAATAATGAATTATCAGCAACCAGCCCTGTCAACTAACGTTGAACCTGTTCCTATGGTCAACTCTGGAACCGCAAATATGCTGCCTACATTACCTCCAGTGTCGCAAAATGCCCTTCAATCCTATAACAGTCAACAGCTAGGCAGAAATGTTAATGTTGATTTCACACAACACGGATCCCACAGCTGGCAGATGATGAAAAAACAAAAAAGAAGTAGCCAATCTTCAGAAAACACATCTGAAACACACACTCAGCTTAATGAACACAATAGATTTATGGTGTTACCTACAGATGACCCTGATGACGTCCAACCTACTCAAGTCGAAAGCCGAAAATACCTAGACCTCCTCCTGTATACCTTCATGGTGTCGTCAATTACAATGAAATGGTCAATAACCTTACAAAAATTTTGGAATCAGAACAGTACAGTACTAAATTGTTCGATGACAATACGGTGAAAATCAACACTTTTGCACCAGATTCTTACAGACAATTAATCCGTCACCTCGAGGACAAAAAAAATATTTACCATACATATCAAATTAAAGACCAGTGAGCATACCGGGTTGTCATAAGAAACATTCATCCTAGCATCAGTGTACACTTTACTATTAAAGAAGCACTAAAAGAAAAAGGACACTCAGTCAGAAATATAATGAACGTTAGACACAGAGTAGAGAAAACACCCCTCCCTCTCTTCTTTGTTGATCTTGAACCTGCAGCAAACAATAAACAAATATATAACCCAAGGTCTTTAGGTAACATGCAGATTAATGTAGAGCCACCTCGGAGGAAAAACTTCATAATCCAGTCCACTCATTGTCAGTCATACGGTCACAGTAAGACGTACTGTAGAAAACCTTTCCAGTGTGTCAAGTGCGGAGGTGAACACAACCCGTACCTAACATCACACCTAGGAGAACCCCTTCAATTTTTAGGAACAGAACATGAATACCCGTAACGTCTCTTTTCCTACTTACGCTCAAATTGCAGGACTACAGTGACACTCAGAATCCTCGCCCCCTGATGACAGCAATCCCAAACAGACACCAAATGAGAGGACATCACACTTTCACACTTCCTGACAAAATTTGAGACTATGTTCAGTCAACTCATGTAGCAAAATAGCGTCATGCTTAATCTCCTTACAACACTTATCAATAAACTTTCTAAATAACAATGAATAACAATACAGGATTGGATTGTGGAATGCCAATTGACTCTCTAAATGCAGCCTAGAACTCAAAGCTTTTCTTATTGACAACAGTTTAGACATAATGCTTATATCCGAGACACATTTCACAGACAGAAGCCATATTAGGATTCCAGGATTTACTGTTTATGACACCCAACATCCTGACGGTACAGCTCATGGCAGAACCGCTCTGTTAATCCGAAACAATATAAAACATTATCTCTTCTCTAAAGTCAAAACTGCTCACCTACAGGCGACAAACGTTTTAATTGAAGATCAAAGAGGCCCTCTAATTGTTTCTGCAGTCTACTGTCCTCCAAAACACAGAATCAATGAAACTAACTTCAGCTGCTTTCTTAGAACTCTTGGTACACGTTTTATGGAGGGAGGTGACTTCAATGCAAAACATCCGCAATGGGGTTCAAGATTAGCTAATCCAAGAGGTAGAATTTTATATAATGTCATTAGACAAGAATCCCTGTCCTTTCTGTCCACTGGTCAACCAACCTATTGGCCTTCTGATACAAATAAAATACCTGACCTCATTGATTTCTTTTTAATATGAGGTTTGTCTCATAAATACTACAAAGTTGAATCTTGCCTTGACTTGTCCTCTGATCACACTCCAATTATTGCCACTATTAGCAATACTATAATTGAGTCTGAAAGTCTACCAACACTCACAAATCGTAATACTGACTGGGACTACTTTAGAGAGCTTATAAATGATAATATCTCGCTAGAACTTCCACTCCACACGCCTGATGAACTGGATGCGGCTGTAAATTATCTCACCAGTACTTTTCAAAGTCAGCCTGGGAAGCTACACCTTGCAATACAGCGAAGAGTAAGCACTTAAACCTTCCTCTGGTTGTCCGAAAGAAATTAGCTGAGAAGCGTAGATTGCGACGAATTTGGCAGCATACTCATCATCTGGATGATAAAAGAAAGTGAATTAAATGACCATAAAACTAAAACAATTGTTAGAAAATTTAAAGAATAAGTCATTCAGGATTATCTAGAAAATCTGTCACCTAATGAAAGTACTGATTATTCCTTGTGGAAGGCTACAAAACGATTAAAAAGGCCACTATTACAAATTCCACCAATACATAAACCAGATGGTAGCTGGGCCCGAAGAAATACAGAGAAATCTCAGACTTTTGCCGAACATTTGGTCAACGTTAGTCAACCTGAAGCCAGCAAGAACGTTTCTTTCAATGAAGTGTAGAAAGATATTTACACTCCCCGCTCCAACTGACTCTACCTATTAAGCCTTTTAAGGTTAACGAACTCAAGGAAATAATCCTGTATAATTTGAAAAGTAAAAAGGCTCCCGGCATTGATTTGTTATCGGGGAAAATTCTAAAGGAGCTGTCTCAAAAAGGCGTTGTAATAATAACATACATTTTCAACGCCATACTCAGACTTGAATACTTTCCTCTTCTCTAGAAATCGGCTCAAGTAATCACGGTCTTAAAACCTGGTAAAAACCCTCTTCTTATCGACCCATAAGCCTTCTGCCGATACTTGGTAAGATCTTTGAGAAGCTGTTTGTAAAACGACTTATGCCAACAATTGTAGAAAACAACCTAATTCCGGATCACCAATTTGGCTTTCAAGAAAAGCACTCTATGGTAGATCAAATACACAGACTAACAAATGTTATCAATAAATCGTTTCAATCGAAGATGTTCTGCTCAGGTGTGTTTCTCGACGTTTCCCAGGCTTTTGATAATGTCTGGCGTCTTGGACACTTATAGGCTACAAAATAAAGAAAAATCTGCCACATAATTGTTATCGTATTCTACATTCCTACTTAGTGGGCAGAGTGTTTCAAGTCAAGTACTCGGATGCTACATCTCCTCTATTACCTGTGGGGTCAGGTGTTCCACAGGGAAATGTCCTGGGTCCTCTGCTCTACCTCCTGTTCACCTCGGACTTACCGTCAGCAAGTGAAACCACTGTTGCTACCTACGCCGATGACACAGCAATCCTAGCGACACACTCCGACCCCTCAATAGCATCTCTTATACTACAAGAATCATTAAACAACGTTCAGTTATGGCTTGATAAATGGCACATAAAAATCAATTCATCCAAGTCAGTACACGTTACCTTCACCACACGTAAGGCAAACTGCCCTCCAGTAACAATTAACGGTCAACCTATACTGCAAGCTGAAAGTGCTAAGTACCTTGGGATACATCTGGACAGGAGACTAACGTGGAAAAAACATATAACATATAACAATAACAATAATAATTATAAACATTGTACGAAAACTAGGTTCTCTGTGTTATGAAACGTGTTATAAATTGTTTAATATTTGAATTCAAAAGTGTGTTATAAGTTTACAATTGAAAATTAAAGTTACAAGTTATGATGAATCCAAAAAATTATATTGTCTTAAAAGAACTCCTTTAAATAAAAATAAAAATAATTGCAGTAATGTTGTTTGAACTATAACGTTGTTTAATTCAATAAATAAAGCGTACTAGCTGGTCGCTTGATGAAGGTAGCCGTCCCGTTGATTCTGGCAGCGAAACTTCTCCTCCAGGTTGACAGTCGTCTAAGTACGTAAAGTCAGGTCACGTCTGGACAATAAAATTAATAAAATACACTTCCACGTACCTGGTCGTGATTCTGGAAGTTCAGAAGTTCACTTTTTATACAACTTAATAAGCTGCCAAGACGGTTTACAAAACCAGCTTGCTTTGCTTACAAGGTTAGGTTACCTTGTTTAATAATGGGCGCCACACAGGTTTATTTCGGGAAAATCCCGTGTAAAACCCATTCATAGAATCAAATAATTATTAATTCTCTTCTTTAAAAAAAACTGAAATTGTGTTTATTGCCCTTATGGCAATTCAAATTCAACAACGTATGATTTCTACTAAGAGTTACTTTGATTATTTTGAATTAATTATTTAGTTACTTTTCGAAATAAATTAAGTCAAAGTTATGCTGCTAATAACTGGGTTTTATTTGTACCCTTGATGATGAATTCAAACAAACATAATTAAGAAAATACATTGGTATACAGTTGAAATTATTTCGTTCGCTTACCCTACTACACTAGCTCAGAGCATACACAACTTTTCTGGTTATGTCCAGATAAACTTTACTTTAAACATTAATTTTATTTATATCTCGGGCGTAAATTCTTTGAAACACAAGAAAGAATGCTCATGCCTACACAAAAGTTAATTATTTCATAAAACAATATTGACTAGTAAGGCCTTGTTGTTTACTAACAAAAAATCAAACCTATTTATAGGTTAGGCATTCGTCACGCTTGCTTAATTATTCACAAAAGTTATATAGACCACTTAAGACTAACATCATTCTTAAACAGGATTGACAAATCCACTAAATAAATTCAGTCATTGTGTAACACAGAAAATGTTTTGGTGTTATGCGTCAGTACAAATTTTGTTTACAAAAATATATCAGTGCACTCAGATTAATGGAATAAATTGTCACGATGTTACCTCTTTATTTTAATCTTTTAGATTAAAATTTAATTAAACACTCCAGTGGTCGGATTATAGTGACCCTGGCTTTACACTACACACGCACTTTGAACAGGTAATAGTTGTCCGCTTCTGACTAAATTGGACCTTTTATAATACTATTTAATTATTTTCTCCTGTTCGATATATCCCGCACTAAATAAAATAAATACTTCACATCGATGCACTGATTCTAGGTAGACTGTATTGTAGTTACTTGTTGTTGCCGAAATGATTCAATGGACGCACTATTACATGATACTATAAGTTAATAAAATTTTGAGGTGACGAGCGACACCTGCTTGCTCGTGATGATTGTCAAAAAGTGGTAATGGAAAAACTCGCGCTCCCACTATATACCCCCTGTTTTGATAAGGCTTAGGCGATTGTTTCATTTAGTAAGCTATTTTTTGATTGGCTCAACCAGACGTTACGAAAATGACGCATTGTTTTTCCAACCGTCATCAACCGTCTTTTGGCTAAGATGATTGACAGTTGACGTTGTTGTTATTATTGATAAACAAATTTCTTACTTTCTATTTACAAATGATGCTAACGCATGTCACGCACTTATTATAGTTGCGATCGTGGTTGTATCGCTATCAAATTAAAGGATATTTTCTGCTCTTTAATTTGATATAGTTTGACACTGGTTTTATTCACCCTTTCACTGACATTTCTTAATAAATAATGTTCAGATAATGTTGTCTGCTAGCGACGCCGGCTACGATTCTCTCTTATCAATAAATTATTTGTGTTGCACATCGCGTTTTCACTTGAACGTCTGCGTCGGAACACTAATATATCCGTCTTTATACTTATTTAGTGAATATAATTATTAAATCTTAACTTACTGATGTAATACACTGCTATGAACTATCCTTACTTCCTAATTACATTTTGTTTACACTATTTCGCTCTATGCTATTCATTAATAATTGAGTTATTACTTGTATAATACATTAACAATGCTTATTGCCACACTTGGTATAATAATTGTTCAGTGTATGTTATTTACACTAGTAGTCCTTTCTACTTACCACCTTACTGACAATTGTTCGTTTTAGGCGTTGCCTAGGCATACCTTTTACATCGGGTTTATGCCTTAATAATGTTCATTAGTTACATTTGGTACATTGATGAGGTAACTTACTTATATAAGGTTTCCTCTTACAATTATTTTTACTTCTTATGAGTACATTTGAGATTGTAATACCGTTTCAATTTTATATTGTGGCCATAGCTAATCTTAGTCATAGGCATTGATAGTTGCTAGTCATTGTTTATTTATTCTCAGCCGAATACTGTTGCTGATATTATATTATTTGGGTCGTTACTTAATTATTTTTATTAACATGTGAAATTACATTCAAGTTATTCACTGACTCGCTTGACAGCTTATAGTGAATTTAGCTTGTCCATAAGTTTGTGTCAGTTATAGTATTGGTTGTAGTGTCAAGCAGTGTTTTGTTTACTGCTTCTTGTGGCACTTCTTCTTCTCTCTTCTTCGTTGTTCCTTCTCTTCTTCGCTACTTTCATCATTATATTATCTACTTACATTACCTTCATGTATTTATTAATTCTATGGGTATATGTCTAGGTTATGTAACACTTGGTCATGTTACAACATATAACAATATAAGAAGACTGAACTTAATCACAAGGTCATAAATATCTACTGGCTGATAGGCAGGAAATCACGGTTAAGTCTCATCAACAAACTGTTAATCTATAAAGCAGTTCTTAAACCAGTACGGACTTATGGTATTCAACTTTGGGGTACTGCTAGTACAAGCAATATTGAGATTATCCACCGCTTTCAGTCCAAAACTTTAAGATCTATAGTCGACGCTCCATGGTTTGTCTCCAACAACTCTATACACCGCGACTTCAAAGTTCCAACCGTGAGAGAAGAAATCATGCGCCTCTCCAGTACTCACATCTCCAAATTAGAAAAGCATCCAAACCACCTGGCAATTAATTTGTTGGATAACAGTGAAGATATTTATAGACTAAAAAGGCACAAACTGTTAGACTTACCATTCAGATTTAATTAATAATGTATTCTCTGTATTATCTGTATTGTAATGTCTATGATATCTGTTCTGTTCTGTTCTGTGTTTTGTATTCGTGTCAACATTAAGTGTTAATGTCAACCTGAATGTGTGCCTTATGGGTCCAGTGTTTAATATTTGAACTTATTGTATCATTCCAGCAGCAAATGGAAGTGATTTTTGTTCATTTGTTTACATGTTATTGTGATGTAGTTTTGTAATTTGTGTATCTCTTTAATCTACTAACAAAAACAAGAAGAGCTGTCAATGGTCAGCTCTTCATAATCCTGTATGTGTGTTGTCAGCCAATTTGTTCAATGTTCGCTTAGTCGAACAGATTACAAATCTCCAGTAAATTGAAAAAAAAAATTCAGTAACTCAAGAGTTGGTTGACTGAAGCTAGTGTGGCCTTCCTCTGTTTGTAGCTAATGTTTTGCTCATTGTATAAAGAGGACACAGAATTTATAAGAAAGTATTCTGATACTGTATTTAGTGAAACACATCTGGTAGTTAAGAAAAAATTGTGTACCAAGTAAATTGAATACAAATATAGGATACAGAGTTCAACAGAGTTCTCTCTCTCTCTCTCTCTCTCTCTCTCTCTCTCTCTCTCTCTCTCTCTCTCTCTCTCTTCACACACACACACACACACACACACACACACACACACACACACACACACACACACACACACACACACAGAGAGAGAGAGAGGTTATTCCAGCAGGAAATTTCACTATTTTAGGTGATCTAGAACTAAAAATTAAAAAAAAAATGCTGACAAAAGTTACCATGGATAAAAATGAGTTACAAATAAAAACTGAGAACCAGTCGAACAGGAAACAGTGACCTTGCTTGCTTGTGTTATTTATCATCGTCTGTATTGTTATCGGACTATTAGTTCTGGTAGATTTATTATTATTTCTTTCAAGAAACTTGTAAAGGGAATTTTTGACACAGATTTGAATGATATACTTCAAAATAAGTATACTGAAAAAAAGCACTAACTCTGGAGACCCTAACTGGAAAACAGCGTGCACTTGTAAACAAATAAAGGTATGTTTTGGAACCCATTAGTATTGAAATGATATGCACACCTGTAATTTTTTTAATTTTCTCACTCTTTACTTTTTCTCTTTGCCATGCATACATTCTGAATCATTTCTGTGCTGAGATTGTTTATTTGCTACTTTATACAAACAAATTACACATTAATTGCCCACTAGCATTATCAAAGGAATCTCTCTCTCTCTCTCTCTCTCTCTCTCTCTCTCTCTCTCTCTCTCTCTCTCTCTCTCTCTCTCTCTGAAATCAGTTGTTTTTCAGATACTTTACCATTCAGAACTGTTGTTATTTGTTAACGATTATTGATATAAATGTGATCTGTTATGGTTGCGTATGTAGTCTGTGCATGTCACTTATTGTATACTTAATCCCTTACTGTTGTCATTATTTTGGTTTGTGTGCTCCTAAGTGCTGGGAAATGGGGGATGAGAAATGTAAAGGAGTAATACTGCTTAATTTTTTTGAAAACAAACAAAAAACATGCATGTGTGCCAAAGAGACACCTTCACAATCATCAACTTCTTCAGCAGTAGCAGTACCATCATCATGATCAAAGAGCACAGTAGTGTTATCAAAGCAGACTAACAAACTGGGGCTATGATGACTAACAACAGATCATAACGTTTCTACATTATCCATGCCTAGCACATCCACACAGCCTTGTAATGCAGATGTGATAAAAGAGGATAATTTATTAGAAGAACATGATCTATCAAACAGTTGTGAAAAAACAAGAACATTCATATTTTATTGGACACCATCAGCCAAACTTAAAAAAAAAATCCCATAAAAAAGGAGGGAAGATTTATAACTGAGTGGTATAAAGAATATGGAGTTTAGTGTTGTGACTAATTCTGCTTACTGTCACCACTGCCATTCTGTGACATGTCTAAAGGGGAAGATCCATTTATGAAAACTGGATGTAACAATTGGAGAAACCAGTAGAAAAGTTCAAAAGTCGCCAGAGCAGCTATACCCAAAACTGATACTCTTTTAAAGCCACTGAAATTCGTATAATTTCCAGAATTGTGGTTCTACTGGCAGAAAACTAGATCTTATAGAAGTCAAATGGTGTATGAAAATCATGAGTATTTTGAGTTAGTTATCACGAGTATTTTGTTTTGTGCTCGTCATTATTTTACTCTTCAACTACATGGAGGATGAAGTATCTGAAAACAAAGGACACTTGTTAGAACTTCTTTTGCTAAGATCACAAGGTAACGATGTAGTTAATCGTTATTATTTTCAGAAGGAAAACACATTTAGATACCCCAGTCCCATGTAACAAAATCAATTCCTGGAATTAATGGCAAATAATATGTTACATCAGATCATAAACAGTGTGAAAACTGCTGACATTTACAGTGTTATTATGGATGAAACAAAAGATTTAAAAAGAGATGAATAGGTTTCTATTGTACGAGAGCAACTTGAAACTCCACAGCCTACCATATAAATGTATGTATAGTGATTGTTTTTTACCACATTGTGGTGCCACATTCGCCCTATGAACAGCTATGAAGTGTCAAGTCATCCTGCATAATTGTTTCTGAGAAACAGCTGTGTAAATAACGTCATCTCAAGGTCATCTCTGTGCAATGTTGAAAATGGAGAAAACTGAACATTGTGAAGTGATAAAATTTTTGCTAATAAAGGTTGTAACATCACAAGATGTCACCTAACCTAAGTGTATGTTATCAGATTTTATAAAAACGAAACAACCATGTAAATAGGTATATAATAGTAGAAATAACCATTAAAGAAGAAACCAAGAAAGAAGAATGAAGCAGAAGTGCCACATGAAACAGTAACCCAAGGGCTGTTTGACACTACAACTAGACTGAGACTAAAACGAACTGATGGACAGAATAAATTTACATTCAGCTGTCAATTCAGTAAATAGTTGATGTAAACCGAATGTCATTTGTAAACAAAAAATGAACTAATAAGCAGTTAAATACTGTGAAAGCAGAATTAGCATTTTGCTGATAATAGATGTGACAATGACCAGTAGATTATGAATGCCAAAACTAATGTTAACAATGGCTACATAGTGAGAACTAAGATGTATTTCAGCATCAAATATACTTGTTAGAAAAGAGAACTATTTATAAGAGAGAATCTTATACAAATAAGATGTCTCCACAATTTACCGAACTGAGAACCAATAGGCATTATTAAGGCCAAATTTCAATGTAGGCGATATGCCTTAGCAAGCTTAGACCAAACATTGGTCAGTAAATTGGCTATTGAGAATTAGCACAAGTGTAGACTAAAATGCACAGAACTATGGTTATGCCTCGACATAACAAAAAATGTTATTAAAACAATAGGTTTAATCATAATTTTCATTGTTAAGTAGTAGTTTAAAATGAATTAGCATAAAACGAAATGTCATAGTCAGTAGGATCATTTATTACAATGTATAGAGTTAAGGTGTACAAGTAATGTTCAGCAAAAAACGTCAGTACAGCATTGATGGTGTTCGCACATAAACATTTGATTAATAAAATGTTATGTGAATACAAGCAATGTTAACCAAAAGTGTAAAATCGGCGACTCATAAAGAGCAGACGACAGTAAGAGTAATGTACCCGAACGTTGGTTTTATAACAATGTCGATCAAAGTGAAAGTAATTCGAGAACGAGTGATATCAAATTAAAGGAAAAAAAACAATCTTTAATTTGATAGTAATATTAACCCAATCGCAACTGTATTTAGTGCGGGAGAGATGTTAGCATCATTCTAAAAATGTACATCGGGAAACTGTTTATGAATAATAACAAGAACGACAACTAGCTGCCACCGCAACATTTGACGGTTAGAAAAAGCCGTTATCAACTGTCAAAAAGTGACACGTCACACCGACACACCTACCAAAGCCAATCAGAAAATTAGTTAGTAATCAACATTTTTACCTAAAGCCGATCAAAGAAGAGGGTATATAAAGACGAAACAGCGAATTTTGAGACAGACCTTTACTAACTAGCGTGCAGCACAGACGTGTGCCCGTCATCTCTACATTTTTTAATAACACTTAGCGTCATTTACATAGTACATTGGAACCAATAGTTCAACAACAAGAAACGACTACTTCGAGTTCATCCACAACCAACAACAGTGATTAAGTGCAGTTTCATTTTAATTTTGTGCGGGAATAACGAACAGAAAATAATTTATTGTTATTATTCACGATCCATTTTAATCAGAAGAGGATCGCATTATTCTGTTCTTGTGCGAATTTAGTGCCGAAACCCAGTAATCATTATAATCCGATTACTTAAGTGATTAATAAGTTTTAATTAAATAATTAAAACTCAGAAGGTAAAAGTGCAATCATTACTAATCTTGATCTGAGTGCCATAACCTGTACTTTTTGCAACAATAACCTGTACTGACGCAAAACACAAAAACATTATTTAAGATTACACCACGTCTCGATTTATTATACAAATTTGTTATTAGTAATTAAGCTATATGTTAGTTGTAAGGGTTCTCACTTGATAAATATTGTCACTAAAAAAGCAAGCGTTGATGAAACGCGCAATCTTTCAACAGATCGTTTTTTTTTAATTACTTTGCAAAAGTAACCTAAAACTTGGTTGATCAATTTTATATCAAAAGGATCATTGGATATTGTGTAGGCATAATTGTTTTCTTTCGTGTCTCAAAGAATTCACAACTGAGATAATCATAATTTTAATATTAAAAAATAAATAGCATCTGGACTTAACCAGATTTATAATTCATGTTCTGAGCAAGCCGTATAAGGCATATAATAACTGACTTTTAATTGTACAACTTTGTATGTTTGCATTATATTTTTTTTTGAATTCTCTATAAGGGTGTAAATAAACCCATTATTAACAGCATCACCTGATTTTGATTTATTTCTATAGGATAATTGAATATTTTCTTTTAACAAGCTTAAACAACCTTCTGTTGTGTTTAACATATTGGAATAGCATTGCCAAAAGGTGGTACTCAACTATTTTAAATTTTCTAATCATCCAGTAATTTTATGTATGGGTTTTACACGGGATTTTCCCCGAATAAATCCGTGTGCCGCCCACTAATTAATAAACAAGGTAACCTAACCTTGCAACCAAAGGGAGTTGGTGATTGTAAGCTGAGTTGACAGTTTGGTGAACTTCTAGTAAACACAATCAGGTACGTAAAAGTATATATTTGTTTATGATATTGTCCAGACTTTACGAGACGTGACATACTCAGACTACCTGCAATCTGGAGAAGAAGTTTTTACTACCAGTTTCAACCAGACGAGAACTATTATCAAGCAACCAACTGCTATACTCCATGTTTTAACTTAAGTCAATCTAGCACTTAAGTATAATCAACTTCACTATTTTATTTATTTAATACAAGGGAATTTTTTTTTTAAACAAGTATAATTAAGCCATTGTAAACACTGTGAGTAACTTTGAATGTTTTATTTTAAATTACTTTACTACATTAGTAACCTTCAATTAGAAACAACCATTCTCAACATTGAGTTATATCTCAAAGGAACACTTCACACATAGTTGAACTTTGTTTTAACGAGACTTTTAACATTTCAACCACGAATATAAGTTTAAACAATAACAACTCTTTTATTTTATTTCAAGTTAATTGTAAACACACACGTTTTCATTTTATTACAAATAGGTTAGACCAATAGTGTGGCTTTTAAACGGAATTAAACATTATTTTAATATAATTACTATAAACAAATAAACATAAATTTAACATTAAAAACAACCAGCAAACGCGGTTTCTTTAAGGTTTACGCCAACTGAAAATTTTATGAGATGGAAAATGTGTTGAGTGCTGCTGCACCTTCATACACTACAGTAAATAAAATGGGCTGCTCAATTTAAACGTGGTCATGCAAGTTTTTGAGGATGACACATGTAGTGGGCATTTGAAAAGGGCACTACACCAGAAATCATCAATAAAGTACATGATATTGTTTTGGAAGATTGCTGCTTGAAGGTACCTGAAATTGCCAAGACTGTGGCATCTTATATGGAAGGGTATATCATATTCTTACTGAGGAATTAGATATGAAAAAGCTGGGTAACTCATCTGTTGACAACTGACCAAAAACGCACGTGAATTCAAGCTTCTCAGGAGGAATTTTTGGACCCTTTTAAGAAAAATCCGAAACATTTTATTTGTAGATTTGTAACAACAGATGACAACTGGTCCACCACTTCATTCTGGTAATAATGTTTTGAAATAAAACAACAGTCAAAACACTGGATGCATGGTAATTATCCGCCTCCAAAAAAGTCAGTCAATTTTGTCTGCTGGAAAGTATATGACTTCAATTTTCTGGGACACTAAGGGAATACTGTTAATATATTACCTTGAAAAGGATCAAATGGTAAATGGAGAATATTATGCTAACCTTTTGGGTCAATTAAATGAACAAATTTGAGAAGAAAATCATTTTCCATTAGCATAATGCATGACCTTACACAAGCGTTGTTTCTGTGGCAAAAATCGCTGAGTTGAAGTATTATCTGTTGCACCATCTGCCTTATTCTCCTGATTTAGCGCTTTCATCTAATCCCAAACCTCAAAAATTTCTCAAGGGGAACCGATTTTCCTCAGATGACAAGCTGAAAGTGGCAGTAAATGGTTATTTTCAGGACCTTGTTGAATCGGACTTCCACAATGGGGTAAAATCGCTGGACCAAGTGCATTTAACTTCATAGAGACTATGTTGCAAAGAAAAAAGATTCCAGAAAGAAAAGGTGAGTCTTTCGTTATCAGGCCATGAACTTTTCAAATTACCCTCGCACTACGATACTATAACAACAACTTAAATGTTAATAAATGTTTTTGGGTTTTTTACAGAACTGAAAATACTGATGGTGAATCACTTTTTTGTTTGTTGAAAAGTGATGACATGTCTGGTTCAACAGTTGAAGGCTTGAGACTCATTGTTACAGTGGAGTAGCTTCTATGCATCAACAGTATCCAGAAATTGCAAGGACAGTAAAGGATGAGAACATGCAATTTCAAAAACTGTACATAAACAGAAGAAAAAAGCAGTAAGAAAGTTCAAAAGTCACAAGACCAGTAATGCCCACAAGTTATGTTCTTTTAAGCCACTAAGTTTTGTAATTTCCAGAAATATGTTCAATTGGCAGAAAATTAGTTACTCATAGAATACTATGTATGACCACAGTTATGTACACGCGTTGAATCTATGCCTTGTTGGTGTTAGCAGTGCAGTAATAGCTGTTAGAAATATATTTGGGGTGTTGAATAAACTTCATATGTTTATTGAAAAAGGCATTTTGTTTTTGAAAATATCCAAAATCATCAAGAAAATATTGCAAGTAGGTCTACAACAAACAAGTCACAGTCTTGATATAAGATGGAACTGCTATTTGGAAGCCATTATTTCAATCCTGCATAAATCAGTGCCATAATTCAAACTCTACAAGCAATATCAGACAACGACAAAGTTAGTGAAAGCAATGCTTTCTCATTTTGAAATGTGTGAATAACTTTTCATTGTTATTTTTAGTAAAACTGATGAGCATTATCATAGAGTACCCAGTGGTGGCTCGTACAGGGAGGGCAAAAGGGAGCAGCCCTCCTACTAAATTTTCAAATTAAACTTGTCAATAATATAACTATAATGTGTAGTATCCTTATGTGAAAGATGTTTTTGGGGCGACTAATAGCGATCACCCGATGTTTTCGGCATGGTCCCGCAGCCGGACGCTTTCGCTGTCGCCCTCCCTGCATCAGCGGGTCTTGTGGGGAGCGGGAAAAGAGGACGAGTACACATGTCTGTGCTTTTAAATCAGCAGCAGCAATTATAGGAGGTGCTCTGCCCACTGTCTGATTTCGCGGCTCTTTTCATAGAGAACCGGAGCGTTGTTCAAAATTGCTCTGTTGCTGTTTAAGGGCATATATTTTCTCGTGTTTTATATAGTTTTGATTGTGTTCTTGTTGTATTTTTTGTGTAAACGTAATGTTCTAATAATTTATTCTTTCTTAGGCAGTGTAGTATTCTGTGTAAGATAGTGTTTTTGTCGAACCTTGTGTACATAAACGTGTAAAACTTATTCTGTGTAGGCCTGTGCCTGTGTGTTCTGTGCGTATTTGTTAGAAACAAATAGGGTAGGGAACAAATATATTTTATTTAGCAATGCATGCATTTAATAATATAATTTATTAAGTATTTAAGTTTAGGAACGTGAACTGCTTAGGGTTATAAATAATTTCAGTGTTTCAAACACTGTTTAAATATTGCTAGTTTGCAAGGTAGGTTTTTGATATTAACAATACTTTTAGTAGTAAAGCAAAAGGTTCAATTTTACAATTATTTCATGATAATAGCAATAATTTAGTTTCTACTGGTGACGTTTGTTACATATGGGTCCAAAAAAAGTTTACCCCCCCCCACAAAAACATTACCAGCCGCCACTGGAGTACACTGACTCTATGTTGCTACCACAACATTTTTTTGAAGAAATGTACCAGTTATTTCACAGCTAGCTTACTAACTCAACAGTAGCTGCCTTCAAGACCTTTGAAATGACAGCAAATTTAATGAGTTGTGAGGAATAAAACAAACAAAAATAAAACGGATGACAAAAGGATATGCTATGGCAGTGGTTCCAAGAAAAAATAAAGTGCCTGAAAGTCTTGATGGTGGTGACAGGACTGGAAATTATCATGCAGCCTCAGAATTCTATAGACAAAATATGTATTTTCCCCTTTCAGATACACTTACAACTAAAATTACATACTTCAAGAAAATGACTTAAAAGTACTTCACAATCTTTGCTCAGTTTTGAACAGGTATGTGAAACACACAAGTGAAAACAAGGTTGAGGAAGATGTGAAATTAGTGTGTGCCACTTATAAAGTGTCAGAGAAGGAACTATATTCAGAATTGAAGGTGTTTTCATATATTGTGCAAATAAAACATTGGTAATGAATTTGATCAAAGACTAAAGGGTTTTGCTGAACAAAATTTGATTGAATGTTTTCTCAACTTTAACAACATGTTTAAAACATTGTTGATGATGTCTGAAAGTCCAGCAAGCAGTGAGTGCTCTTTTTCTTGCCTTTGGAGGATGAAAACTTACATATTGCAACACTGCTGGATAAGAATGACTTCTTCAGCTTTCTGCTCTGTACATTGAACGAACATATAACAACTAAACATATAAAATACTAGATGAATCTGACTCGGAAGCAACTCTTAGAGGAAAGAAACTCCTACTTCATTAACAACAAACCTGCCATTCAATCGTTATACTACACAATATAGTATGTACTGTACGCGCGCCAGTATGTACTGCCGCCGAGACGCCTGAGGAGCGGGGAGGTCTACTGAATGATAATGCGTGCTTGTGTTGGTGGGGTAGTACTGCCTCTGAAAACATTGTTCAGACGTTCAGAAGATGTATTTAGTTGTAATTTTGTGTACATATTAGATTGAACGTTCGTACATTATATGTAAGTGTAATTTATTGAATAGTTTGTTAAGTGTGTTTTTTTATTCACTACAAGAAATACCTTGTAAGAAACAGCCAAGTCACACCAAAACTGTGTTAAACGTATTTTAAATGTGTAGTATTACAGTGATGCGTGCAGTGGAATGGCATACGTCACCACATTCCTTGTTTGGTAGCCAAGGTGAACTGCTGATAGTACCTCAATTAAACAAAAACTGAAGTTTCTTACATTTATATGATATATTTGTTTTAGGTAAATATAAGAGGAAGCACAACTAATAAAGAAAGGTTTGTTGGTCACTAATAATGAAAGTTTCCCTTGTTTTCTGACTAGAATCTCGAATTGCCTTCTGAAATTATATCCTTTCCTCTTAGAACACTTTGCATATACCTTTCCTTTCCACCATATAAAACAAACATTTGGTGGTAGATTTAAATTTGGGGGATCAACTTTTTGCACAATATGTGCTTACTACACCACTTATACTCAAATGCTTCTGTAGAGGCTAAACTGTAAATAATATTGACTAGCTTTAAATTATTGTCTTACGGGCTTTCAATTATATTTTGGAATCTTACATTGGTGGTTACAACGAGATATAATCATCTCCCCTTAACATTCATATGAATTTTGCCTGTGGTTTAAATTGCAAAATACTGGCAAAGTACTGGCTTATTACAATATTTATAAGTTTATTTATAATTTTACTTACTCAGATGTCAAATAAGAAGTCTGAAGTTCCTGTAAACATCAATGTTACCTCCCGACACTTTGAAAACTCTTTGCAGTAGAAGACACCTTAAACAGGTACATACTATTTAAAAGTTACATAATATAAAGTGTAAAATAATCTTATTTAAATTGCACTCTAAATTATACACAATACAGTCAATATCATAAGTATATACTTTTTTATTTACCTAACATTACATTTATTTATTGTAATTTTTACCCTCATCCAAAATATACTGATTTACTGTGGTTTAGAAAATAAATTATAGTGTGGTCTTCTATTAAGTCTTCTTTGTATAGTATAATTTATTTGTGTAATATCATTATGTATAATGTAAAAAATAACATTTTAATTTTTATAAACAAGTAACACACAAATTTAGCATAAGGTATAGATATACTCTGTAATATCTATGTCTATAAGACAGATTATCCATAATAATAATAATGATAATAGTAATAATCATCATCATAACACCTCTGTTGTCAACATTCTTATGCTAAATTGTTGTATACCTACTTATTTTGTAACTGTGGTACTAAATTCGGTCATTTTTCTACAAAAATTTAATTATTACTGAATGATAACGTTAGCCTCTTGTTCCTCGTTTATAATCTCTGTTGTGCAAAGCGGTAAAATTTAGTCTAATTTTGCAAACAGTATTGTAATGTTTGAATTAGGTATGACTCCACCAAAAACATTTTTCTTTATTATAGTCCTAAAGTAACTGATATGAAAAAGAAATACGGTACAGTAATATAGAAATATAGTTACATATACATTTCAGTGGAAGAAATACGTTAACTCAGCACATTGAATTAACATAAACATTGTTACATTATAAAATGTAGATCAATACACCGAGTAAAAGGTACCTGTCACTTTATCACGTTAGATACATTTTAACTGTCGTAATATAATTGATAACTTGATTCAGTTTCTTATATATTTGAACTTTGTAACAGAATGAAAACCATTCCCGAACTTAAACTGTAACACAATAATTTCTAATATACGTACTTACATTAAGTTATTTACGGATTAAGTTGAAAATCAAATTCTCAATTCATACTACTGTGTTCTACGTGTAAAATAGCGGTACGCTTCTAGACATGCGTGATCCACTTTTACTCAGCTGTTGAAATGGTCGTCAAAATCCTTGAACTTCGAAAACATTTGGCGGTTGATTTAAATTCGGAGGATCAGCTTTTCGCACGATATGTGCTTACATCACTTATACTTGAACGCTTCTATAGGGGCTAAACTGTAAATAATATTGACTAGCTTTAAATTATTGTCTTACTGGCTTTAAATTATATTTTGAAAGCTTATATTGCTGGTTACAACGAGATATAATCATCTCTTAACATTCATATGAATTTTGTCTGTTTAAACTGCAAAATACTGGCTTATTACAGTATTTGTAAGTTTATTTATAATTTTACTATAATATACATACAAACTGACTTACCAGTTTCCTAAGTGAAAAATAATTACTCGATTTTCGGGTAATTTAACATTTATCATGTACTTTGGAAAACAAATTGAGTAGCCTTTAATTTGCGTTAATCTGTGAATTTTCTAAGCATATAGGGAATACTAACTGCCAGAAGAGACTGAATTTGTCTCAGTCACAAAGTACGAATAAATAGTTTGGAGCTGAAAACAGTTGACCGTCGCCGCTGGCGTCCTGCAGTGTTTGTACCTGGTACCTTACACTATACATTGTGTACACGAACACTTGAATCTGGAGGTTTAAAACTGTGAAACGGCCCAGGTAACTTCGTTACTGTTCGCCGCCGCCACCGCCGACTGAGCATTTGCAGTTGCGGACGATAACAATAAACGATCACCAATCAGAAGCAGGAAGATTAGCTACAGGTAAAAACCCCGTTGGGACAAATAAAGGTCTAAACGCAAGTGTGTGAGGGAAGTCTAAGTAGCAGTATGTGCGTTTTATAGACTTTCGCTTTAGAATTATTTGATTAGCACACTTTTCACAGAAATCCTAAATTCTCAAAATAAATAATTAACGCTCCAACTAACAGGCAACAGTAGCCTCTTACTCGCGCACTCTGTTTTTTACTAGTGACGTACACATTTTTAAGGGATTTAAGTTACTTAGTATTTTACACTTCCGTTCATTAAACAGAACAACACTTTTAGAATTCTTAACGTCACAGCATATTTCCATTCACTTGGTTAGTATACTTACAAAAAAAGATTATAAAACTTTAAACAGTTGCTAGTGCAGCAACAAGAAGGCAGGAATAGCTTCTTGCTCGCGCACGCTAGGTTTCGATACTGATATCATCGACTTCTCATTAGCCACTTTAGTTGTAAACAGTCGTTGTTATGGTTCAAACTTCATTAATTTTTAACACAACGGTTGTGATTCCAGAGGAAGAGCTCTTTTGAGTTTCCTGGTCTTTAATGTTGGTATAATAGGTTGAAGCGGCCTATTAATTATTTCAGCATCTTCAGCAGATTCCATTTTAGCAAGTAGCAAGGTTGGTTTCGAAATGTTGTCTACGTTTAGCCTTACTTTGCTCCATGTCTTCATTGTGTAACGTATGTCTTAATTCCTTTATTATTGCCACTTGTTTTGCAAAGTTGGATGTTTTTCTATTATTAAAAATACTTCTGAATCACTGTTTGTTTCTGCACAGCTCTTATTTATTTTTCTCCTGACTGCATGGATGTGTTTGCACATACAGTATTAAATTTTATAGCCAAGTCGGGACAGCTACACGAATAAGCGTGAATCAGCTATACACACTTTGCAATCAGTACGTCGCAAATCGCATTTACCGTGCAGTTGTGCTCTCTGACCTATTTCATAGACCACATTTTCCACAGATATCCATAAAAAACAATCTCTTCTGCAGAAAGTTTTAGAGACTCTTTGTGTCTGTGACGAAGGTAGAAATCTTGCTCGTTAATTTACTTTTGTTCAGGTAAATTAACCTGTTTTAAAGCTTGTCCCTCACAAAGCGCATTAACGTATGTAGTCCAACGTCAAGTGATTTGGGTTTCTTTCCGCCCATATAAATATTTTTTTTATACGGCGTTCCAAGTCGCATGACACCTGAGGGATTAGGAGACCCTTACTAACACAGTCACACACACACAGTTGGCCCGCACACCTGGAGTATCAATCATCTACTGGGGCGTTGACTACGTAACTGCAGCTTTTGTTATATGAATGTTTTAACAAACGAACTTAGCATATTTGTAATCTCCATAAAATTTTAAAGACAATGACACCAAATACGACGTGGATGTGATATATTTTAGATATACAACTAAGTCTAATTTAATATTCATTTTGGCTAGAAATTAGTATTTTGTAAATGTTATTTAATTTGCAAAATACTCATATTTATCGCAATTATGTGTTGTTTGGACTCATTTTCTCACAGTTTCATGGAGATTACAAAAATTATACGAGGTGTGATCAAAAAGTGTCAGGATCGATACTGGCAATGCCAAGTCAGCTGACTTGGCTCCAAAAAAGCGACTCATTCGTTTACTTTACAGTATACTAATTATTCGGTGTAAGTTTTATAATAACAGCTGTCCTGGTTTGTTTAGAAACGCCCATTGTTGTGTTGTGTGTTAATCTCATTTAGCGCATTTACCGTGTCAGAAAAAATTAATAGAGAATTTGTATCAGATTTTCTCAAAAAGTTGGTGAAACATGTAAAGATATATTTGAAAAGTTACAAAAAGCTTATGGGGAAGATTGTATGAGTTGTACACAGGTTTATGAGTGGTTTAAGCGTTTTAAAGATGGGCGTGAAAGTGTTGAGAGTGATGAGCGTTCAGGAAGGCATTTAACCAGCAAGACTGACCACAACGTTGAGCTTGTGCGTGCTGCTGTGCGAGACAACCACCGAATCACCATTCGTGAGCTAGCAAATGATTTAAATATTAGTTTCGGATCAGTTCAGTGCAGTCCATTCTTACTGATGAGTTGGGAATGAGACGTGTTTCTGCAAAGTTTGCACCAAAAGTGCTCACAGCTGACCAAAAAGATGCCCGGGTATTAGTCGCTCAAGACCTGCTTGAATGTGCTAAAAACGATGAGAACTTCATTAAATCGATCGTAACGGGTGATGAGTCATGGGTTTATTGATATGACCCAGAAACTAAGGCCCAGTCTTCAGTGTGGAAATGTTTACAGAACATGTTTTCCTACACGAACAAATTCACAGACATCAAACAAAAACTTTGCATTTGAGTTTATGTATTTAAAGTCGTGAACTTAATAAAATTATAGTGCTAAAAGAAATACATAAAACCTTAACGAAACGTTTACCTAACTCACATCTCCTGATAACAGAATATAGAGGCTGGAATAGCTAAGAACAAAGGCAGCCGAACGACTAACGAAGTTACCCGATCGGTTTCACAGTCTCAATTCTCTAGACTCAAGTTACACGAACGATCTGCCAGTTTTGCCCGAAGCCACGCTGTCTCCTTCGCTGCCCCCCCGTCCAGTGTGGCAGGTGTGGCTTCATTCAAGTAGGTGTTCTAGTGTGTTCAAGGGCACTTGAGATACTCATTAAGCCGGCGTGAAGTAAGGAGGGAAAGCTGTACTGGACCTATGCGCGACCTATATAAAGCCATAGCAGCCGGGCTGTCAGTTTCAGCAGGATCTGCACTACATGCATAAGACCAATCCTGACTTACGCACACCTGGTCCTGCTGACGACAGACACAACCAAACTCAAACCTTACAGAATTACAGAACGGCGTGCTCTGCGCTCGATTTACCGACCACCTCCCATCACCAAAACCTCTAATACGGCTTTATATGTCCTCAACAAACATTTTCCCGACCTTGACACCTTCCTACAAAAACTCCACTGGAAATACGCCACAACTGCTAAAACAAGAACTGCACTACAAACCCTCCTCACTCCCCTTAGTAGACCAGACCAAAATGCCCGGCGTTCTCCCTTCCTCGTTAACCGTCTCCTGACTCTTGCAGACGAACCCACGCCCAGGGTTCCACGTCGAAGACCACAAATCATAAGGGTCCCTGGACCCGACTAGCGTTCGCCTCTGGCCTCGCAGACTTGGAAAATACAGCAAAATGAATAAAATAAATAAATGATATAATACCAGTCCCAACTCCTCCGCATCGTCCTTCTACAAGAACTACCTCAACCTGAATGTAGATAATAAATAAAAATAAATAAAACACCCTCTCCCGTTGATAAATACTCCAATCTTAAAACAAACCTAAAAATCTGTCCCCCACCGCTCCCATGACGCCACTACGACGCTCCTTTCCATCTTTAGCGTCACTAGCTGCACGACCCTGGCTATCTAGTCTATAAGTTTGGCACTAATCACCCCCCACACCCTCTCCTTGAGGCTGCGCACACTATTACATTAACACCCTCTCTACGCTGGTACCACCACCTTGTCAGCGGCCGGACACCGCTGGTCTGCGAATCCTACCCACTCAACCATACCCACACGGCTGAAGGGAGCTTGCTCCAGAACAGCCCGAGAGGTTCTAATCGGACCTCTCAAATATCGCAAAAAAAAAGGCTGTTAGTTCAGTTACGTGAGCGATTTTAGTTAGCAGGGATCGAGTGTGTTTGTCGAAGTGTGAAGAATTATTGTGTTAATACAGTAGAACCTCGTTATAACGGACCCCGTTACTACGGACTTCTTTTACAACGGACAGGTCTTTTATGTCCTACCCCCACCCCCTAGTAACTAAATCAATGCACCGGAATGACTCACGTCCGCCCGCCAGTGCCGAATGACAGTTTTCAGATTCAAACACCCTTGTCAGGTATAAATCGTTGAAAGTTGAAACCCAACCCCAATCCACCATTGAATTAACTGGTTTGAGAATTAACTGTTGAGATAATAACAACAAATACAGGAAACTGTTTGTTTGAATGGTAAGGGAAAGGGAGTTGAAAACAAAGAAAGGTTAACGCCTTAGCCAGGTATATTTTCACTCCCACCACTACTGGCCAGTATTGTTCAGTTGTTTGTCGCGCACAGTCACACGTCCTGCCTATAACTTTTTTTAATTTATTCAAATCATGTCGTTAAGTAAGCCAAGTGCAGGACAGAAACGGAAGTGTAAGGCGCTCAGTCTTCAAGATAAACTCTTCATTATAGAAAAATTAGAAAAAGGAGCGTCTGTTTCTAGCATTTGTTGTGAGTATGAAATCGCAAAACAAACCGTATCGGACATTAAAAAATCAAAAAATGACATTCGTAACTTTGTTCTCAAGTTCAATGTAGAAAAGGAGATGAGTGGAGCTAAGCGTAAGCGGCTGCCTTCTATGGCAACACTGGATGATGCAGTCTACAAGTGGTTCTCTCAGCTTCGTTCATGTGGAATGGCTGTTAGAGGAATTGAAATTGCCGAAAGACTCTCCAAACAGATGGGACTTGAACAGTTTAAAGCGAGCTCTGGGTGGCTATTTAGGTTTCGTCGACGTCACAACATTTCAAACAAGAAGATTAGTGGGGAAATTCTCATCGCAGACTTTGAAGCTGTTGAGCCTTTTATAAAAGAATTAGACGATTTGATTAAAAAAGAAGGTTATCAATTGAGCCAAATTTATAACTTTGATGAGACGGGTTTGTTTTGGAGAACTCTACCTGACAATACCTGACAACAAGGTTCAAAAGCCGAAAAAACTACGCCTGGTAGAAAAGAAAGCAAGGAGCGTGTGTCAGTTTTGTTGTGTGCAAATGCAGACGGCACTCATATGCTTAAACCTGCTATCGCTGGTAAAAGCAAATAACCAAGGGCACTTAAAAATGTGATCGACAATTTACCAGTTCTGAGTTCACTATTATAGTTCCCGAAATGCGTGGTTTACAACTGAAATAACAAGTGATTGGTTTCATAAGAAAGCTGTGCCAGCAATTATAAACCACCAAATGGAAATTTTGAACATTCCAAAAGAAAAAAATAAAAGCTTTGATTGTTTTGGATAACGCACCAACCCACCCTGATGTTGACAAACTCTGCAGTCGAGACAAGAAGATAAAGTGTAATTCTTGGATTTCGTTGTCCATGACGTGTCCGTTACTTAACTAAATATCACTATAATATTGACGACTCGGAACACAAAGTTCCGAGTAAGGTAGGCTGTAAAACTTCTTCCTCCCCTCCTCTTTGCAAATTTTCACGGAAATCTTCTGTCTCACAATTTTCTATTTCTAACCATGCTAAGCCACAAAGTAGGCTGTAAGGTAAAACTTTATGTTTTTACTTATAAAAAACTTTGTGTTCCGAGTCGTCAATATTATAGTGATATTTAATAAAGTGTAAGTTCCTGCCTCCAAACACAACATCCGTGTTTCAGCCCATGGACCAAGGAGTAATTTATACTGCCAAGCGGCTTTATAGAAAAAAATTTCTCAATGAAATCTTAGAAGTTGATGAGCCATCTGCTGCTGAAGAAGATAGAAGGGGCCAAAAGACTCTTCAAAACTTGAAGGCCTACAACATTCGATCTATGATTCACAACTTTGCTGATGCTGTAAAAGAAATTAAACCAACTACTTTGGTGAACTCATGAAAAAAACTGTTAAAGAATGAAGAAGCATGGTTAGAAATAGAAAATTGTGAGACAGAAGATTTCCGTGAAAATTTGCAAAGAGGAGGGGAGGAAGAAGTTTTATTGGAAGATGTGGAGACCTGGCTTGAAGAAGATGAAGATGACCCTGGATTCCACTTGTTGACGGAAGAGGAGATTGTTGGCAGTTTCACTGAGAAAGAAGACTCTTCGGAGGAAGACAATACTCAGGGAACAATAAAAGTGAGTGAAATGACAGATCATTTAAATTTTGTCATTGAATATGTTGAACAATCATAAAATGAAAATGTGTTTGCTTACTATGAACACTTGCGGCATCTTCGTCAGTTACTGAACAACGAAATAAATAACAAACAAACACAACAAAAAATCAATACTTTTTTCAAACCAGTTAATGTTACTAGTAATAACCTAAGGAATAATAATGAACCAGGCCCTTCTTGTTCAAAAGAATAAAACAATAGAATGTATATAAAGTTTCAATTCTGGTTTATAATGTAAATATGAACAGTATGATCTCATTTGTCATGTATGCTATGTAAAATGATGTCAAGTAAAAACAAACATGTTTTATACTAATTTACCGAGTTTTATTGATGTAAATACGACCTAACAAGACTTATTTGTTATATAACGGACATTCATTATATATTCCTGTAGGAATTGAAACACTAGAAGGGATTTACAAACTTAAACATTTTGTGTGTGTGTGTGTATATACAGGGTGATTCGGAACTGCACTCTAATCTCTCGGTAAATTACTCTATAGCTGAAAATAAGGAAAAAAGTTGGTATAAACAAAAGTCGAAAAACGCTTCTTTAGCGAGTTACGACTAGCGAAAGATTTCGCTAATATGCAGCCATATTTAATTTTACCGGTCTGAAAGTTCGATGCAAAAAAATTAAGAATTAAATTAAATTAAATTCTCTATAAGTTTTATTGAAACTGTAACGCATTTATTAGCTATTTAATAAAGTTATTTTACTCCAAACGTAACAAAGTGTATTTTTAGAGTTCAATTGTTTGTGTTTTACGTCAGATAACTTAAAAACTATTCGAGTTACAGTTCTGCGACCTGTTTTATTCAATTTTTCAGGTCACAAAACGTATAGAACAAAGAAATTTGCATCGAACTTTCAGACCGGCAAAATTAAATATGGCTGCGCATTAGCGAAATCTTTCGCTAGTCGTAACTCGCTAACGAAGCGTTTTTGGACTTTTGTTTATACCAACTTTTTTCCTTATTTTCAGCTATAGAGTAATTTACCGAGAGATTAGAGTGCAGTTCCGAATCACCCTGTATATATATGCTACGTAACCATCCATTACCTCTTTTAAGTACCCATAAAGGACACAAATGTAGATAGTTTTTACTGTGGCGTGCAGTCGGTTCAATTTGATGGGGGGAAAAGCGCAGAGCGAAAACAATAGATACGTTTAATAATTTACTAAAAATTCCGTCAACTGGATACTGTAATACTTTCACTTTTAAAGCTATTTTTGGATGGTATGCGATAATTCACGGATTCTCGGAGGGGGAAATTTTACCGATAAGCATTGGCAACACCGGGAACCAGTAACAGCTGTTGTGTTTATGCGTGATCTTGGTGGGTTTACTTTGCAGAAATCAGAGAATTTACAAGCTGAACGGTTGAAATGCGACTATCTCATCGCATATGTATGTGGGAGTTATGATAACGTTTGTAAAGTGTTAAAAAGTGCGTTTTAGATAATTCATAACGTGTAGTATACACGCTTCTTTCTGTTTTCTACTAGTCAGCAGAATTTATTGATGACAGTTTACTTGTGTTAAGTGATATTTTCGTTGTCTCCCGAAATAAACAGCAGAGTCCATTGTCTAGTTGAAATTTGGGTAACTTATGTGATAATCATATTTTTATAATACTACATTTAATAAAAAAAAAACAGGACGACTGGTTTTAAGCTGATTAATGCATTGTAGCTAGTTTGATCTAGTCCTGTCAGACTACTGTAAAATTAATAAGTTTGTAAGACGCTGTTAGAGTCCTCAAGAAATTCAGTTAAGTATACTTATCACTATATAAGAATACTGTGTCACAAACATAGTGAGAATAAATACCACCATTTGTATGTAAGTACAGTAGAGCATCAGTATCCGAACCGCAAGTATCCAACCTCACTAAAAAGGAAACTTCACAAATAATTATTATTGAACAAACAACACATGCAGAACCTCTTTTCTCATAAGTCAGTTCAGTTCTACTTCAACTATTTAATGTGTTATCAGGTCATATTGCTAAAACAAAAACAGACTATTTATTGATCTTTTGTTTTGTGAAAGTCATAAAAATTCTTGAGGTATAAATAATGAATAAACGATCAAATAAATTGGTGATGATAAGAAGATACATGTTGGTAGTATCAGTAGCATTGCTATTAACGAATCATCACCTTAATATGCATAATTTTTGTTTTAATTTAATAAAAGGCATGATAGTAAATAATAGTAAACATTTCATGTTTAACTTTTTGGTGATGAGTTTGTGAGGAGCGGTCAAAAATATAACACAACAGTTGTGTGTTTGGCATCAGCAACAGTTGTCTTGATGATGACAATAAATATTGTCAAAATGTCAACACAAATAAGTTAAAATTTGTGTTATATTTTTGACCGATCCTCAAAAACCCTTCACCAAAAAATTCATTGATTGACGGTCATACGAATTTAAATATTTCGTGTTTAACCAAATGCAATCATACCATAATAGCTTACAAAAAAAGGCATACCAGTAATGAGACTTGTAAAGTGTTGTTTGTTTTCTGTCATCATATTTTGCTACTTCAGCTTTGTTGCCCTAATATGTAACAACGCATATTATCTTTTGTACCCGCTAAAAGTAAACTAATATTTTAACTATAGAAACAAAAATTGATATTTTTACCCATTCAAAGGTGGAAGTGGTTCATCCTGGGCGAAATTTTATTATTTTGAAGTGCCACAATAATCATCAAAAAACACAAATAAAGAAGTTATCTTAAAATACATGTCAAAACAATTATGAAAACTGTTTGAAACAAGTGAAAACTTTAAGGATAGCAAATAAACCATAAATAAAATAGCCAACTGTTTATATTTGGTCCATTCAGATATGTAATTAAGGTGAACCTTTCCTGTGTCAGAAAGCATTTGATATGAATACAAAATTAGGATTTTAGAACAAACTGTGCATTGTACTGTAGAAAACTACATTACAATGTGCGTGCTTGAAATATACTCCCTGACAGTGTTCATATATGGTAGGCGAATATTGCAGATAATCTAATTTCCCCAAGCACTGAATGAGAGTTAAAATAAGAATTTGTGTAAGAAGGAGAGGATTCTATGTATTCTTGGATTTCGTTGTCCATGACGTGTCTGTTACTAAACTAAATATAATTATTTCACTACGACACGGAACACAAAACTTTTTATAGGTAAAAACGTAAAAGTTTTACCTTATAACCTGAACCGGTTTTCACTTTTAAAACACTTCTTCAGAGGTTGCCGCTGTTAGCACTGTCCGTCTGGTTGTTGGCGACGGAATCGATTTTCAAAAGATCGATGTTGTGTGTGTGGGGTGTGATATGTTCGAATAATGCATGTGATTTGAATTGTGTCTGTTCGTTTAGGATGTCGTTTTTATTTGTTTTTGTGTGTTTGTATATTTCCAATTGTTCTAGAGTGTCTAGTTTTCGGCCTTTTGTGTGTACGTGTAGAATGTTCATGTTATTGTCGATGTTTTTGTATGCGTGGTTTGCTTCAGTGAGGTGGTTTGCAAAGGTGGATTCTGTAGTGGAGTGGAGTGCCTTTGTGTGTTCAATGTATTTGTTTGAAGCTACATCCTGTCTGGCCTATGTAGAATTTGTTGCAATCTGAGCAATTTAATTTGTTAACACCAGGTAGATCGAATTTGTTTTGTGCTTTGTGTGTGTGTTTTGATAGTGTGTTTTCTGTTTTGTTAGTAGTTTTGTAAGCGATTCTGTATCCTGCTTTTTTGAATTTGTGGGCTACTTTTTCAGTTTGTTTGTTGATGTATGTCAGTGTTATGAATTTGTTGTTTTTTGTCTTTGTTGTTTGTTTTGTGTTTTGTGTAGGAGTGTGTTGATTATTGTTCTGTCGTATCCGTTGGATTCTGCTAGATATTTTATTGTGTTTAGTTCGTCTTTGTAGTCTTTTTCATATAAGGGGATGTTGTTAAGTCTATGTATCATGGTTCTGAAGGCAGCTAGTTTGTGTTGTATTGGGTGATTGGAGATGTTGTGTATTAGTGTGTCAGTTATAGTCGGTTTTCTGTATATACTGAATTTGTGCCTGTGTTCAAGTTTTGTGATAGAGAGGTCTAAGAAGTTTATGGTATTATTGTGTTCGTATTCAGCAGTAATGGTTATGTTTTTATGTATTTTGTTTATGTGCGTTAGTAACTGTTCACATTGTCTTTGGTTTCCTCTGTGTAGTATTAGAATGTCATCAACGTATCTGTGCCAATATAGTATTTTATGTGAGTGTCTGTCATTGTTTGTGAGGATTTTTTGTTTTTTCTAAGTGTTGGAGGAAGACTTCTGCTAGAATGCTGGATATGGGTGAGCCCATGGGTAGACCATCATTCTGTGAGTAAAATTTATTGTTATATGTAAAGTAGTTTTGTTTTGTGGATAATGTTCAGAGTTTCTATTATTTCGTTGATAAGTTCGTCTGGTGTGTTGTTCTGTTTGAGTTTGTTTTGTAGGATGGTGATTGTTTCAGAGATGGGGATGTTTGTGTACAGGATTTTAATGTCAAAGGAGGCTAATGTGGCATTATGGGGGATGTGTATGTCTTTTATTTTTGTTACTAGTTCTGTGTTGTTTTGTACTGCAATGTTGTTGTCTAGTTGTGTGTGTTGTCTGATAATTTTGTCTAAATGTTTTGCGAGTTTGTATGCAGGGGCATTACGGTAATTGATAATGGGGCGGATTGGAATTTCTTCTTTATGGATTTTGGGAAGCGCTTGGAGGGTAGGGGCTGATGGTCGGATTTGTCTCATGTAGGGCTTTTGTTTGTGTGTCATTATGTGTTTGGCTTTGTTGATTAGTTGTTTTACTGTGTTTTGGTATCTGTCGGTGGGGTCGTGTTTTAGTTCTGTGATGTTGTTCTGTTCCATGACGTTTTGTACTTTGTTGTGTAGGTCGTCTGTGGAGATGATTACAGTCGTGTTGCCTTTGTCTGCTTTTACAAATGTGATGTTATGTTTGTGTGCCTTTTCTCTCAGTTTGATGGCTGTGTGTATTTCTGAGTTGTGGTTCTTGTTGTCTGGTATCTTATGTGCTCCAATTATATTGTTTACGTTATGTCTTAGTGTGTCTTGATGTTCTGGTGCTGTGTTTTGTATATTTGTTTCAGTGTCAACTATGAGTTTTGTTAGTGTTTGTTTGTTTTGTTTGTAATGTAGGTTATGTTTTAGGCCTTTATCAAGGAGTGTTTGTTCGTTTTTAGTGATTGTGACGTTCCTTCACACAAATTCTACCCACGTACAGTAAACCTCAACAAATTCATAAATATATCATTGCACATGTAGCTTTTAGGCCTACGTGTTGTTGTTTTTGGAGCCATCATTTTGTTTTCAGAACAGCTGCATAGTTAGTGTGTGCACACCCCACTTCAGCACTGCCTTCCCTCTTCCCTGCTATGACTTATGAAAACCATTTCATGTCTTACTATTTCATCTGTACTAGTATATTATGCTGTCATCAGCTTCTGTAAAATTAACAATAAAAGCTGATGGTTAATTAAGTGGTAGTGGTTAAAAGTTGGTTATTTTAAAATAAGGAGTTTTCAGTATTATCTTACTTTCTTGGTATTAAATCCTAAATATGAAGTAATACTTTAAACCACTTAAAGATATAGGTCTGCAGAAAGTAGTTACAGTAGTAGCAGATTGCAGATTGGAGATTTTATTTCTTGCATGTTAGTTTTCAACAGGTTTATTTTGATTTTTGAAATTGTCCAGTTACAGTTATATCATTGAATTGTCATGCGGGACACTTAAGTGTTGATTATTGTTTCATTTATTTGTTTATTTGTGTTTACGTAGCATTCCTAAGATAAGAGAATAACATGTAGTTTACAGTAATAAGTTAAAATCTTATACTTAACTTATCCTTAAACAACTTTTTCATAATTTCTAATTGCTAATCTCCAGATCAAATGTAATTTTTTGTAAACATGTACTGTCATTTAGTTTTGTAGGGTCTCATAATTTGTACTCAGTTTATTAGAAAACATGTATGTATCATGACAAACTAAATTTAAGAAACAGCCTCCTCCTCTTCCCCCTCCCCTCACCACCCCCTCCCGTTCCTCCCCCTCCCCACTACCTCCTCCTCCTCCTCCTCCTCCTCCTCCTCCTCCTCCTCCTCCTCCTCCTCCTCCTCCTCCTCCTCCCCCCTCCTCCTCCTCCTCCTCTCCTCCTCCTCCTCCTCTCCTCCTCCTCCTCCTCCTCCTCCTCCTCCTCCTCCTCCTCCTCCTCCTCCTCCTCCTCCTCCTCCTCCTCCTCCTCCCTCCTCCTCCTCCTCCTCCTCCTCCTCCTCCTCCTCCTCCTCCTCCTCCTCCCTCCTCCTCCTCCTCCTCCTCCTCCTCCTCCTCCTCCTCCTCCTCCTCCTCCTCCTCCTCCTCCTCCTCCTCCTCCTCTCCTCCTCCTCCTCCTCCTCCTCCTCCTCCTCCTCCCTCCTCTCCTCCTCCTCCTCCTCCTCCTCCTCCTCCTCCTCCTCCTCCTCCTCCTCCTCCTCCTCCTCCTCCTCTCCTCCTCCTCCTCCTCCTCCTCCTCTCCTCCTCCTTCCTCCTCCTCCTCCTCCTCCTCCTCCACCTCCTCCTCCTCCTCCTCCTCTCCTCCTCCTCCTCCTCCTCCTCCTCCTCCTCCTCCTCCTCCTCCTCCTCCTCCTCCTCCTCCTCCTCCTCCTCCTCCTCCTCCTCCCCTCCTCCCTCCTCCTCCTCCTCCTCCTCCTCCTCCTCCTCCTCCTCCTCCTCCTCCTCCTCCTCCTCCTCCTCCTCCTCCTCCTCCTCCTCCTCCTCCTCCTCCTCCTCCTCCTCCTCCTCCTCCTCCTCCTCCCTCCTCCTCCTCCTCCTCCACCTCCTCCTCCTCCTCCTCCTCCTCCTCCTCCTCCTCCTCCTCCTCCTCCTCCTCCTCCTCCTCCTCCTCCTCCCCTCCTCCTCCTCCTCCTCCTCCTCCTCCTCCTCCTCCTCCTCCCCTCCTCCTCCTCCTCCTCCTCCTCCTCCTCCTCCTCCTCCTCCTCCTCCTCCTCCTCCTCCTCCTCCTCTCCTCCTCCTCCTCCTCCTCCTCCTCCTCCTCCTCCTCCTCCTCCTCCTCCTCCTCCTCCTCCTCCTCCTCCTCCTCCTCCTCCTCCTCCTCCTCCTCCTCCTCCTCCTCCTCCTCCTCCTCCTCCTCCTCCTCCTCCTCCTCCTCCTCCTCCTCCTCCTCCTCCTCCTCCTCCTCCTCCTCCTCCTCCTCCTCCTCCTCCTCCTCCTCCTCCTCCTCCTCCTCCTCCTCCTCCTCCCTCCTCCTCCTCCTCCTCCTCCTCCTCCTCCTCCTCCTCCTCTCTCCTCCTCCTCCTCCTCCTCCTCCTCCTCCTCCTCCTCCTCCTCCTCCTCCTCCTCCTCCTCCTCCTCCTCCTCCTCCTCCTCCTCACGGATTAGGCACATTGCCTGTTCCATCTTCGCAGCATGTCTCGCCATCTTGCTCTTGATCTGCCTACATTCCTTCTATCAAAGGGTCCTATACCTGTATGTTACGTTTAGGTAGCCATCTATCCTCCATTCTGTCCAGATTTTGCAATATTTGTGGGTGATATTTTGGGATTGTGACATTTATGGATAATACCTATATTTACGAAATAGTATGTTATTAAAATAATTCAGTAAGATGACGACATGAATCACTTATTTTTACCTAATGAGCGTAACATAATATATACTCACAAACATAAAACAAAAGAAAAATAACAAATACAAACAATTTTAGCTTTGTATAAATATAATTACAATAATATTGAAATAAGTATTGTTTCAGAAGGTGAGAAGTAGTTTAAAATGCTGTGTGCTGGTGAATTGAATTATTAGGAATGCCTTATGGCAGACACTCTGAAAGAAAGGCAACAAAACGAGCTGGAAGCACTTAAGGTTTGATTTTTGTGTTAGTTTTGATCTGGTGTAGACTGTAATGTTTCAAGCTTATTATTTAATATAATATTGTTAAAAGTATATGGGCATTTTTCCTGATGTGAGGCTACTATTTTTAGTTTTTAAGATTTGACCTTTCATCAACTTTGTCATACACATGGTGTCAACCATCAACTTTGTCATGATGTCTACACATGGTGTGTCTGTGAGCCAATGTAAGTGATTGACAAATATTGTTAATTGTGCACTCATCATGTACCATGCAACTACATCATCTAGAGTTAATTTAAATTAAAGTGCACATAGCCTAGTTCACAATTTTTATTAAAACTGATTATCAGAACGTGAATATGTTAACTCATGAACACGCTGACTGTATGCTGATTTGTGGAATTCCCATAAATAAATAATAACTAATGTATGCGTTTAATTGTTTTTTTGTTATGATGTCTAGACTTATTTATTATTAGCAATTTTCAAGTTTTCCATACTATAACATTATATGTACACCATGAGTGTTAGTCTTAATTGACTACACCCACCAGTGGCGAAGCTAGTAGTTAATGAATGGGTAAGCAAAAATCTTACGGTAAATTTTTTTTAAGGAATCACTAAAAGGTGGTTCAAATCGGACGCTGAGGTAGAATTTGCTGTTAGTGAATGGTTCCGCAAACAGCCGTAAGAATTTTACTAGCACGGAATCTACAGATTAGTGCAACAGTGGGACTCATCTCTTAATGTTAATGGAGACTTCTTTTAAAATCGTTGAATAAAAAATGTTTTACAGCTCTAAACGTGTTTCTATTGAAAAATCCTTGTATAAGTCATACACAATAATACATCTGATTGAACTTCAAATTTTTAAACTTGATTAGTTTCTATATATATGTTTAATGTTACAAACAATTCAAAAAACAATCTTGATCATCTGTTAGTTCAGCGGAATAACAGGCACACTTTTAATAACCGCATAAAATAAGCACACTTATAAACAACACATTGCGTTTTAACTTAACTGTTTGCACCATAGAAGTGAGACATGCCTCAACGCTCTATGTGTACAGCACAAGACAATCCCCCTCCCCCGCACTTCCCTATCACTCCTGCACATTGCTTACATACGATGTATACAAAAAACGTTGAGGCAAGTTCATGTTGCGTCATTCGCTTTATGTTGAATCTCACCTGTCACCATCTAGCGGTCGCTCAGTAAAGCACATTTCATCTTAATAAATTCGATAATGTAATCTTTACGTTACGTAGTTCATACGTATTGTAATAAAACGAAAATGTTATGTGGTCGCTGTCGTGTTATTCTGCCACACGTTGGATGCGTCAATTTGTAATAAAACGTTTACAATTGTGACTTTATTTATATTTAATTTTTATTTGGTAATATTAAAATATTTTAATCTTAAAGCCCCTTCGGTTGGGTTCGTCAATTTGTAATAAATCGAATTGCGATGGTTAAATAGAGTTATGTTTATATTTGAAATATTATTTCGAAATATATTAAGTTTGTAGTTGTTGAAAATTGAAGGTTACTAATTATGTAAAGTGATTTAAAATGTAACATTCGAGGTTACTAAAAGTGTGTTTACAATTGTAGAATTATAATTGTCTGAAAAGAATTCCCTTAGATAAAACAAATAAAATAGTTGTGTTAATATTATTTAAATACTAGCTTTGCTTAAGTTTAAAAGTAAAGTATAATAGTTGGTTGCTTGATGATGATGATCGTCTTGTTGATACTAGCTGTGAAACTTCTCCTCCAGGTTGATAATAGTCTAAGTACGTTACGTCTAGTAATGTCTGGACAATAGAGTAAATATAATATACTTTCACGTACCTGGTCGTGTTTTCTAGAAGTTCAATAAGCTGTCAAAACGGTTTACAAAAACCAACTCACTTTAGCTACATGGTTAAGTTGCCTTGCTTAATAGTGGGCACCACACGGATTTATTTTGGGAAAACCCATGAATAGAATCAATTAATGATTTTGTTTAAAAAAATTAAAATAATTGTTTATTACCTTTATGGCAATGCAATTCAAAATATTTAATCACAACTGAAGGTTGTTTTGAGTTTTTCTGAATAAAATATTTAGTTACTTATTAGAAATAAATTAAGTCGAGTTATGCTGTTAATAATGGGTTTTTATTCATACCCTTGATAGAGAATTCCAACAAATATAATTAAAAGAATACAATTATGTACAATTGCAAATATGTTATTACATACCCTATAAGGCTGGCTCAGAGCATAAGCAATAAATCTGGTTAAGTCCAGATATTTCTTTTTTCTTTAAACATTAATCTTATTTAAATCTCAGACGTAAGTTCTTTGAGACACAAAAAAGAAAGTTTATGCCTACACAATAGCTAATGACTTTCTGATATAAGATAGACTAGTAATGTTTTGATGTTACCATCGTAAAATAAAATAAAAATAACCTATTTCATAGGTTATGTGTTCGTCACGCTTGGTTTATGATTTACAACGTTATATTTTGAGAACACTTATAACTAACATTCAGCTTAACTAATATTGACAAATTCATTAAATAAATTTAGACATGGTGTAATATAGAAAAATGTTTCAGTGTTTTGCGTCAGTACAGATCAGTGTATCAAAACGTACAGGTTATGGCGCTCGGAGTGAATGAATAAATTGTTACACTGTTACCTTGTGTTTTAATCTTTCGATTAAAATTTCAATTAACACCTCGATAATCGGATTATAATGATTATCGTTATTCACTACACACGCACAAGAACAGAGAATTTCGATCCGCTTCTAACTTACAGGATCATAAATAATATTATTTAATTATTTCTTCTGTTCATTATTTTTCCCGCACTAAATGAAATAATACTGCACATAAACACAATGGTTCTTTGTAGAATATCTTGAAGTAATGGTTGGTTGTCGTCAAAATGTTTCCATCGCTGTACTGTTGTGATGACGCTATCAGTAATTAAAAATGTTGAGATGGCCAGCGCACGTTCCGCGCTGAATGAGATTAAGAAGTGTCTGCTGAAAATCTGTTACAGCTCTTTTTATACCCGACCCTTTGATCGGCTCTAGGCTATAGTGTTAATTACTAAGCAATTTTGTGATTGGCTCCGCCAGGTGTGTATTGTCTTTTCAACCGTCAAAAACGGTTTTCTATCCGCCAAACGCTGAGATGATTGACAGTTGTCGATGTTATTGGTGTTGATAACCAAATTTCTTAAGCATATTTTGTAAATGATGCTAACGCCTTTCACGCACTTAATATAGTTGCGATTGGGGCTGTATCGCCATCAAATTAAAGAATATTTAGTCCTCTTTAATTTGATATAGTTTGATACCGAGTTAATTTCACTTTTACTGACATTGCTACATAAACAATGTTCAGGTACACTACTTCGCACTGTCGTCTGTTTACCGAAATCGGCGATTATACACTCTGACTAATATAGTTTGTGTTCTACATCGCGTTTTATCACTCAAACGTTTATGTGAGAACACTATTAAATCTGTACTGATATTTAATTATTGTACATTATGAATAAACCTTAACTTTATACATTGTAATGAACTGTCCCTACATACTATGATATTTCGTTTCACATTAATTTGCTCTATTCTATTAACTAACAATTGAATTATAAATTATATCATTTTAATAATGCTTATTGCTATGTTTGAGCATAACAATTGTTAAGTGTAGGTGATCTACACTTGTATTACTTCCTAATAATCACCTCATTGATGATTGTTTGGTCTAGGCCTTGTTAAGGCATACCGTTTATACTGGAATTCTGCCTTAAAAGCTTTTATTAGTTCATAATTCGGTACTTTGCTGAGGCAGCTTATTGGTATAAGATTCCCTCTTACAAATGTGTTTTCTTGTCATAAGTATATTTGAGATTGAAATATAGCTTCATTTTCGTTTTGTGGCCATAGCTAATTTTAGTTCTTGGCCGTAATAATTACTTGTCATGATTGATTTATTATCAGCCAAATGCTGATTCTGATATCACATTATTCAGATTCTTATTTACTCATTTTTATTAACATATATTCAATTTAAGTTATTCACTGACTCGCTTGACAGCTTAAAGTGAATTTAAATTGTCCATCAGTTTGTGTCAGTTATAGTCTGGTTGTAGTGTCAAACAGTATTTGGGTTTACTGTTTCTTGTGGCACTTCTGCTTCTTTCTTCTTCCAAGATTCCTCTCTTCTTGGTTATTCTTATCGCTACAATATCTATTTACATTATCGTTATGTACTTACTAAATCTGATAGTATATGTCTAGGTTATGTAACATCTGGTTATGTTACAGTATTTATAATTTTTATTTTACAGAATTTTTAGGGTAGGCATTGCCTCAATTGCCTCCATGTAACTTCGCCACTGACACCCACCTATGAAATATTACATTTTTGAGGTCTCTTGAAATTTGTTTGCACCCTAGAACAAAAAACCGTTCTGCACTATGATTTTTAAAAAAAATAAACCTAAACAGTTTTTGGTATTTCTGTATTATGTTCTCACCCACTGGTGTCAATCATTGATACAGTCAATGCTAAACGATTCAGTAACCTACACTTGGCGAAATTAATTTTATAAATTACTGTGCAGCTTAATGCATAGCTTATAGGATAAAACAGGAGGTCACATTTGAGAGGCAGAAAACCATAAAATAAAAGGTACATAATCATGCAAGAAGTTTGATGTATGCATGCAAAAAGTCAGGAAAGACTGTTTTTGGTTTATTGGTTTTGTTTGTGAAGAACATCCCCCCTCAAAAAATATAAAAAGTAAAAATTAAAACCAACTTACCTAAATTTGTTCATGAAAGCACTGACCAAGTGATGGAACCAAACCTGCTTCTCAAAACCTCACCCGAAAATACATTATGTTTAAACTCTAACCTGTTTTAAAATCTAAGAGCTATTTATGAATAACAGCTTAATTGTTTATTTTATTTTATTTATGCCATTTTGTCTCCCATCGCCTGCCTGCAATTGAATCGACAAAACATTTAGTGTCACAAAATGACAACAAACATTGAGCTAAATAAAATTACTTTTACAGTACATGGACAGTAATGTGGGTAGAATAATGTGTTTTACATAGATACAAGGTTATACATAATAAAATACAATAGAAATATGTTTGGATAATTACAAATACATGAATACAAGGCATGATAGCATAAGTGACAAGTACAGCAAACGTGTTTATACAAAAGGTAATGGATGTGTTGAACAATTGCAAGTAACACATAAATTCATAGAGTAATAAAATATCAGTGCACACATATTAACAAAAAATGTGCAGGAAAGATGCATACATGGTTTGTATAGCTCCAAATCCATGTGAATATTATATAACAAAATTTATGACATAAGAACAAATACTAACCATAGACATAATACATAAATCAAATGTTGTATACAAGAAAATACAAAAAATAATTGAAGCTTTGCATATTAAACAAATTGACTCTTGCTCAAGTAAAAGACGCAATTTCTGAATTGAAAATATACAAATTAAAGCTTATGCTAAAAATAAAATTGCTTATAACTAACACAATCTTCTTAGAACATTTGATTTAACACATGTTTGACAAATACATACATTTAATTTTAAAAGGAAAATAAATGACATCTTTATGGTTTATAAAGAAAATATCCTCTTTTTTACTGTTCGTCCCTCGCTGGCACCAAACATAACTTATGAATTGGTCTGCGAAAGGTGCCAGTAGGTGTACGAACGTCAACTACTCTGATTAAATTGTCTGGTCCAGGAAATGTAGCTGTAATTACCCCAAATTTCCATGCTAATGGAGGCAAGTTATCCTCGATCAGCAAAACCAGGTCACCAATGGAAACATTTTCCTTTGCGAATTTCCATTTGTGATGCTGTTGCAGTTGGTGTAGGTAGTCGCGAGACCATGATTTCCAAATAGCTTGGACAAACTTCTGGAGAAGTTGCCAACGGCCAAGACGAGAGATGGGAACGTGTGACAAGTCAGGATCGGGTATTGCCGTTAATGGTGCACAAATTAAAAAATGGCCAGGGGTAAGTGGCACTGGATCGTTTACATCCGATGAAACGGCAAATAATGAACATGAGTTTAGACAGGCCTCTACCTGTGACAAAACCGTAGTAAACTCCTCGAAAGTGAGTATGGACTTGCCGACAACGCGGCGCAAATGATACTTCAAACTTTTTATACCGCTCTCCCAAAGACCACCAAAATGAGGTGACGAGGGAGGAATAAATGACCACTTAATACCATGAGAAGTTGCAAAGGATTGGATTGATGAGGTGGCATCTTTTTTATGCCAAAGATTGTAAAGGTCATGCAAAACGTTGCGGGCCTTCCTAAAGTTCTTGCCATTGTCAGAATATAACTGGCTAGGTATGCCCCTACGGGCCATGAAGCGACGTAAGGCAGCTATAAACGCATTGGCCGTAAGGTTGGAAACCAATTCCAAATGAATGGCCCTGGTGGCTAAGCAAATGAATAAAGACACGTATGAATTTGACAGAGATCTCTGCCTGCCATGACGAATCATGAAGGGACCACCATAATCAACTGCGCAGAATAGAAACGGCCGCGAAGGAGTAACCCTAGGAGATGGCAAAATACCAAGCCTTTGAACCTGATATTTGGTGTTAAATCTGAGACATCTGACGCATCTACGAATGATGGAACGAATGACTATCTTGGCGTTAATGATCCACCAGCGTTGACGAAGTGAATGATGGACAAGTTGAGCACCAGCGTGGAGTAGATGAATATGCTTGCACTCGATTATAAGGCGAGTGATGTGAGCCGATGGATGCAAGACAGTAGGATGCTTATTGTCATAGGGTAGTTGCGACTGCTGTAAGCGTCCGCCGACACGTATGACGCCAAACTCATCAAGAAATGGGTCCAGAGAAGACAGCTTACTCCTAATAGAGACAGAAGCCCCATTACGAAGGCAATTAAGCTCAGCAGCGAAGTGGATGGACTGGGATTGCTTTATGAAGAAATTAAGAGTAGAATGAATTTCGGTGGGGGTAAGAATACCCGAGATTTTCTCAGCCCTAGAGGGTCTAGTATTTTTTATGAATCGAAAGCAATAAGCATACACGCGAGTCAGTCGGTGCAATGAGGAAAAGTCCTTTGAGAGATCAATAGGTAGGGTAGAAATTAGAGAAGTTTGGGGGTTTGTTTCTCCTCAGCAGAACATTCAGGAAACGGCACATTAGAAGGTGAGAAAGGTGAAAAAGGATTGGGCTCAGAAGATTGAGACAGTCAAGCGGGACCATGCCACCAAAGCGAACAATCGCGCACAACGTCGGGGTGACATCCCCTAGAAATAATGTCAGCAGGATTATGTTGTGAATTGATATGATGCCATGTGTAGGTTTCAGTGAGATGCTGAATCTCAGCAACACAATTAGCGACTTAGGTCTTCCACCTAGAAGACTGAGCATGAATCCAATAGAGAGATACCATGGAGTCGGAGTACAGGTGAACACTATTGACAAAGGAATGAAGAGTAGGGGTGACTTTGAATAGAAGTCGCGATAACAACAAGCAAGCACAGAGTTCAATGCGGGGTAATGACACCTGTCGAAGTGGAGCCACGCGAGATTTGGAACACAAAAGGTGACAAGAGGCCGTTAAATCTTGATAAATGACTCTAACTTAAACACAACATCCATAGCCCTTTTCAGAGGCATCCGCAAAACCATGTAATTCAACTATCTTTGCCTTGGACTTGCTGCGAATAGAGCGTGGGACAATAATTTTACCAATTAAATACAACTTATCGCATAATGAATGCCAATACAAATATAATTGCTCAGAAATTGGCTCATCCCAACCAATATTGCACAGCCACAGTTGCTGCATAAACTGTTTATAAAGAAAAACAATTGGACCGACGAGTCCCAATGGGTCATAGATACCCGCTATAATTGACAGGATTTTCCTCTTAGAGATGCTTGACTCAACTGGAAATGACTTGATGTCAAACAAGAATGAATCTGTAGAGTTGTTTCAAAGAATGCCCAACGTACGCACGTTGCCTTGTTTGTTTAATGGAAGTGATAAATTATTATGCTCTGTGACCACATTTGGTTCATTTGATGCCCATATATGTAGAGTAAAGCCATATTGACTCAACAACGTACCCAAGTCAGATTTCAACTTGGTCAGATTAGAAATGGTGTCTGCACCGGTTAACAAATCATCAACATAAAAATCATTAATTATAGCTGAAGCAGCGTCAGGAAAAGAAGCTTCACGATCCTTACCAATCTGAATAAGGCAGCGAGTAGCCAAAAACGAAGCACTAGCAGTACCGTATGTTACAGTTCGCAGCACAAAATGTTTAAACTGTTCAAGCGGAGAATTACGCCACAGAATACGTTGGTAATGACAATCGTTATCAGACACTAGAATTTGTCGATACATCTTCTCGATGTCAGCGATCAGAACATAGTTGTGTATGCGAAATCGCAAAAGAATAGAGAAAAGATCTTGTTGGACATTTGGGCCTACTAACAAAATATCATTGAGAGAAAGACCATTGGTAGTTTTGGCCGAGCCATAAAAAACGATGCGAAGTTTTGTTGTGGAACTAGAATGTTTGAAAACGTCATGATGAGGCAAATAGTAGGTATTTGAAACCCTGGAATTAACAGAACAATCGTCAACCAGCGCCATGTGGCCAAGATCCCTATATTCTTGAATAAAGTTTGCGTATTCACGCGCAAGCTCAGAATCACGCTTGAACCTGCATTCTAAACTTAAAAATCTCGCTTCAGCGGTAGCATAGGACTCACCCAACTGGGGACTATCAGACCCGAATGGTAATGAGACAACGAACCTACCCTCATCATTGCGATGAGTGGACTTACCAAATGTTCCTCGCAAACTGAATCGTTAATAAGGGGTGCATTATCAAAGATGGTTTCGGTCTCCCAAAATTTCTCAAGAGACGCTAAAATTTGACTATCGTTGTTTCTTGCCAAGAACGAAACAGCAGGACCCTTAGAATGACAATGTTTGGGCAGATTGCCTGCTAGAATGTAGCCTAACTTTGTTTCTTGTATAATAGGAAAGTTGGGACCACGTACATATTTGTTAGCTAAAATCAAATCTAAATAAAACTGCGCTCCTAAAAGTATGTCTATGTCAGCTGATACATTGAAATGTGGGTCAGCAAGGAAAATGTTATCTGGGATATTAAAATGATTTATGTCGAAAGATTGTGCTGGAAGTTTATGAGTCAAGGCAGATAAGACCGCACACGTAGCATTAAAGCTGAACCTTTGATAGCGAGAAACAATACGAATTGATGCCAAATTAGTGGCGCAACATGTCGCATTATTAATACCTGAAATTGGTATATTAGATTCAGTCAAGTTAAGTTGCAATTTTTTAGCAAATGATTCAGTACAAAAGTTTACTTGTGACCCTGCGTCTAACAAAATTCGTGCAAGTTGTCTGTTACCAGCACGGTCGATGATGAACACAACTGCTGTAGACAAAATAACATTGTTTGCTGGTTGAAGCTTAAATGAACAATAATTACTGCTGCTGGCAGAACCTTGTTTTGACATATTATTTATGTGCAGCAATGTATGATGTCGTCTGGAACAGATCTTACATGATTGTTTGACCTTACAATTAGGTGAAAAATGATCTGGTCTTAAACAATTAGTGCAGCATTTATGCTTTAATATAAATTGCCCTCGTTCCGATATGCTTAATTCACGAAATTTGTCACACATATAAATTGGGTGACTGGCCTTGCAGCATGGACATAAATAATTATTTGAAGTGGAATGATAACTTTTAAATTCAGTGCTGCCAGCAGAGTTTCGTAATTTATGTTTTTCAGACTTATTATTACATTTTAAAGTTGGCTTGTTAAGCTGCTGTCCAGCGTCTATCGGCAATGTATTTTCTAATAATTGTCTACGGGCGTTTAAAAACTGTGTAAAGCTCTGAAAGTTAGGAAGATTTTCGGGATCTATAGACTCCTTCCATAATTTAAATGTAGAATGGTCAAGTTTTGCTGACAATAGTTGTACAGTAATGAGTTCAAATGAATCCACTGACAATTGCATAGCTGCCAGCGAATTGACAGAAGACGTTATTGTATTTATAAATTCTGCTAAGCTCTGTAAAGAGTCTTTGATTGTAGACTTCACTTCTAGTAAATTTTGAATGTAATATTTAGCTAATATGAATTTGTTATCATATCTAGTGGACAGCAAACTTAACGCTATTGAATAGTTCTCATTACAAATAGGCAAGACCTTAATTAGATCTAATGGCTCATTTTTGAGAGATGAATATAAGTAATGTAGTTTTTGCACTGAAGTTAGATCAGATCTGGCATGTACCAAGTCCAGAAATATTGAATAAAAGTGCTGCCATTCTAGAATGTTGCCTGTGAAGCAGGGCAAACTTATAGGTTTTAATTGCATATTACTGGTTAATACTTGAGATTCAGTCTGAATGTTGAAAGTTTCTATTAATTGTAAGATGTTAGCTTCGGTTGAATATAAAAGTTCTTCAACCTCGACTCTGTCCTCTTGGGCAGCGTTTATGTCCTTAGAAATTAATTCAATTTCAGACTGTACCTCATCATATTTTGTTGCTAAACTCTTTAGACTTTCCAGTCTAACAGTTAAAAAATGTTTAGTGTTACTGTTTTTGTCAAAATTAATTATTGCGGAAATGATTCGCACTATGGCAGACTTTAAGCCGCCTCTCTTTCTAACCAACACTCTTAGGCCTTCTTCCGTCATTTTACACACCTTTTACTGATGTCGTTGATGTCGTACCTTCTGTGAGATGTCCTACAGCGTTGAGGCCGTGGAATAGATGGCAGACTCGCACGGACTGGATGGATGACTGCTCAATCTGGTGTGTAGGCGTTAACACATGGATGGTCTTGTAATGGTGTTGTCTACGAGGCTCAATGACGACGACAAAAGAAATGTTGAATAACTTCCGACATGGTCGGATCAGCGAACATACTGAATCGCCAGTGATGGCCAGAAATTGAAGTGGAAAAAATGATGAGAAGCCGCTCGATATGGTATAAGTTGAAAGAAGGTAAAAAATGATGAATCCGGCCCGGAGGACCAACAAAATGTTGGGAGATAATGTTGTAAATAGATTTTGCCAAGATGCTGAAAATAATTATGAGTGAGTGGACTGTAATTTAATACATTTATTGATATTTACTGATACAATTTAAGTTTGCATTGTAAGGTCCTCTAAGTCTGATACACATTTTAAATTTTGAAAACCATGTTAGGTAAAAAATGTTACATCGTAAATTGAGGCGCAAGTACGCAACACTCAAATCTACATGAGAATGCTGTAGGGCCTAAAGCCTACATAAATTTGTCGAGACAACAAATACAAATGAATGAATGACAGGCCGAAGCAGCAACGCAATTACGTCTGCTGCCCATGGACGTACTTTTTAGCACTGTGTTTGGGCCTGTTCGCTATTGAGCGCGAGGCCTGAGCGTACAGATTCGCCAACCTTTGATTATGAAATTCCCACATTACTGTCTATGATCATGCGCCACGCACATTTTTATATTTTGTATTTGTATTTTGCGATCACGTATTGCACATATATTATTATTATTCATGCTTTTAATTATGACATACATGTCATTAACTTATGTACTTGCAACTATTCAACAATGTATAATCTGTTTTCACATGTCAATTTATTGTGCATTCCTGCAACTGCCAGGTATAGCATGCACCATTTAATTATTATATTACAGCGTTGTGCTGAATCTATGTTTTTACATGCATAATTTTGTAATAATTTTTGTCTATTCATTTTATACTCAATACTATTATGTATAAGTCAACTGGCCTTGACTGGTTTAGGCTGTCAATCATGACTTGCATAAAATATTTGCAATTTGTATCGGGCCCATCATGTGATGAGTCACCGATTATTCATCATCAAACATTGTCAAACTATTCATTATTCATGTTTTATATTGTCTTATATTGTATACACTTTACTAATTCATGCATTTATACTCATGTATAAATCAGTTTGTAAGCCAACTGTGGCCTGTTCAACTGTTATCATCATTATTGAGGTTTTATCTCTGAGCAGTTTAATGTTATAACTGTTATCTAACATTTCAATCTCAATGTTCAATACAACTTACTGAGGTTGATATCTATTATTAAGAACGTACATTGTGTTTTCTTATAATAAATTATTAAAATGTATTAAAAAATCGTTTGATTTTTTGCGGGCAGCTATGGACAGTAATGTGGGAATTTCATAATCAAAGGTTGGGTAATCTGTACGCTCAGGCCTCGCGCTCGATAGCGAACAGGCCCAAACACAGTGCTAAAAAGTACGTCCGTGGGCAGCAGACGTAATTGCGTTGCTGCTTCGGCCTGTCATTCATTCATTTTTATTTGTTGTCTCAACAAATTTATGTAGGCTTTAGGCCCTACAGCATTCTCATGTAGATTTGAGTGTTGCGTACTTGCGCCTCAATTTACAATGTAACATTTTTTACCTAACATGGTTTTCAAAATTTAAAATGCGTATCAGACTTAGCGGACCTTACAATGCAAACTTAAATTGTATCAGTAAATATCAATAAATGTATTAAATTACAGTACAGTGGGGAAGGGGTTAAAAAACACATTATACAGTAGGCAGCCCTACATATCTGCATCATTCATAGTGTTGTCATTGGAAAAAATAGAAAGTTACAGTTTTCCCCCAAAAGAGAGCTGCTATCAATAATGGAATTATTCTATCAGTATGTCTACCTATGCCAGATTCTACATTCTCACGTACGAATGGTTGCTAAAAGCATCACTATCTTTGCAGTAATCAAATAGTAAAAGTAAGTGAAAAGTAAGCAGTGAAAAGTAAAAATTAAACAGTATCATGCTTTTGCTTTTTATGCCAATAAGATAATACACCAGTTTGAAAGCTATCCATGTGTTTATCAAAACTAAAAAATTGAGCAAATATATAATAATAGGCTAGTTATTTTTAAATAGGCACATTTGAATTGTACATGAACTTTGCTGCAGGGAAACTAATAATACGTTTTCTGTATTGTGAAATTGATAACACTTTTATCAGCTTAATATTTTCATATATTATTTTATAGTTTAATTATTCTATATTGGTGGTTGTGCAATGCTGCAACCATAACACCAACCACCACTGGGATATAGTAGACCAATATCTACTATACTGGGTTGGCAATATCTACTGCCAATTCCTTTTGTTTGGTTCAGTCTCTGTTAAAAATGAAAAACTTGTTCTTATAAAAAAATTAGTGAAGATTTAAAAATTAGTTCAAAAATAAGAAATTATTTGCCACAATGTAAACCTTTTTATTCTTTAACATTTTTTATAACCTAATATTTTCTAAATTAAGCATGTTAAAAAATCATTATACATAGTGTTTCAAAAAGAGTGACCCAATTTTAAATAGTTATATGTATGGAACCACGGACATCCTGTGAAAGAATGGTGTGTTGCTCGAATGGGCATGGTCTACCGTTAGTTTTAGGGAATAGCCGCTAGATGCCACTCTGCGCGTTTAACCTGTCCATAAGCTCAGTCTGTTGCAAGACTGAGTCTGTGATTACAGTCCAGCATGCTTTTTGTAAGCGTTTTGGAATTGATCCGCCTTTGCCAAAGAACATTCGTCATTGGTATCACCAGTTTGAAGAAACAGGATGTTTGTGCAAGGGATCAGGTCAACCTCACACTTCTGATAAAAATGTGCAAAGAATTCAACAACCATTTGAGCTAAGCCCAGAAAAGTCTACTGATCGTGCCAGCAGAGAACTTACAATTCCTCATACAACTGTTGGTGTGTGTTAAGGCGACGTTTGGTCTATAAACCATACCGATTACAGCTAGTGCAAGCTCTTTGTGTTGGTGATAAAAGGAAATGTGTGAAGTTTTGCCCTGATCTCTTTAACAGACATGGAAGAGGACAGATTGTTACCGTGGTTGATTTTTAGTGTATTTTTTGAAGAAAGCACAGTGACGGGACTGAGTTATCTTGAAATGCTGCAGACCTGGCTTTTTCCACAACTTCATGAGGACTCTGATGATTTTATATTCCAACAAGACAGAGGCCCGCCACACTGGCACAACAACATATGGGAATTCCTGAATGACACACTACCTCAATGCTGGATAGGGTACACGGGACCCTGAGACACTGCCCTACGCTCTTGGCCTCCAAGATCTCCAGACATTATCCCATGCGACTTCTTTTTGTGGGGATACATGAAAGACTGTTTTTGTTCCACTGTTAGTTCGTGACATAGACAAGCTTAAAAACAGGATATCAGCAGCAGTAGCTTCAGTCAAAGATGTTACCTTGCGAAAAGTGTAGAATGAATTTAGCTATCGTCTTGATGTTGTCTGTGTGGCTGGTGGAGGACACATAGAGCATTTGTAATAACGTTGCTGAAACTTTATGATTTTGTGAGTATTTTGTACTTTGTTTCATTATAGTAACGCGTTTTCATCAATAAATATAACTATTTAAGATTGGATCATTCTTTTTGAAACATCCTGTATTATTCTCATAATGTTTTACTTGCTGTAACAAAAATTTATTGGTTGATTTGTGTAAAATAATAAACACAGAGTTATGTTTGTTTACTATGAGAATGTTACCATTTATATTAAGAACTTTAAAAATTAATTGTTATAAACAAATTAAAAACCAAAATTATGTTGGATAAAACAGTATCAAATAAAAAATTTGTATTCTTTAATTTTATTAGTAAATTACAGTAGCCTCTCTTAACAGACGTTTTTCTTATCTACCGTTTTATTAATCAACTCGGTCACAAGAGAATTTACAAAAAAATAATAATTGTCGTGTAGTAAGTGAATAGTTTTGCACATTATTTGACTCTTCATTATAGATCAATAATTGATGAATTGGTCTTACAAAGGAAACATATTGTTACGACGGTCTCCTTCATCGTCGTATGGTACAGTGGAAAACAAAATACAAGACACCAATTAAGTCACTATTCACCAGCTTTAATTGTCACAATTAAACAGTTTGTTATCAACAAGATAGTCTCTTACAACAAATCAAATAAAGATTGTTCACATGCAATAAAAATGTCAACTAACAGTCTTGCACAATTATAAAACACATAACACTTCGCCACAATGCTTCGAACCACACTGGAATAAATCACCACTAAAAACTGAACTAAGTGTCGCTGAGTGCTTGTATTTATATCCCGCTGATATTACAGAATAATCCATACTACGCGTCAACAACGCTACTAGAAAACACTAAACTGCTTGCCGCCTTGAACACAGTGTGCGCACACTGGAGAAATTTGGATCAGTCTTGGGTACTGACGCGTGACAAGTGTCACGTAATTGTCCTTCATCTCACAGTAGCAGCAATATGTACGCACACACACTTTATAGCTGGGCTCTGCTGGAATAGCTGAGAAACATGTAGCATGTTCTGCAATGTCGTAACAATATAATTAATTACTATAATTACAGAAGCATTTAGATAAAGGCTGGAGACTTGAATGAGTCATAATAAATGTTGTTTAAACTTAGCAGTTAGTAATATCTCACAGTGTATTGAATACTTGTAAGCATTCATTGTCTTCTTTTCATTAAATGATAGTGGTTCTCTTATAGGGATTAAAAAAGCGAAGGATTCTATAGTTTGTGCATGTTCAGTTTATTTGTAAATTATAACATTTCAAATTTGCACACAATTCATTTGCGTTTTTTTTTGTGTGCTGTATTTAAATTTGTTATGTACACTGTAAATATGGATGGTAAACGAAATAATATCATTGTTTCATTAGAGAAAAAGTTTAGTGAATTGGAATGTTTAGAAAAAGGGCGCAAGTGGTTAAAAAATCCAACTTGATTTTGGGGTTTGGGTTTACAGTAAATGGCTGGGAAGAAAATTACTTGAAGTTGAGAGACATATTGTTCCAATTTATTAAGTAAAATATCTACTGCTTTAACTTTTCAGTATACATTGAAGAAACTGACCTTAGAAACGTTGAATAGCGATCTTTAGTTTCCGCAAATATATAAAAATTTGTTTTTGAGTGGCTGTTTTCGAATAATAATTCAAGAAAATCCCTTAAATCAGTCACTTAAGGGTGATGTGAATTTCTCAGCTAGTAATGGGTGGTTAATAAAATGGAAAAAGTGTCATAATGTCATAAAATACACATTTTATCAATTTGCAGAGGAAAGTTATGGTCTGATCCATAAGCTGCTACTAATTTTTCAAATTGGTTAATAAAAATTATAAATGATATAAATATGATGGTCAGTCAGATTCATAATATACGAGGGCTATCCAGAAAGTAAGATCCGATAGAGTATTAAAGGTTATATCTTTAGAAAACATTTTTATTGTTATTTAAAGTACACATCTTAAAGTACTTTTCTTTTTGTTTTCGTTACATGAAACACTTTTTATAGCGAGGCACAAGGCATTGTTTACCTTCGTCGTAGAAATTTCCCACTTGTGATTTGAACCACGTATTAACAGCTTGTTGGACATCTTTAAAGCATTGAACATCTTGATGCCCACCAAGGAAGGTTTATATGCTTGAAAGGTGATATTCGCTTGGTGTGACGGCTGGGTTGTAAGGCAGATGACCAAATTGTTGGCAGCCAATCTTTGTGAGGAGATGTTCATTGCAGCAGTAGCAGTGTGTGGGCGGTCATTGCCATGATTCATCGCAATGTACCGGGTAAGTATCCTACGTTGCTTACTCTGGATTGTACTAGGAAAAAAAAGTTATATTCATCGTGGTACCATTAAATTGCTCATTGATTCTTCTCCATAAACATAGAAAATCTGACAGTGAATTTCAATTGTTTTAATGCCTTTCGCATTCAAGAACTGAATCACATACCTTCTTTCACATGCGATAGGTGTCTCGAATTTCTTCGACATTATTAACACAACCAACGAAGCTCACTCAGTGCACAGTTGGCATTGTAGGGTTGCCAACGAATCAACAAACTGGCTGCGCATGATCAACAGTGTGACGGCATCAATACCTCAGCAATATTTAAAAATAGAACTTACTTTCTGCATTTTCCTGGTAGATGGGGTGGACCTGAATTACAAATTGCTACTATCACAGGCTTTTGCTTGAAAACAGGCTGAATGGACCAGGGCATAAGCTGTGTGAAGGCAGAATTACTATTGCTCCAATGTTCAGGATCATATAAATGACCATTTGGACGTATGGACGTTTCTGGATTTTTGGCGGGTATAAATATAAGTACTCAGCAACGCTCAGTTTCAATTTTAGTGGCGATATATTCCAGTGCGGTTCGAAGTATTGTGGCGAAGTGTTATGTGCGGGACAATTGTAATACAATTGTGTTTCATATTAGTAGTTGACATTTTTATTGCGTGTGAACAATTTTGATTTCACTTGCTATAAGAGACTATCTTGTTGATTACAAACTGTTTAATTGTGATAATTAAAGCTGGTGATTATTGACTTAATTGGTGTCTTGTATTTTGTTTTCCACTGTACCATACGACGATCAGTTAGACCGTTGTAACAGGGGTGTCAGAAGTGGGATAGAACCGTTAACAGTTGGAAACAGTGGCCACTTTGTGTAAGACTAATGTAATTTACTTACACATGTACTTGTAATGTAACTTATACTAAGTTATACATGACAGTGTATCTAACTTATACAAGACTAATTTAATTTATAATTTGTCTACATATGTACTTTACTGCAACTGTGGGAATATTTAATTTTCTTAGTATGTTTGTCTTTATGCTTATGTGGTATAGTTGAATGCTGTTTGATTACTAAAATGGAAATACTGTACAGAATGTGTAAACATCCATTGTACTCTACTAATTTAGTTGAAAAATTCGGTAGTGAGATTGAAAACTATCTGGTATGTTTGCTGATTTGCCGACATGTTAGCAGTGACTTCACTAACATGTATTTTTCTGACATTTTTTAATTCCTATGTTTGCATTGAATCTAATACCTGCAGTGCATGAAAATGTGGAAGACATTTACTTGGATTTTGTATAGACCTATATATCTTTTGTATGTATATAGGTAGTAACTTCAGAAATACTCCAGTGATACATATAAGACAATTTTTCAGTAGAACTTAATGTCAGTTTGTGTGAATTAGTGTTTAAACTGCATAAAAATTCGATTATTAGTTACATATTTTTAGTATGTATATATTTTGGCTCCTTAATAGCCATTTTCATGAGGTCCCTTGGTGATCATCTTAACGGGGTTTTACTGTATTGCTTTACTTTAAATAAACAGTTAATGTTAATAAATAATTTTAATTACAGTCTGCCCTTTTTTGTACATATTGTGGATTACTTGCACTGATTGTGTCACCCAATTCCACAGATAATTGGGAGTTTTCTGTGTTACAATTAAAGTCTGTAATGTAATAATATGTAATGTGAAATATGCATAATTTGGGGAGCAGAAAAGATTTATATAGCTATTGTGGATGTAGATACAACATTAAAACCATAATTCTTAATAATATGAATGTTTCTGCTATTTCAGTCTATTTTTGGTGACCAATTGTTTGCTAAAGACAGTGAAAATGAATGGAAGCCATTGGATTTCGTTTTGTCACTTGGTCCACAGCAAGGTAGTCTGGGACCTCAGGATGTACATGCGCATATTGATATGCACATCATATGTACAGAAAATTATCCTGAACAGTAAGTGGTATTCAGAACTAATTGTGTGTGTGTGTGTGTGTGTGTGTGTGTGTGTGTGTGTGCGCACCATATGTAAAGATCCAGAGAGGTTAATGATAAGTAAAAAATGTAAAAATGTATTTTTAATGATAAATGTGTAAAATAATTTTGTATTGTTGAATATTCACCTAAAAAATTTTCAGTTGTGAAACTTGTATAATTAAGTTGTATAAAATAGTGAATATTATTATATTATGATGACAGTGGAGAATGATAGTGATATATTATGTTTAGGGTACCAAAAATTCTGTTGGAAAAAAGTAAAGGATTATCGTCGCAACAGTTAGCATGTCTACAAACTAATTTGGAAAAACTGGCTGATTCACTTAAAGGAGAAGTAATGGTGTTTGAACTAGCAACATATGTCGAAGTGAGTTGATTGAGTAGATTTTTTTTCTTTTAGTAATTCTGCTGAATTATAGCTTTTATTAGAAGTGTTATGGCAGGCCGAACTGGTCACTGATATATTGTATTTAAGAATCTGGATAATCTTTGAAGGCTTGCTTAGCCAAGGTAGGTCGGTTAGACATAAGACTTCAAAGAGTGAATTAACATTCTTTATCCAAAATGTTAGTAAAACAAAAATATTAAACAGTTGTACGTGTTAATGTAGAATGTAACCAGTAATCAGTCAATGCTAGCTAAACATAGCAATTTATTCTAAACAGACATTAAGCTTTAATACACTTGGTCATATAATAATTGTCCCTAGTCTTTCATTTGAACTTCTTATATTCTGTTCTAAGGCATAGGTCTCTTAATTAACACTAACTCCATTTATCAGCATATCTCATTCCTGTACACAACTACAGGGCTACATTTTACTATAATTCATATTCCACTATTCATTCATATAACACATTAGCTTGCACAGCCCCCTGAGGTCATAAGATATACCAGATCAAATTAATTTTAAATGCTGTGTACAAAATAAATACACAAAATTATTTTATACAAATTAGTAAATATATTCCTTTTTGAGGAAAACCTGGTGATGCTTAAATAATTTTTCACACTGACTTCTGTGTTACACAACTTCTTCATGTAGGTGGTGGAGAAATAAAACGTCTATCAGCGACGTTTACAAATACCTATGGTATTTGTGTATACTCTCCTTCACAAAATAAAGCAGTGCTGTTTCAACAGCTTATAGTCCTTTATTGTGACTCATCTTCGACTTTTCTGCCATCTTCCACCTCTTCGTCCACTCTTTTCCTTTCCTTTTACCACTGCAATAATTTCATAATCCCTGGAATGTCACCAGTTTCATCTACCCTTTCTCCAATAGGTAGATTGGTGCCACAGTAGGTTCTTCACACTGTGGAATCCTCTTCAGTACATCCACTAATTTAGAATCATCTGCTTCCTTGTTTTCAATATTGTTTGTGCATACAGCAGTAGCACATGCCATTTGGCTTTTCAACCTGCTCAGCTCGGACAAACCCTGTACAGATTTACTGTAATGGATTTCTAGGAAAGGGGATAAGTATTTTCAGAATTTTGAGTTATCAAGTGTCAAGTTTCAGAGACTGTGGAACCTGAAATGGAAGATGTTTTCTTTGCATACAGCAGTCACATAATTTTAAAAATTGACATAGGCAAATCCATCATGAAGAGTGTACAGGCTTGCAAAACAAAAAATAGGCGGTTTAATAAAAAATTGTAAACTAATTTTTACACTTTTTGAGTTATGTGTAAACTTTAAATGAGTGCATGTAATTTGGGAGTTGCATGGTGAATAAATATTGTTTATTTTTTCACTATAATGGGGAATAATAAGCCATATTTAAAGACTAAACTAAATAATAAATAATCAGCTTTATAATGGAACTAAATAATAAATAAATAACGGAAGAATCAATAAGAAAATATCAAGAAGAAATTAAAATAGTTAAGCATGGTAACTTGCAAGAGTTATCCACACAAATCAATAATGCAGCAAAGGTAACATTTGGTTTAGTTAAAAATAAAAGGCAGGTATGGTGGAATGAATTGTGTGAAGAAGCATTAGCAGAGAGAGCAAAAAAATGGAAAAAGTGGAAGTGGTCAGGGAAACCTGAACACTATGAGCAACTTAAGCAACAAAGAAAGGAAGCAGCAAGGATAATTAGGGGAACTAAAAGATCTTTTGAAAAATTAAAACTTGTTGAAATGCAGGAAAATTTTATAAAAAATAAATGTAGAGATTTCTATCAGACTTTTAAAAATAAACTAAAGGGTTACCAAACACCAAGTGTTTGTGTTAAAAATGAAAGTGGTAGAACTGGCCTAAGCAATGTGAAAATTGTGAAATACTTGCAAAATATTTTGATCAACTTTTCAATTGCCCGGAACCGATTCAGAGGTTAGAACTGTCAGACATTTATGAAAATTTAGAAGAAGATATACCTCCGACTATTAAAGAAATTGAAGAAGTAATTAAAACTTTGAAAAATAATAAAGCTAGTGGAGAAGACTCCATATCAGCTGAACTTTTGAAACGGTCTCTACCAAAGATCAAAAATGATCTACAATTAATTTTTGAAGAAATTTAGAAAACAGAAAAAATCCCAGAAGAATGGAAGGTGGCCTTAGATCCGCTGCATAAGAAGTGTGATAAGCAAGAGGTTAATAACTACAGAGGAATATCTTTACTTCCAGTTGCATATAAAATATTTTCAAAGATTCTATTGAAGAGAGTAGAAAAAACATTGGATAGCCATTTGGGTGAATATCAGGGTGGCTTTAGAAAGGGCAGATCCTGTCCAGAACAAATATTCACTCTGAAGTCAATAATCCGTCACAGGCTACTGAATTCAAAGGAGATCATAGTAACATTTGTTGATTTCAAAAAGGCCTTTGATTCTGTTGATAGAGAAACTATAGATAAAATAATCCGAGAATTTGGTGTTAAATCTAAATTGGCAAATCTAATCCATGAAACCCTTACGGACTCAGTGTCAAAAGTAAAATTCATGGGAGAAATATCTCAACCATTCAAAATAAATACAGGTGTAAGACAGGGTGATGGTTTATCCCCTATTCTTTTTAACTGTATCCTGGAGAAAGTAGTGAGAATTTGGAATGAAAAATTAAAGGAATGCAAAATATCACCAATCATGTTGGGAAGAAGGAACAAACGTATTGAAATAAACTGTTTGGCATTCGCAGATGACTTTGCTATACTTTCTGAACATCTGACATCTGCAGTAACACAGCTTAATTTTTTAGAGGACATAGCCAGTAGAACAGGCTTAAGAATTTCTGCAGAAAAAACAAAAAATTTCTCACAAACATTAAAAACGTGCCAAAATTCCTGGTAACATATATTGGTCGAATAGAGAGGGTTTGAAAATTTAAGTATCTAGGAGAGATAATTCAAGAGAATGGCTTGGAAAAATCTGCTATAGAAGAAAGGATTCATAAGATGGACATATGGTATAACTAAAGATATTTACAATAAAAAATGCATATCTAAAAATGCGAAAATAAGGCATTACAGTACAGTACTGAAGCCAGAATGCCTATATGCAAGTGAATGTCTAGCATTGAATTATAATTTAGACACTAGAAATATTGGAAAGACGAATTATTAGGAAAATATTAGTCCCACGAAAAACTTCAGAAAGTTGGAAATTAAGAAGTAATGTTGAAATATATCAAAGTATAGAGAATATAACAGAAACAATGAGAAAAAGAAGACTATTATGTTTTGGACATTTATATAGAATGGACGACAACAGGTTGACAGAGCAAATCTGCAAATATCTGTGGGGGAAGAAATCAACATCAAGTTGGATTAAAGAAGTCCAATATGATTTAGAAAAAAATAATATACATGCAGAAGAAGCAATTGAAGGAGAAGTTTTTCGGGCAAAAGTGTTAATAATGGAGGGAGTCCATAGTAGGAGAGAGAAAGACGCAGGTTCAAAGTGGACTGAAGACAGGAAGAGAGACACAGAGAAAATATGAAAGAATATTGGAAAAAAGGAAAGAACAAAGAGTAAAGAATTGAAATTGGCATGTGGTCCTTAGATGGCCAATACGAAAAAAAAATCAACTTTAGTTTAAAATAAGTGAAACTACTGTACTTTTTTTCATATTTCAAAATGGTATTTCACTGTGATCCCATGATCATTTTGTAACAACATTTTACATATCTACAACACACTGTTATAGAAGAAAATATTATTTTTCATATGTTTAGGAAGTAGGTGTTTTGAAATTTTCAAGTTCAGATAAATTTGATTTAGCTTTGAATTTTTAATTATCACACAAGTGTGTGTGTGTGTGTGCGTGTGTGTGTGATATCAACAGTAATTGAATGAGCTTTGAAGTACGCTCAAGTCTTTAGTTCTCTAGTTGATGCAGAAATCACATCACTAGTAACTGTTCTAAAAGAGGGGTACTCATCAGGCCTGAAATAAACAAGAAAATAGGAATACTAGCTGACTATAAATAAGCTGTTAAAGCAATAAATAGCTATGCAATAAAATCATAACAAATGTATGAAATTAGATACATGAACAAACTACTAACAGCTCAAGGTAAAACGGTCACTCTGTAGTGGGATTCCATGTATCATTGTGGTATAACAGTCTGACTTCTTGGCTAAAAAGGGCAGCACCATAATACAGAAACCAACGTATGATATGATAGTAAACAGACTACTTGAAATACTATAAAAAGAAATCCTTGCAAAGACTAGTAAGCTTCAAACATGCTCTAGCATGGAACAAATAAGAAAACATGGCAAGTATAAATAAAGTATTTGGTGTATAGAAAGAAAATCATGTGCTACTCTATTTCTACTGGAAAGTGGTCATGATTGTCTTAACAAATGTCTACGTAGCATTGGATTAACACCAACAAATAAGCGTACTGATCTGTTATGAATATAGTTATTCATCCCTATAGACATACAGCCATGCAGTTACATCCCTGTATTATCAGGGATAATACAGTCATGAGTAAAGATCATCTCTCAATCTGTAGTTGTCTTGATCTTGCTAAACAGAATCAAAGGGATTTTGTGAATCTCTGTTGGTAATCAAGGGGATTATGGTACCAGCTGTATTGCAACCATTGGATAACATTCTCTAGGTCTACATGTGCTGAGAAAAATATTTGTTTTCTTTATCGCCAAGTGGTTGTTTTTAGCATTGCTTAAAGGTTTTGAGTGACCGGATACAGAAGAAAACAAATGATTGAAAAATATGGAATACATTTTTTTTAATCACTTCAGGAAATTTGCAGTCGTGTGGGTACCATTAATGATGGTCAGTGTTTGGGCCCTGTTAGGTTGATATGGGGTGACCTGTGTATCACATTTCACTATTTTCACTCTTCACTGTACTCTTCACTCTTCACTATTTTCATTTTAAACTACTGTGTTATTAAAACTGGGTGCTGTCAGAATTATTATGAGTTATCATTCTCTTTAGTACAGCATGAAATATATGCACATGTTGTATGTCATCAAGATCTTTGTCATCAGTCTCCTCTTGACATCTATTTTTGTTGCAAATTTGTTAGTTGCTTTGTTGTTAACAGATTTTTTTGATGTCTGTACTGTTATCAACTTCTGTTCAGCAGTGTTGTAGAATAGGACTTGAGAATGACAGTGACCCCAAAAAGGCATTGTCCAGAATGAGGATATTCAATTTAAAAACAATAGAATATAACAGTTTTACACTGATATAGTAGTATTGTAGTTTGCAACATAGTAATGTATAGTTTTGTAATAATAGTGTGCTGTAAAATTATTATCTTTTAATAATTTCATAATGAGTATGCACAAGTTGTGTGTGTTAGTATACAAGTTAATGGTACTAAGATATAATTAACATTCCATTGGAAATTATGTATGTGAAATAGAAATATTCATTTTAGAAATATCTCCGCCAGTACAATAAACCAGGATTTCAATCTTTTTATGATGAGATGGTTAATAGACAACAGCAGAAGCATCAGAAAGAGTTGGAAAGGAAAAAGGCTCTTGAGGATAAAACGGTAAATATTGTAACTTAACGAGAGTCCCCCTCTTTATAATTTATAGATTTAATTATCGATTGTTGGTTTAATGGAGTCTCTCGTATTACATGCAGTAATTATTTTTATAATTGATAAATATGATTTAATTGTAGTGTGATAATTTACTATGGATAAAATACTAATTTGCTGGTCTGTTAATGAATGTAACGGTAGCGTCGAACTTGAAGTCGAACTCCTCTTCTTTGGAAAAATGTCGTCAGTGTAAGTAAAAGTCAAGTGTTGTCTGGACAAATAAATTAATATATAGAACACTTTTCACGTACCTGGTTGTCGTACTTGATGTTCAGACGTTCACCGCCACTGAATAAACTGTCAAGTTTCCTTTTTGACCAGTCTAAATTTATACACAAGGTTTTATAACACCTTGAATGTTATGTGGGCGCCATATGGGTTTTCTTTGAAAAAAGTCCCATAAAAAACAATTTCTAATTTTAAAATGGTGTATGTTTACTTTTTACTGTTGTTTAAATGCTTATGGCATTTAAAAATAATTCAGTTAGTGTACTGAAAAAATTTCTGTTTCAAATGTACCTCAGTGTATGCTATACTGAGGGTTACTTATCTAAATTGAAATAATTTGGAAACAAAGTTTATGCTGTATAACATTATGGGTTTATTATACCCTCTAAAATCAGATTGAATAAAAATACATGTTTTACACTAATACAATTCGGATAGCAGGTTATCCGTCTGCTGTCTGGTCTAGCTCAGTTAAGCACGATATAAAAAACTCTTATGTCTATTAACAAAATTTTAATCTTATTTAACTAGATACCTCAAGGGTAAGTTCTTGAAAATACAAAATAGAACGAAATTAATTGCTTTTAATAGATATTACTATGATAGTAATTAATTTTTGGCCTCTTTAAAAACTTGCAATTATATATTAGGTTAACGAGAATTTCGTCTGCTTATATCCTAATTAATATCGTAATAACTAATTCTAACACATATATTCTTACATCGGATTATTAAATCCTCTAAATAAATGAATACAGTGTGCGTTATGAAGAGTTTGATTGTTTTTGCGTCAGTACAAAAGTGTTGATAGCTACGATCAATGGAATATATATAACAATGAAATTGGTCACTGTACTACCTTGATTTTAATCGTATAGGTTAAAAATAAACACTTTAATGATCAGATTATATTGATCACTAATACACTGCACTTTAATCGCACTTGGAACGAGAAATAACCCTCTTCTTACTAATACTGGGTTGTAGCCTTTATAGGTTAAGTTAAATTTGCTCGTTCCGAATACACGCACTGTTTAAAAAGATTCACTATTAACTATCGATGCACTCTTATATGATGAATCGCCTTTCCAATAGTTATTTTGATAAAATTTAAAGTATTTACTACTATTGTGCTGTAGTAGATTATTAAAATATAAAACAATGCCGAGCCGCAACTTGTTGGCTCGTGAAGAAGGAAGCGAATGCGAAATTTTTAGCGTCTCTCTGATTATATACCCCGCAGTTAGATCGCCGTTAGGAACAAATCTCGCTAAATAAACTCTTTTGTGATTGGTACAAAATTCCGTTATAGTGACGTAATGTTTTTGTTAGCCGCCACTGGTGCGCTTTCGTACCCAAATTGTCGTTATTGTTTGTATTCACTGACAATTTCGTAAATCTGGTTAAAAATGATGCTAACACTCATTATTAAATTATTACAATTCCAATCTCTAAGTTATTATCATCAAAATAAAGCTTAGTCTCTGCTCTTTATTTTGATGTGGCTTAATGCCGGTTTGAACCTAGCTTTCACTGACAATACATAAAAATATTGTTCTGAAACATGGTTTCTTACTGTCGTCTGCTAATAATGCAAAATGCGACCATTTTCCTATCTTTTACATTTGGTTATTTACACCTGTGTTCTCTTTTGAACGTTATTACATGAATAAAAGTACATACATTATTACAATTAAAAGCTGTTTACAGCGGAACAATATTAAATCTTAGTATAATTATGATAATACATTATTCTGACAATTCCTTACTCTCTAAATACATTTTTACATGGCCTACTCATTTTAAAGGCATACCATATTAATTGAGTGGTGGTATTTCACACCTTATTCGTTATTTATATTATTCTATAAATTTAACGTTAATTAGGAGTCCTGTTTCCCTATTAATTTACTGACATAGATTCGTTTATGCAGGGTCTAGATACAGTTATGGTACAATAGACTGAGAGCTGACGGTAAAAATTCCAGCCAATAAGTAAACAGAAGAAAATGTTTTGAAAATGGTAGTTCACACAGCGAGAATGGAAAAAATCATTTTGTGCCTGGGCGGAAGTTGTTCAATAATTTTTTCTACCCCACCCCCACAAAATTTTTTGAACAGCAATTCGGCCAATAAAGTAACAACTTAAAATTACTGCGAAAACTTAGTGTTTATATAGTTGAGTAAAAAAATATTTTTGTGCCTCATTAAATCTTGTTGGAATGTTTTGGCACAATTGTTTTTTTATGTGTTTTTTTGAGCTGTTACTATACCCATCGAGTAACAGCTTCAAATCATGATTAAATTCAAGTTTATATTTTCTTTTAATGAAATATGCATTTGTGCCACGTCTAAGCCTGTCAGAAGTACCTGGCACAAAGCTTTGTATTTCTAAAAATAACATGGAATTCCCATCCGCATAGGTTCTCCTCGCAGGTATATTTCCAGTTGGTAATTTTAGAAAACTGTTGTTGTTCGTCCAATTAGTGATTACGAATGCTATGCTATGCCATAGTACTGTATTTCTGAATACTCTATTTTTCAATATACCACTAAAATAAGATAGAGAGTGACGCAATAACATGCAATTTCTAGTATCATATATTACATGAGTATTTGGGAATAAAATGGTAAACACTATGGGAATGGGAATAATTATCACTATTTACAAAAAGTAATAATGATTTATTACAGCATTTTACAAAACATACATATATAATATAATTAAATTGGTCTTTAACGCACTTATAATTAAATGAATTGAACTATACAGAAAATTGTAATATTATTAATTTAGTTTATTTTTTTTCATGCGTTAATTACTACTTTTTTAATTTTTACCCAACATCATTATAATCATCACTATCATTATCAACTTCATTAAATTCTATATCTTCGTCTGTCTCTACCAGGACAATGTCTTCAACTAAAAGAGGTGTGGGCTCACCTTCGAACCAAAGTGGTTCGATTTTGTCGTCATCGACAATCCAACCGCATTGTTCTGGTAACAGTTTGACGCAATTTACTTCTGTAGCATTTTGCCACATTGACGTTACATAAATTGTACGTAAGATCTTTTGTTTCAGTGATCTCCAGCATGGAGCAATTAGGGTTGAATCAAAGCTTTTCACTTTTTTTACAAAATATTCCGCGACCGACGTTGATGAAAATCGACTTTGAAAAATTAACAATCTGGCGTCGTTTATGCTCTTACAATTTATGCCATAAAATTTGGATGTAAATTCTTGTAATATTTCCATGTTCTTCATATTATCAATTTGTTCAGTTGTGACAGTACAAAAAAGCCTGATATAAAAATATGGTATGCGAGGTAACAAACTATTGTATTCCGATGTTTTAAAATCATTTCTATGGGTTACATAATTTCCCTTTGTTTTGCTGACAACGACGTAGTTCCGAGACGACAAAATAATCTCAAGGACAGCAGTGGACGTGCAGCTAAAAAGACTTATAATGGTTACCGCCACTAAGAAAGGCGCTTCATATTCATGTTTCATTGGCCAACAGCTCGAAACGTCATTAAAACCACTATGACGTTATGAAAATACGTAACAAACAAAGCTATTATATAACCAGAGACAAAAGAACGATGACGTGTGCTCACTCACACATATGAAGAATTTGCATAATTCTCGCCCCAGTCGACACACAACAGCAGCAGCAGTAACAACTTGTTACAGGCCGCCGGCAATTTATACCGGCAAATTGTTTTAAAACAGTACAAAATGTAGTTAAAATATCATTATGTGATAATTAGAAGTGAGCCAAACAGTGAGCAGTAATTGTTGTCAAAATTATGCAGTAGAGTCAGTGTTAATATCAAAAAACGTAACCAAACCAACTTAAGGCCTCAACATGTGAAACCTCTTCTAGAACTTCTAGTTTACAGATACAGGGAAGTGCAAAACAAATTTTACTAAAGAGCTCGTTAACCCTATAATTGAATATGTGTACACAATAGTAATTTAAATGCATAAGTATGAGTGAGTGAGAGAAAGCGGGGCGTGTTGTTTTTTTTATGTCGACATCCGAACGGGGTGTTGGTTTGCGTTTGCGTTCAGCCAAGATAATCAAAACCAGTTAATAGCAAAGCAGCTGCTAAATTAAAATATGATATTTGTTAGATTAACGATTAACAAGATATAAAGAAGTTCATGATGAAGACGAGCCAACTTTAATGGCCGCCATGTTGATTTTGTCCGGTGTACACGCTTATAGCATTTATGGAATAAAACAATATTCATGATTAATGTTTATACTGAACGTATTCTCATTTCAATGCCTGTCTCTGCCAGCATTCACGCTGAGCAGAATCCTGGATCCCTTAGGTAATAAAAATTTATGTAACGAGATTGAAATAAGCAGACACTATAATTATGGTGGATACCATAATTATGATACCATAATTGTGGTAGACGAGACACACGTGCTTTATTCGATTAAGGTAAACAAACCCAGATACAAGTTATTAGATAGTTCATACGACAAATACATTTATATTTATTTAAAATAATTAGTGAATAATAACAAATGACGCCCTCACTGGGACATAATTATTGAAAAATAACACAGTTTTGTTTAAACAAGCAAATACATGTTGAACTTGCAGATTTTTTTCTAATTCTTTAAATGGCTTTACCTTTCCTTTCCTATAAAAACTAGCGGTGTAATCACACGCTGTGTATGCGTGAAAACCGGGCAAAGCACGACACAAAAGATCACCAAGTGTTTCAGCTAATTTTGTACAATTTATAAAATTTATTACGTTAGGCTTTGATCCTATCGTGCTTAAATATATTTCTAATGTCGGTAATTTATGTATATTTCCAAGTACAATAACAAGGATGTCGGTGTCAGACGCTTTAATCATGACCTTTTTATTATTTTCCAGTTTACTCAAATGATAAATGATTCGGGTATCAGCTTCTTCATGGTGACAATCGTAATTTTGTTCAACTGTTTTTAAAACAGTATTATCCATAATTCGATATAAGAAACATTGATCTCTATTTGTAATATAAACTTTTTTATTGCGCAACAATGGTACCACATTATTATAACACCAATATTCTGATAAAAAAGAAATTAATACTTCTTTGAATTTAATATTTTTTAAAACCTTTTAATAAAAATCATTGGGCCTCTTTTGTGATGGTCCAAGTATTGTATAAGGAGTACTAATTTCATTACGATTGAGCCTTTCTATTTCCTTAATCGAAGGGATGAAATATTGATCAAAAATATGAATTTCGGATGCGGTTGTATTACAAATTTTTGACAATATTACTTCTGCTATTTTATCAAACGTTTGAGGAACTGATGAACCTAAATGGTATAAAAAGTAAAACCCATCAATTATATCAACATCTATTCGAGTTGGTGGTAAATTCTCGTTAGAAGAGCGTAATATTTTTGTAAGTGCTGATTTATCTGTTTTGTGCATTTCCCCAGTACATTGGCATAAAGCAGGTGGTGCTGGTGATAATGGATATGATAAACATTGCGCCATATCAATTTTTTCTTCTAAGGCAATTGCCAGCAACCGGCCAAAAATATCACGCTCCATTTTAATTAAGACGTTTTTACTACCATCAGTAATTGTTTGCATTTTTCTCAGACATTCCGACGCAAAATTCTTAATGACATTCTTTTTTATTGATGCTTCAAATCTAACGCGATCATTATTGCAAGCTATTATAAAATTTTCTTTCTGTTCTTCGCCTAATTTATATACATTCAGTAGAAAACAAGCAGTCTCCTTAGATGCAGCCCGACCGGTGACAATATTAAATAAACTATTATTATCTATACTTTTATCAAATGGATTTATATTTTTATTTATCTTATCAATTATGTTTTCTAAGCATTTTTGGTCTTTATTTATTCTATGCGGGTTTAATTCTTTGACGGTATCATTTGCTTAGGTTATTTTCAAGTTTTGTAAGACTGTGGATATCATTTTTGTTCGTATGCTATGACTCAACGCCTAACGTTGCCTGGCGGTAATGGAATTGGTGAAATGGCTTATACCTGTTAGAGAATTAGCTGCATCGGCATTGATTGTTTGTTCTAGAGTTAAATCAACTGGTCGCTCATACTCTTTCGAGGCATGCGACTAAAAATAAATAAAAATAATAATAATAATAATAACAATAGTTTTCTAAAATTACCAGCTGGAAATATACCTGCAAGGAGAACCTATGCGGATGGGAATTCCATGTTATTTTTAGAAATACAAAGCTTTGTGCCAGGTACTTCTGACAGGCTTAGACGTGGCACAAATGCATATTTCATTAAAAGAAAGTATAAACTTGAATTTAATCATGATTTGAAGCTGTTACTCGATGGGTATAGTAACAGCTCAAAAAAACAAATAAAAAAACAATTGTGCCAAAACATTCCAACAAGATTTAATGAGGCACAAAAATATTTTTTTACTCAACTATATAAACACTAATTTTTCGCAGTAATTTTAAGTTGTTACTTTATTGGCTGAATTGCTGTTCAAAAAATTTTGCGGGGGTGGGGTAGAAAAAATTATTGAACAACTTCCGCCCAGGCACAAAATGATTTTTTCCATTCTCGCTGTGTGAACTACCATTTTCAAAACATTTCCTTCTGTTTACTTATTGGCTGGAATTTTTACCGTCAGCTTTTGGACTACAAGGTTTATTACCTGTCTATTACTATTTCTAATCACATCTCATTTAATTAGGAAGTTGCTTATACACACATAAGGCTTCCGTTTATAATTATCTTTATTTTATATTGTTACATCTTTGTTGGTAAAGCTAGCTTTTTATAGCTTTATGGCTACAGCTATAGCTCGACCGCAAACAAAAAATAGTTGGAGTAGGGATTGCCGCCACAACCGCGTCACAACGAAGGGGGAACGTTACCCCCTCCATTGTCATCAGTCACACTGTTTACTGCAGTATTTTACTCATGATATTTGTATACCGGCAATAACTCGTTCCTAGTGTGCGGTAACTTACATGTACTATTAATTTGTAACAGACTATGGAAGTAACAAATCATAATATAATTATGCACGTTCCTATAAAATATATTAACAAATTCTAAAAATCCTTTTTTTGTACATAATTTAAAAATAATATTAATAGAACCCAACCCTAAAATTGATGTAAGGCATACTTTAAAAACAATTCATAAAGCAACCACCTGTGTAAATCGAGGTGCCTATCACAGTAGCAAAAATTAATGTTCGTTAAACATTTTAAATTATAAACTAACTTGAATTATTTATAATTATTAATAATAAGAAAATAATTGATAAATATTTATGGTATTCATTTTTCTTGCCTATTCGTCATCTGAATATTTATTTGTACTTGGATGTGAATTTCTCTCATAAAAATAATTATTTTGTCCATTTCTTCGTCTATAAAATCGTCCGTAATCCACTACAGTTCTTCAATTTTTTTGTATGGCACAATACTTTTTCAACTTTTGTATTGTACAATTTTCAAATATTTTTCACAATTCTGCTTTTTGTCTAAAGATAATTCACTACAATTACGTGCAAGTTCTCCTTTAAAATCTCCCCAGACGAAGTCTGAAGGATTCATATCGAGATGGTAATGAGCCAGACAAAGTGAAATACGGCCTTTTGCACGAATTATTTCGTTTAGAATAGATGTATTTTCACAGTTAAATGTTTTTAACCAGTAACTGAAATTTTGCCAATGTAATATCTACTTTAATAATTTAAATACATTCTCAATCATCATCGTATGTCGTAAAACACTTTGTGTCAAGCGTTGTTTGACACAAAATCAGCAAAGAGAGAAAGACTACTTAATGCGCTACTATCGCTGCCGGTACGCATAAATTAAAACTGCAAGTTTTAGAGAAAGCAAAAAAGCAGCTATGTTTGACGAAATTGGCACAAGTCTTTTGGTGGTTCATTATTATCATCATCAAAAAAGGTGTTCATATGGACAGACACATTTTAAAATCATGGTTTTAAACAGTTGTCATTCGGTTTACTGAATAAGGCAGTTTTATTAATTGATAACATCCTTCTCCACCCATTATAATCAGATCTATTATTTATTGGATGATGATGAAATAAAAGCTGTTTTTAAATTCAATGTTCTTTAGTTTTTGTGAGTCCTTGAACCAGGGTGTAATTGCGGCATTGAAAAATTATTACCGTTTTAATTTAATGGAAAAGCTCGTAGTGTTTTTGTGATTTTTATAAGTTTCGTTTTCTCTGTACACGTGCTTTTAGAATATTCTTTTCTTGCATATGTAATATTTTTCCTGCTCACGTTAATTTTAACAAAATTACACATCACATAAATCGAAATAAAGTATATTTTATCAGTTTACGTCTCTTTTCATTATTTACAATACCGGTACCTATTTATTCTCATCCTCACAAATATTTTTGTTCAAAATTACTACCCGTTCGTCCAGTACGTGTAAATTATGCATGCAAGTATGCGGTGGATATGTGTACACATGTTGATCAGTTCTGATCCTATAGTGGACGCAGTTATGCTGATCGTTACAATTTCCTGAAGCCACAACGGCACATGGAAGGATCAGTGGATTAACCGTGTTTTCTGACAACCGTGCTTTGCACATTCCGAATTAAAACGTCTAATGGATGTTTTGCTGTAGGCTATTTGTTAAGAAATCCTATATATTAAACAAAATCTCAAATTATTCATAAATATGTATAAACATCTAACTGAATAACACAGTCGCCGCTGCGGCCGCTTACACAGCCGTCAAGTTTGTTAATGGACATGGTGGGGGTGAGAGCCTTCTCCGCCAAGCCAGCGCATGCGCACTGGAACTATTTTTTGTCTGTGGTACCCCTATAGTATAGTAATAGTCTTTGTTATTTATACATCATTGTTCTTCTATTTTCAGCCAGAATGCTGTTATTGTTATTACTTTATTAAAGTCATTGGTTATTTAGTTTCTATCTACATGACTCTACATATCAATGTCATGAACTGGCTCACTTGACAGCTTATTTGTGAACTTGCATGTCCATTAGTTATAGTCAGTCATTGTGTTTAAGTTGTAGTGTCATGCAGTGTATTCATCACTGCTTCTTGGGATCCCTCCTCTTCTTTCTTCTATGCTGGTCCCTTCTCTTCTTAGTTACATTCATTACAAATATTCACTTTATAACTTTAGTGTCATATTTTACCCTTCTGGTGTTTGTTTTGGTTATGTAACATTTTGTGGTGTTACATATACTCCCCTCTCAAAATTGATAATTTGAGAAAAGTTTTATAGTTTGAAGAAATTATCACTTTATTTTGTTTAATCACAATATTACTGCTTCTATCTGCATTAAGTTCAATAGTCTGTTGGTGTGTTGATCTAGACTGAGTTCTTTGCTAGTATTATTTTCACCTTACTAGTATTGTTCAAGTTTTTTATACTCTTAGTCATTTAGTTATATCATATCTTAGTTCTTAAATTACCAATTTCCCTGTTTTTCAATAATATATTTTTCTTTACATTATACACATTTTGATTCTTGTGACAAACTCCTTTGTTCTTTCATTTACCTCACAGTTGTTTATTTAATCCTTGACATATTACAATTCCCTAACATTTATAGCGGGTTCGGAGCCAGAGGGGCTCTATTTAGCATCCATTCTCCGCCGTTCCTCAACTATACACCCACTGAATCAGAGGAATCTTCATCTGTCTGGGACAATAAAAAGTTGCACATAACAACAGTTGCACTATCACAACATATAAAACATAATATATCATTTATTTTTCAATATAAGACATCATATTCATTAGAATACTCAAAGGCTTAGAGGTTCATTATTATCACCGTTCATGCTTTGTCATTTTATCTAACATACTTCTCTTCACAGGTCATTATTTTATAACTTGACATATTTGTTATATTATTATCAGCTTTGCTGCTATTCATCAATACTAGTTTGTAAGTTGTTTTGGTTGTTTCAATGTTTTTAATTTACACACTTAAGTTTATCACTATATAATTATGCAGTTGGTTTTTAAATTCTTCTTTAGTTTTACCATAGTTCACTCTTAACACTGTTTATACACTGGGATTTTAACACATTGTTCGTTGTCTTCCTGGATTATCAGGGGGTTTACAATATTCATTTGATAAACATTTTTCTTTCTCTCTCCTTCCTTATTATAATAGCCTTCTCTTATATTACTCGCTTTGTTGTTTTGCTCCTCTGCTCCTTCAAGTGTTTGATTTTTTAACACTTATTCTGGAATGTAATTTCATTTGTTGAAATTAATGTCGGAGTATTAGAGTATTATAGTAAATTAGGTTTATTCAATAGTGGTTTACTTCACAGTTGTGGATTCATTATTTAATTATCTCTTCCATTCCTTGTTATAGCCTTCTTTTGTATTACTCTCTTTGTTGTTTTGCTCCTGTACTCCTTCAAATGATAGTTGGTTAAATCATTTATTCTGGATTATAATTTCATTTGTTGAAATTAATGTTGGAGTATTAGAGTATTATAGTATATTAGGTTTATTCAATAGTGGTTTATTTCACAGATGTGGATTTATTATTTAATTATATCTTCCATTCCTTTATAATAATAGCCTTCTCTTGTATTTTATTATTTTCGTGGCCTTACCATCTCACTAGGTAGTTGGACCATTCTGGATCAGTCCCATACCTTTCGATGTCGTCGTTTGAATAGTCTCTTTCGTTCTCAACTCCTGGTTCCTGTCGTCTCACGTCTTGGGATGTGTTGGGTCGGCTGCCGTCTCCTCTTAGGGGAATCCAGCGTTCTGGTGGGTTCTGTTGATTGTAGGCCATTCGGACCCTCATAGATGGATCGTCCTGTCCTTGGTTTCCGCTCCCGGATCTGGATTCTCTGACGCTATTTCTCTGTTGTACTTGCTCATTATCATTCGTGGTGTCTGTTTGTGACCGGATATAAGGTCTCCCAGGGTTGGGTTGGTTACGGGCTTGTATGAAATTTACTTGGGGTCGGTAATTGTTATTCCGGCTGTCACCTTCAATACTCCTGCTCCTTCGTTGCCCGCCTCTGGAATTTCTCCTGTCTTCGCGCTGGTACTCCTCGTCATCGTGTCCGTTGAAGCTACGGCGCCTTGGGTAGTACCGCCTTCTTCCCTGCTCATTGTTGGCCTGGACATAATTGGCCCTCCTATATTGTTGGGGTTGGTTGTTTCCGCCTTGGTTCTGGGGTCGGTTGGGGTTGTTGTTATTATTTTGCGGCCGTCTCGTATTATTGTTATTATTACCAGTGTAATTGTTATTACCGTGATTATTTGGCCGATAATTGTTCTCATTATTTTGATTTACATTATTATAATTATTATAGTTACTTCGATAATTCCGGAAGTTAGGATTGTTATTATTATTTTGGCTATTATTTCTGTCTTGGAAGTTGTCATTCCTTTTACGGCTCCTTTTATAGTAGCCCTCGTGTTCGTTATCTTCAAGCAGTGCTGCCATGGCTTGGACAGTTTTTATCTGCCCCCATTGTCGTGATCTTGCTACTCCCTCCTCATAATGATATGCCAGCTTGGTGACCAGGCACTCCTCTGGTACCCTTGGTTCGAGGTTTCTGGCCAAACATACCTTACCAAGGAAGTAGGAAGTTGGAGTTGTTCCTCGACTGGCGTCATATTTGCCGTGACATATATCATCCCGTACTATGTTTTGAGTAGACTCCGACCAGTATTTGGCCCTGAACAGTGTCTTGAACTCCTCATAACTTTAGATCTCGTGGCGTGTTGCAGTCCACCAGTTATCGTGTATTTCCTTGAAATACTCGTCGATCAAACTGCGTATTACCGTCCATCTGCTTTCCCGGATTCTGGTCAGATTTTCCTCTACTCGTTCCAGAAATTCGATCGGGTTCTTTTTATAATTTTTGAAGTTGATAGTATCGCGGTTGTCTATGGGTTGTAGATAGTGACCCTGGGCTGGTCGGTTACAAATGGTTTCGAGTTCTTCTCGTATTTGTAGGATCTCCCATTGACGTAACTCTTCGATTTTTTCTTTGTTGGTGACAGTCAGGGTTCTTACGTTGTTCACTGACGCGTCTATTTCCTCACATCTTTCTCCTACGTCTGTCCTCACTCGTTTTATCTCGTCCTGGCTCATCTTCTTCAGAGACTCGATTCAGGCTTCATTAATTTCTTCAAGATTGGTGATCCGTCCATCGACCTCATTTCTAGTTTGTTGTAAATCTTGGCTGTATTGTTCGCACCTCTCGTGTACTTCCATGATCTCCCTTCTGACTAGTGTTATTTCTCTGTCTATTTTGGTGTTTATTTTTTCGTTATTCTCCTCCATCTTCTTGCTGATATCGTCTAGTTGTGTATTTAAATCCTCCTTCAATGATTCGATATTCCTTTGACTATCTTCCTTCAATGCTTTGCTGTTGTCGTCTATTTTCTTATTCAGGTCACGATTATCCTCCTTCAATGCTTTGCTGTTGTCGTCTAATTTTTTATTTAAATCATCCATCATCTTCTTCATATTTGTATTTGTCGCTTCCATCATCTTCTTCATCCATTCCTGGAAGTCTGTATCCCCTGTTTGTGTGGGCTTCTCAGGTTGTCTGGGTTGCACGGGTTCTGCAGGAGGCGTTCCTTCTTGTTGGTTTTCTAAGGTATTGTTTGTTGCAACTTCCATTTCGGATGTTGGTTGGGTCTCCAGTACCTCTATATTTACTTCGGTGTTTGCCTGTGCACCTTCTCCTTGGCTGGCCTTGTACCTAGTATCGTGTCTATGTGTGTGAGGCATGATCGTTCTATTGTATTTGCCGGGCTAATTTAATATAAAAATATACTATTAAAATATATTGATTTGGTATATTTTTAAAGCCGCACTCTGTTGGTCGCCACTTTGTAACTTAACGAGAGTCCCCCTCTTTATAATTTATATAATTTATAGATTTAATTATCGATTGTTGGTTTAATGGAGTCTCTCGTATTACATGCAGTAATTATTTTTATAATTGATAAATATGATTTAATTGTAGTGTGATAATTTACTATGGATAAAATACTAATTTGCTGGTCTGTTAATGAATGTAACGGTAGCGTCGAACTTGAAGTCGAACTCCTCTTCTTTGGAAAAATGTCGTCAGTGTAAGTAAAAGTCAAGTGTTGTCTGGACAAATAAATTAATATAAAGAACACTTTTCACGTACCTGGTTGTCGTACTTGATGTTCAGACGTTCACCGCCACTGAATAAACTGTCAAGTTTCCTTTTTGACCAGTCTAAATTTATACACAAGGTTTTATAACACCTTGAATGTTATGTGGGCGCCATATGGGTTTTCTTTGAAAAAAGTCCCATAAAAAACAATTTCTAATTTTAAAATGGTGTATGTTTACTTTTTACTGTTGTTTAAATGCTTATGGCATTTAAAAATAATTCAGATAGTGTACTGAAAAAATTTCTGTTTCAAATGTACCTCAGTGTATGCTATACTGAGGGTTACTTATCTAAATTGAAATAATTTGGAAACAAAGTTTATGCTGTATAACATTATGGGTTTATTATACCCTCTAAAATCAGATTGAATAAAAATACATGTTTTACACTAATACAATTCGGATAGCAGGTTATCCGTCTGCTGTCTGGTCTAGCTCAGTTAAGCACGATATAAAAAACTCTTATGTCTATTAACAAAATTTTAATCTTATTTAACTAGATACCTCAAGGGTAAGTTCTTGAAAATACAAAATAGAACGAAATTAATTGCTTTTAATAGATATTACTATGATAGTAATTAATTTTTGGCCTCTTTAAAAACTTGCAATTATATATTAGGTTAACGAGAATTTCGTCTGCTTATATCCTAATTAATATCGTAATAACTAATTCTAACACATATATTCTTACATCGGATTATTAAATCCTCTAAATAAATGAATACAGTGTGCGTTATGAAGAGTTTGATTGTTTTTGCGTCAGTACAAAAGTGTTGATAGCTACGATCAATGGAATATATATAACAATGAAATTGGTCACTGTACTACCTTGATTTTAATCGTATAGATTAAAAATAAACACTTTAACGATCAGATTATATTGATCGCTAATACACTGCACTTTAATCGCACTTGGAACGAGAAATAACCCTCTTCTTACTAATACTGGGTTGTAGCCTTTATAGGTTAAGTTAAATTTGCTCGTTCCGAATACACGCACTGTTTAAAAAGATTCACTATTAACTATCGATGCACTCTTATACGATGAATCGCCTTTCCAATAGTTATTTTGATAAAATTTAAAGTATTTACTACTATTGTGCTGTAGTAGATTATTAAAATATAAAACAATGCCGAGCCGCAACTTGTTGGCTCGTGAAGAAGGAAGCGAATGCGAAATTTTTAGCGTCTCTCTGATTATATACCCCGCAGTTAGATCGCCGTTAGGAACAAATCTCGCTAAATAAACTCTTTTGTGATTGGTACAAAATTCCGTTATAGTGACGTAATGTTTTTGTTAGCCGCCACTGGTGCGCTTTCGTACCCAAATTGTCGTTATTGTTTGTATTCACTGACAATTTCGTAAATCTGGTTAAAAAATGATGCTAACACTCATTATTAAATTATTACAATTCCAATCTCTTAAGTTATTATCATCAAAATAAAGCTTAGTCTCTGCTCTTTATTTTGATGTGGCTTAATGCCGGTTTGAACCTAGCTTTCACTGACAATACATAAAAATATCGTTCTGAAACATGGTTTCTTACTGTCGTCTGCTAATAATGCAAAATGCGACCATTTTCCTATCTTTTACATTTGGTTATTTACACCTGTGTTTTCTTTTGAACGTTATTACATGAATAAAAGTACATACATTATTACAATTAAAAGCTGTTTACAGCGGAACAATATTAAATCTTAGTATAATTATAATAATACATTATTCTGACAATTCCTTACTCTCTAAATACATTTTTACATGGCCTACTCATTTTAAAGGCATACCATATTAATTGAGTGGTGGTATTTCACACTTTATTCGTTATTTATATTATTCTATAAATTTAACGTTAATTAGGAGTCCTGTTTCCCTATTAATTTACTGACATAGATTCGTTTATGCAGGGTCTAGATACAGTTATGGTACAAGGTTTATTACCTGTTTATTACCATTTCTAACCACATCTCATTTAATTAGGAAGTTTCTTATACACACATAAGGCTTCCGTTTATAATTATCTTTATTTTATATTGTTACATCTGTGTTGGTAAAGCTAGCTTTTTATAGCTTTATGGCTACAGCTAGTATAGTAATAGTCTTTGTTATTTATACATCATTGTTCTTCTATTTTCAGCCAGAATGCTGTTATTGTTATTACTTTATTAAAGTCATTGGTTATTTAGTTTCTATCTACATGACTCTACACATCAATGTCATGAACTGGCTCACTTGACAGCTTATTTGTGAACTTGCATGTCCATTAGTTATAGTCAGTCATTGTGTTTAAGTTGTAGTGTCATGCAGTGTATTCATCACTGCTTCTTGGGATCCCTCCTCTTCTTTCTTCTATGCTGGTCCCTTCTCTTCTTGGTTACATTCATTACAATTATTCACTTTATAACTTTAGTGTCATATTTTACCCTTCTGGTGTGTGTTTTGGTTATGTAACATTTTGTGGTGTTACAATATGAATTATCTTAGTTGTTGCAGATTTTATACAAATTTATAATTTTTGAACTGTATATCCTATACTCTCTTCAGGACTTTGATAAACAATGGAAATGCATTGCAAGCGTTTGCTTTCCCTACACACAGCTTCCCCTACACACCTTAAAAACCTGGACAGATAAAAAATAAAATATGAAATATGCCTGTGACATGTACATAATAATGTTACAATATAATAATAATAATAATAATAATAATATTAATATTATAATTCGACATTTTGACACATTTTAATTAGGTTTAATTTGAAAAGTGAGTTAGAAAACTGAAAAATTAATCTAACGCTAAACTAAAACCATCACTTGTCCCATTTAGTGTATTTTAATATATAAACTGTCCTTATGTGGAGTATATTTATTTCCTGTCAAAACAATTTTCTACTTGCAATGCAAAGTACAAACAAGAGTGTTACTGAAATTTAATAATATTCTTGTAGTAACAAAATAAAAATTAATCTTTCATATACAATTTTTAAATTTTTTCCAGCTGTGAAGCAAATATAGTAGCCTAAGTGGAACATTTTTTTGTTCAAGATGGACTAATACATTGTGCAAGTAAAATGACCTATTGTATCAAATTTTAATTATTTTGAACTCTCAGTGTTGTATCAAAATTGGTTTCCAAATTGTCTACCCAGTTTAGTCGAGTAATCCTGGCAACACAGAAGAGTGCTGTCACAGGATTGTCTACCTGATTTACTGGACATTCGATGCTTCCGCACTGAAGCCTCTTTGACCATCATCACTACAGCGCTACCTCCATAGCACCACAGCAGTTTCTGCTAGAATGTTTGAGCAGCTGTCAATGTTAGTAACAGAAAAATTGGATGTTAACTATCATGCTAACTATATGCTAGTGTGATATCCTCTAATTACTACCATGGTCACTCGCATTTGTGCTGCAGTTGAGTACAAACATCCATATCATGGCCACAGTCATCACAGATCTGTGGAGTTACAAGAAGGCACCAAGCAACGACCCATAATCTTCCTTTTTGGTAATGGACAGAGGAACAACACTGAAGTTCCTTGTGAACATTGGAGACAGTATAAGTACATTTCCACGTTTTGAGTTTTCAGGGAGGCCACTATATGACAGTATACTCTGTTCATAGCCAATAATACTGTCATCTCCACGTGTAGGTTTCTCACCCTCTGTCTCAGCCTGGGTCCTTGCTGGATTTTCTTATGGCACTTGGTGGTCACAGACATCAACAGACTAGTTACTGGAGTGGACTTCCTACACCATTGTGATCGTTTGGTTAATATTTGACTCAGTAGTGTTATAGACAACAGCACATTGATTTTTGCTATTGGTTTCTGAAGTGAAGGAAGAAGAACTGAGTATAAGGACTTGTGTCTTATACTTATATATCTTATAATGTACAGTATGACCACTTGTGTCTGTTGTTCCAATGCCTATAAGATCATGGGATCCTCATCAAAATTTGGTGCTGCACAAGTGAACTTCCTGGGTTTTGAGGTTTCTGGGGTAGGGACTATACCCCTGCTGGAGAAAGTTGCACAATCATCCTGCATCCCATGATTGCAAAACAGTTTATAGGAATGCTTAATTTCAGCTGATGTTTCCTTCCTTCAGATGCTGTCTATAAGTATCCACAGTAACCTTATTAGTATCCACACTAGCATTGCTGTATGAAGGGGATAGCTACACTACAGTATACAGTACACTCTTGAAAAACATAATGTTTGAATGCTGCTGAGTTTAGGCTAGACACCCTTAATGTTGTGTAGGCCCAGTTGCCCCCCCCACACACAAATCACCCCCCTTAACATCATCTGTGATGCATGGGACAGGGCCATACTCTTCTCCAGCAGTTCAGCAACCCAATGGCTTTTCCTCCAAGAAGCATAGCAATACTCAAAGGAAGATACCCTGTCTATGATCAGGAGCTTATGGTGACCTCTCTGGCTCTCAGATATTTCCACCATGTGATTTGAGTATAGACACTTTGTGATCTACTGTGGCCACAAGCCCCTCACTTTCACTTGCAGGCAAAAACCAGACAGGTGTTCTGCACAACAATTCTAATGATTCGTACAGTACGTATATATTATGTTTTTGCCCAGCTTCTGGTGTGTAATCAGTGATACACTTTCTAGAGTTAAGTTACTCGCTATCCCAGATTCTCATTAACTGAATCACAGGCAGAAGATGTTCAGTTATAGCAATTCCTTTGGACAGAGTCTTCTCTATGACTTGACAAAGTTCCATTACCAGGTTCTGACATTGACTTGTAAAGTGATACTTTCACTTCCATTTATCCATTGTGATACATCCTTACTTTACCCAGAAATTCTGAATGCAGCTTTCCACATCATACCTGATACAGCTCATTCTGGCATCAAAAACATAGACAGACTCATCACCCAATGTTTTGACTGACCATCTATGAAGTCAGACTGCATAAACTGGGTTGAAGATTGTGTATAGTGAATTCCTTGACAGAACGTGTGGTACAGTCTTCAGCATCCATCAGTCATTGTCCAAAATATGTAGAATTGAAAACTAATAATACTGTACATTTTGGAAGCTTATATTTGTTTTAGTTGGTCCAAGTTTTCAAGTTGTATTGTTGTATAGTAGCATGGAACATAAATATATACAAATGTGTTTCCCTATCCTGTGTGTTGTCTCATATGAGTCTTAGGGGACTGTTAGAAGTGTTAGACTTGCCATTAAAAAAACCTTCATCTTCAAGGATTTGAGTTATGTTCCCATATCTTTGTGTCGACAATCAGAGAGGTGTGTTGTGGACCAGTCCTTTGGACCAGTTCTTGTCATTAACAATTCTGATAAGAGATACATAACAGTGTACTGTCAACACACTGCACCATCTTAAACTTACCTGCATTCTTCAAAATGCTCCCTTATCCATCTCTCCTATCTTACGAGGGTGATTTGAAAATTTCGCGGTCTACCATAGAAACAAATTCGTGGCATTTCTGTTTTTTACCGCATCGCGGTGCCACGCACACCCCATGAACAGCTGTGAAGCGTCAAGTCATTACCCCGTCACTTACCCCATTTAGGAAATCTGATTCTTCTAGGTCCTTGAGGAAAATGGCTTCCCCCCAAAAATTTGTTTGAGGTTTGGGAATAGATGAAAGTCAGATGGTACTAAATCAGGTGAATAAGGCGGATGGTGCAACAGATCGTACTTCAACTCAGCGATTTTTGCCATAGACACAACGCATGTTTGAGGGCGTGCATTATCCTGATGGAAAATGATCTTTGCTAAACCAGGATGTTTTTTTTGAATTTTTATATTTAATTGGCCCAAAAGGTTAGCATAATATCTCCATTTATCGTTTGACCCTTTTCAAGGTAATCTAGCAACAATATTCCCTTACCATCCCAGAAAAATGGATCTATATACTTTCCAGCCGACAAAATTGATTTTACCATTTTTAGAGGCGGAGAATCACTATGCATCCATTGTTTCGACTTCTGTTTTGTTTCTGGAGTGAAGTAATACTTTACGTTTCATCAATTGTTACAAATCTACAAATAAAAATCTTTTGGATTTTTCTTAAAACGGTCCAACATTCCTGAGAAACTTGCATTTGCATGGGTTTTTGGTCACTTGTCAACAAACGCGGCACCCATCTTGTAGACAGCTTTTACATACCTAATTCCTTGGTAAGAATGTGATGTACCCTTTCATCTGAGATGCCCACAGTCTTAACAATTTCAGGCACCTTCAAACGCTGATCTTCCAAACCAATATTGTGGACTTTATTGATGATTTCTGGTGTAGTGGCACTTTTCGGACACCCAGTTCGCGGGTGATCTTCCAAACTTGCACGACCACATTTAAATTCAGTATCCAATTTTTCACTGTAGAAAATGAAGGACCAGCATCACCCAACATATTCTTCATCTCATTAAAAATTTCTGTTGGCATTAAACCTTTCTTAACAAAAAATTTGATTTTCAGTTTTCTCCATTTTTAGCGTTGCTGTGAGATAACCTTATTTATACAGCTGTTTCTCCGCAACAATGACTTGATGCTTCACAGCTATTCGTGGGGCAAATGTGGCAGCACGATGCGGTAAAAAACAGAAACACCACACATTCGTTTCTATGGTAGGCCGTGAAGAACTTTTCAAATTGCCCTCATATTACCTCATGCTTCTGTGAACTCAGATGACAGTAACCCTTTGACCCAACAGCTTGAGTCCCAGGAGTGCATCATCAAAACATGCGCCATGCACAATATGCAACATGCACAATACCAATTCAAGGGTTTCATGTAACATCCATGTCTCATCTCCAGTTACTGTATGCCGTAAGAAGTCATTACCAATTCAATATTCATGCATGAATACCAATTCAAGGGTTTCATGCAACATCCATGTCTCATCTCCAGTTACTGTATGCCGTAAGAAGTCATTACTTTCCTCACTGTAGTGTGCTAGACAGGTCAATGGCACTTCATGCTGTTTCACTTTGTGTTCTTTGGTAAGCATCTTTTGTATCCACTGTGCACACAGTTTCAGTAATTTAATGTCTTAGACACAATTTTGTAAAGAAGGGAACAGGTAATTTATGGAAAATGAAGGGAAAGTAAAATAATGGTGATTATTTTTGGTCTCCTCAATCTTCACTTCAACTGCACAGACTATACTATCATTCATCAAATGTAGCTACCAGCTCCATTAATCCTTCATTAAAATATCACACCTATCTAAATCATTGAATCATCATTGCATGTTCTCCATTAATCACACAAATTGACAGTGAATTGTGATAATTTTAATGGTCCTCATTTTCAAGGAACAGACCACAAATTGCATTTCACATGTGGTGAGCATCTCAATTTACTTGCGCGCACACACACACACAGAGTATAAGGCAACAAATTCAACATCCATATGCATGGCCCTGACACCAAAACTGCAGTGGCAATATTTAAAAACAAAATTTAGTTTTTGGAAATCTCCTGTACTGTTATAACATTGAACAGATATATAAGAACAGATGGACTAACGATTCAACTGAAGGATGGATAAAGAATCTGTCAGAAGTCATTTATGGTTGTATTAGTTTTTCAGTTTTCCCAACTTAGTTTTTGGACTAAATTTACTTGAAATTTTAAAAATTTGTAGAAGTAGAACACTAATGTTACTATACATTTTGGAGACTTAGCTTTTTGTATTTTTTTATGTTGATCCAGGTTTTCAAGTTGTATAGTAGCATGGAACATAAATGTATACAAATGTACTTCCCTATCTTGCCAGTTGCCTCATCTAAGTCTTTTGAATAGAGACTGGTATTTTCATGTTTAGTATATATTGTCTTAAATAGTGTCAAATACTGATAAATTTTAAAGCATTAGTTTAGAATTATTTACGTACCAGAAATTCACAGTTTCATATTTATATGAATCACAGAAAGTGATTTATATTTGAATTGTTTTATTATTTTAACCCTTCGATCAATAAACATATATATCTTTGTCTCTCTCTCTCTCTCTCTCACACACACACACACACACACACACACACACACACACACACACACACACACACACACACACACACACACACACACACACACACACACACACACACACACACACACACACACACACACACACACACACGTAGAGGGGCATCAAATTCAATAATCATGTGTATGTACATTTTCAACTTTCACTGCCTCGTATTACCGACATATGACGTTAGTTGCTCTGTTGTTCATGCTGCACTCTAGTTGATTGTTTTTCAAACATTTGCTATTCATTGTTTTTTAATGTGATAATGTGGCTGTGGTGACAAAACTTCCATTCTCTGTCACACATGTTTTTGAGTGTTGTGCTTAGATGTTATGTTGTGCTTAGTTTATGAAAGTGTAGAAGTCTGATCAGCATTTTCGTGTATAAATAATTTGTATTGTTAATTTCATATAAATTATACAGTGTGTAAAATTTGAATTTAGTGTTGAGTGTTTCTGATAAGCTACTTTTGCAAAATGTCCAAGTATTTGACTGAGGATGAAATTCATGAACTTGTTATGAACTATGAATTGGGTGATGAAGTATCTTGCCTTGATGAATCAGAGAGAGGAGATGATCTGTCAGATAAAGAACATATAGGCTTAGAAACTGGCAACATCATATAGATAGAAGATTGTAATTTCGTTTCCCCAAATTATTCTTTTAATAATAGTATGATGAATTCTTGAAGACGTTAGTACCAGCAATCCATCAGAAGCTGACATTTTGAAAACTATTTTTTTTATTATTATTATTATTATTTCATTTTCCATATTTCTGAAGAGACGAATAAATATTATAGATATGAATATGTGAAATCGAAATTGGAAGCAACAGAAACTCAAATAAAACCTAAATCTTAGATCTAAAATCAAAGAACTTTTAGATTTAAAAAGCAAAGATTTTTAATACACAGAAGAACTTTTATAGTAAGTAGAAAATTTTAATTTAACACTATTTATATATTTTTTATCAGGTTGGCTGTAATTAAAGTTGACAGTTTTTCATTAAATTACATTTTACAAAGTTTCAAAAAATTCTACTATCAGAGGCCTAATATAGTGAGTTTTCACTGATCAGATGGTTAAATAAACAGCTTATATTCAAAACCACTTTGTAAACACACATACATACCATTCATCACTATCAGTGTATGAAAAAAGCTGCAAATCTGTCCCGGGACAGATGTCTTTGGAAGGGGTATTCTATAAGAAAAAGTAGTGAACCATATTCAAAGTCAATATTTTAGAATATATAAGACTTTGTACTTTTTCCATACCTTCTGCAATCTGCAAATCTTATAGAAACACTATTCCTCTTTCTCTTATTGTAGTTTTTTTTAAATTAAAATTTATTATAATTAATAACTTAAGCTTTAGCTTTATAATAAGTAGACTAAAGAATCACAAAATAATGTTTAAGCTTTTGTGAAAAGTAATTACTCTTTTTTTTAGTTGTTATGGTAAAAAAAAACTTTATATTAAAATACTCACAATCCATACCACACTATAAACGTAACATAGAAAATGTGTGAAGGTAAATAAATAATTAATATTTGCAAATTTTTTAAGTCAAGAATCTTAATTGGTCTCTGCCCCCCTATTTGTTTTAAAGACAAGGATATTGTATATACTGTGAGGTGTCATATATGATTGTAATGAGTATAAGGTATGGGGTATTGTGAAATATGCAGTTTAGTGATATTCATATGTAGTTAGGTTGTAATTAACCTTAATACATTAGCAAAGTATTATATTTTAGGTTTAAAAGCAGTCTTAATAAAATTATAGGGAACTAGTGATTCATTCTTGTCTGTCTACAGTGAATCCAGTTAGATAGAGCCAGTGTAATTAAAAAATTCCACTAATTTGAAGAAATTACCTGTACCTGTCACTTGTAATTTGAACTTTAAAGTATCACCGCTTCATTTTTTGTTTAATTCCCAGATGCTTCTGAGTGGCATTCTACAATTTACTTTAAGTAGTAATTTATAAATTGTAATTACAATTTATAGTACAATTTATACTCTTAATATAATTAATTTTGTTATTTTAGGAATAACACATTTTAGTGAATGCATGCACAGAGATCCACAGATTGTCAAGTTTTGTTGACTTAAATAAATTATGTAATTCGTTACTTGTAAATAAATATAGTAATATTGTATATACTGTATTGGTGTATTGATCAGTGTACGAAGTGTGTTCAAAAAAAGACCGAACTTTTGCAACAAAAACTTTATTAATGTACTTACAACTATATGCATGCGTATACCCTTCAAAGTATCCCCCCCTGCTGGCAATGCACTGCTCCCAACATTTCTTCAAATTCTGGAACAATTCCTGGAATGCACTTTTTGGGATGTGCGCAATTGTCCTTCCGCATTTTTCTTGATCTCCTCTGGTGTTTCAAAACGTTCTTTCAAGGTCACCCTTCAGTTTTAGGTACAAGAACTGGTCTGCTGGGGCTAAGTCTGGAAAGTAGGGAGGGTGGAGCAGAACAGTGGTATTGTTTTTTGCCAGATAATCGACGACAAGGAGTGATGCGTGAGCTGGTGCATTATCATGTAACACCCAAGTCTGTTCTTTCCATAGGTCTGGCCTCTTCTTGTGTACTGCTTCCCTCAAAAGCCTTAAAACTTCCGTACAGTACTCCTTATTTACTGGCTGACCATATGGAACGAATTCATGATGAACCAAAAACACCACCATCACCTTCATGTTTGATTGACTCATCCGGGCTTTTTTTGGTCGTGGCAATCCTTTTCCCACCTACTCCGAAAAGTGTGCTTTCCTTTCAACATCGTATCCATACGGCCACATCTCATCCGCTCTTATAATGTTTTTGATGAAGTTTTCATCGGTACTAGCATGTTCAAGCAGTTCCTGACTGATGATAACGAGATTCTCTTTCTGATCATAAGACAACAAACGCGGCACAAATTATGCTGAGATGCGATGCATGTTCAGTTTTCCTGTTAAAATTTCGTGGCATGAACTCACACTGGATACCCAATTCCTCAGCAATCTTACGTACAGTTATATGATGATCTTCATGTATCATAGTGTGAACTGCATCACTTTTATCACCACTTATTAACGTTAAAGGGTGACCAGGTCTTCGATTTTCATTGGTCATTGTTCTTCCCACTTTGAAATGAGTAAACCAGTTGTAGCATTGTGTTCGGCTCATGCAATCATCTCCATATGCTTGCTGAAGCATTTCGAACATTTATGTAAAAGTTATACTGAGTTTGAAGCAAAATATTATGCAAACACGTTGTTCTTCAAGCTCTTTCATTGTCACTATAGGAAAAATTCGCTGAGAGGTTAGAACAGCTGCTGTAGTGAGAATCTCAAGAATGATATAAAGAAGCGGAATATTGGATGATGTTTTTGAAAGTTGCTGCTAGTAGTTGCGTATACCACCATGGTATTGTGAATGTTCGGTTATTTTAACACACCTCGTATATGTTGACAGTTCAAGGCTAACATATGACGTTCAAAATCTTAGTTTGATGTATTCAAGGCACGAAGTTTTAATTAAAATTTTATAGCACATTGGAGGAATGTTAACATTCAAAATTTTGTTTTAACATAATAAGAGATACGTATAACGTACTGTAAGTAGATTCTATTAAACAGTGTTAAAATATAATGTTATTATATTTTAATTATAATAATTATATTTTCAGTCTTCACTTGTTAACAACAGAATACAATTTTCATATGAGTCCCACTTATTTTTCAGTATTGCACATCATTGTTCTGCTACGGAATGTTCGTCTGTAAATGGTTGTTGATACAAACATCGACCAGTTGTATAACCGGTGTAAATGCACAAATGATATAACAGAAGTATTAATTCTGGCAAACAGGTTTTTTGTTTTATTTGTCATATATGACTTGAACATATCCCAGACCAAAGGGAAAGTTCCTTTCATTGTAAACCAAATAGCCTATCTAAACATTTTCTCTCTAAAGTTGAACTCATTCCATCCAACCATTTCATGTACATAAACATTACAGGTGGAAATTTAATTTGGGGGAATGTTTTGCCTTTTGAAAATTATGATTGGTTTGAAATTGTTACATTCTCCATACACATCTGCATGAATGTGAAGTGAGTTTTGTGTGTTCATTGTTCACATTAAAACTGTTTTCATTCCTTTGGAAATTACATTTCAAAAAGTTAAAAATTCCACATCCCACTACCACCATGTCAAAGTTTATGGAAATTTAATCCATATTTCTAATATGAGATAATGGGAAATTGTATTACAAATTTAAATTATAAATTGTTGAAAACCAGAGGTATTTTTGGTGTAATACTAGTTCTTTCCTACTCCAAAAATGTTTGTACCAACTTAAATGGTCTTCGAATTTCTGAATATGTGTGGGTTACGTATGTTCCATTGAAATGCTGACTTTTCGTCCTCGTATAGCACATTTCGTCATGAGCTTGGTGTGTATTTAATTTTTTGTATATTTGATTTGGTTATAAATTAACTTTTCATTTATGCCAAGTTTTCTGGTCGCTGCACAGTTGTTATGGTTAAAAAAAATGGAAGAATTTTTAACTTTTGATTCTACTATTGTACTTTATTCTTTTTGAATGCCAGTGCATGCAATACACAGTAGTAACACAATTACATTAACAAATATAGCATAAGACAAAGTGATACTGTTGAAGAAGAAAACTTGGAATGAATAAACAAATTCTAATCATATTTCTTTAAATACAATGTCAATATAGCATGAATTATTTACTGATGTTTCTTGCAGGTATCATTATTGTCTGCCACTTGACTACTACTTGGTTTTATTTTAAACATATTACATTTAAACTGATGTTTTCAGTTGCTTTAAAGGGGTAACAGTACCAACCACTTATCTACTTTTTGAAATATCAGAATGAAGCAGTGGCAGTAATTGTATGTAGAAGATGGGTCAAATGGGTATTAGTATTGTCATTGTAAATCTTATTGCACATCCCTTGGAATTTCTGTTTATCTCAACAGTAAACATACAGAAGTTATTCTGTGGTGGCAGATAGTTACTCTAAATAACTTTTGAACATGTTTGAAAATTATAACTTGACAAAACTTGAAAAATAGTGTATGTGTCTAAAATACTTAATTTTTGTCTTGAAAATAAGGGTCAACTTACATGCCAATTGATAGAGTAGTATTTGAGGATAATTTGACATCTTCTGTGTGACAAATAAAACGTGATTCTTGTCAATTTTGTTTTTATTTTTCAACATAGTCCCCTTTCAACTCAGTACACTACTGTCCAAAATCCACTAAACATTTGCCTCAATGATGACCTTGGTATTTAAAGTGAATCTTTCTCCAGTTACAGTTCATGGAGCTTTGCAACTGCAATTGAAGAAATACAATCAGGTGTGTTCTAATAGAAAAGTACTTTTTTCTTTGTCAAATGCAGACTTTTAGCCTTAATAACATCATTCAGTTGACAGTAACCGCCCCCCAAAAAAGTTTCTATCACCTTTTCAGTTGATGGAATAGTTTTCGCCTTTGGAGCACCTCCACACATTGTTTGAACTGTCATTTTGTCTTTGACATATAGTCTGTGTTTGATCAGCAGTGATGGAGTGGTTTGTGTTAACATGTCCATGCACTCTAGAGAACTGTTCACTGGAATGCATTTCTGATTGACTGTTAGCAAACACAGCAGCTGTTGTACCCAACCATTGGCATTAAATCTTTAAAAGTAAGTATGTTTTCACTGTGCACCATTTTTATTGATTTTTTGGAAACCCAAAACTTATTGCTTTACTTGATTGCAACAATCAAGTGACATAATGCATCTGAAATTTTGCAGTGCACCCTCTGAAGAAGTGGTTTTGTGAAAAAATCATAAGCCATTTCACATTCCTGCTCCATCTCTATGTTAGACCTTAGTTTTCCAACTATCCTTAATATAGTGTATTACGTTCTTAGTATATTTAGTATATAGTTAACAAATTATTTGTACTTTTGTTTTATTTTATACATTTTGGTGTGGCACGTAACCTGTTTCATTTGAAACTCAGTATAAATTAATTAAATGTGTTGAATATTGTTTATTATTTTTGGAAAAGCTGTGTCAGAAAGTTATGCAACCCCCTTCTGTTCAGTTCTACTCAGTAGTTGAGAACTTCTTCAGTACGGATGTCAAGGTCTTCCAAGAGTAATCTTAATAGAGCTACTCTTAGCAGTGGTTTTCAGTGGTATGCATGTTAATGTTTTCAGTGGTATCCAAGTCACTTGTATGAACATTCAGATTAACCTTTTCAATTCACCAGGTGACTTCTTGTTTACAATTGAATGACATGTTTCAAAGCATATACTTCATCATCAGATATTTTCAAAAATCACCATATGAAATCATCACTGGTTAAAATTCCAGTTGCATCTGCACTGTATGCATTAGTAGATGTGCACGTGTTCATGTTGTGGTCAGCCAAACATGAATAGATGCAGACCTGCTAACATGTAAAGTGCTGATGTAATTGGTTTTAACCAGTTAAGATCTCCTATGAGCTATTTTTAAAAAATATAATGAAGAATTAAAAAGATTTAATGCTTTGAAACATGTCATCAGTTGTAAACAAGAAGTCACAAGGTGGACTGAAAAGGTTAATTTGTCTAGTCTTAATAGAATTAGCCTATTTTTTCAGTCATTGACCTACCTGAGGCTCTTCCAGTACTACGCTAGGCAGACTCCCAGTATGCTTCCAGTATACTTAGCAGGACCCCTTCTCATGTTAGTTCACTGATTTATTTTGTAGCGGGGATTGTTACCATTACCTTCAAAGAGGTTGTTGCTTAACTGGGCCTACTGCTAAATACGTATTTGCTTTACACCCTCCTAGATGTCTAAAAGTAGCAGTGTTATTGTTTTCATTTGTTATAATTTAACTATATATGTAACATGATAAAAATTGTTTATATAACATGGAACTTCTAGAATGCCAACAGGGAATGATTACTGTCTCACCCCATTGGTTACCTTAATGGAACTGAGATTTGACAGAACTCATTGTGTTCATAAGCTGCAGTCCATTCCAGCTGTTTTATACTATTTAGTAAACTGCCTTCTTATGATAAATATTCCTTTCAGCTAAGAAGTAGGCTTTTTTTGTACTATATGACAGAATTTCTTTTTCTTAGTAAACTTACTGATAAACTTGTTATAATGCATATTTTTGTAATATATAATTACATATATAATGACTTGACTGTAATTTATTATAAATGATGTATTTTTGAACAGAGACAAGAAATTCTTTTAGAGATGCAGAGTAAACATGAAGCCATAAAGCAAGAATCAAGGTGGCGTAAAAATTCTATTCGACAAGGGGAAAGAGACAGTATTAATGTCTGTATTAACAACAAGCCAAGGTTGACAAGTAGGCTGACATTAATTTAGATAGATATATCTATGTATTGTTAGTGAAGATACAGTACTGTTAAGAATTCACTGTAGCTAACACTGTGTACAGTATGTTCGTTTAAAGTGTTTTATGTACTTGTAATTATAAAACTTTGATGTTTTTAATTATAATGGTCCATGCTAACATTAATGTAAAACTATTTAATCAATTCAGAGCTGGCCTCTTCTTGGCTTGTAAAATCCAGTACACTTTTAAAGAAAAATATCTTTCATATTTAATTGATGTCAGTTAATAATCCTTAAAACAGCTGAAAATATCAATAAACACAGCTTAAACGTTTAATTTGTGTGTTAGGAGGAGGGTAATGTTTGCAATTTTTAATTAATAATAAACTATTTCAAGATTTCATAGCAAAATCTAATACTTTTAAATATTAATGAACAGACACAGGTTTTCCAGAACAGAAACTGTTATATTAATTAAGGTAGATTTGTTATAAGATATTTTTCCTGTAGTTATGTCATCTTTATTAGATATCAGAGTTCATGTATTTATCAAATTAAAAAATATTCCGTAAGTACATCTATTATATCTGTTACGTGCGCGCGCGTGTGTGTGTGTGTGTGTGCGTGCGACAGAAAACTATATCCAGCTGTGATGCAGACGTTATAAAGTAGGAAATATATACTATACAATTTACTAAATATAATTTATCCATCCAGTATATTATTTTGTGAATTTTTAATACTCAAACACTGACAATTAGAACATGTTTTATTGTTCCATTTCTTTATTTATAAGTATTGTTTTGTAAAATCCTGTTGTTAACTCTTTATGTTGTTCAAAAAATACTTAATTTATTAATGTCACCATTTTATGGTGAAGTGAGAACAGTAAATCATTTATCTATTTATCTGAAAGTTACTTATATACTTACTTACACCATGGCGCTACAGCTCATGAAGAGCTCTGGCCTCCAGAACAATGTGCCTCCACTCCTCTCTACCCCCACTACTCTGACCCCTCCAGTCTTCTCAAGTCTTCATCTACATCGTCCACCCATCTTCTTCTTGGCCTGCCTCTTGAAAGTTGCTTATATGGGCATTGAAAATATAAAAATGGTAACAAAGCTATTTGTACACTACTGTTATAATTAATGTCAAGCGCTTTTAAGAATTTAAGAATTCAGTACATAAAAAATTATATTTAAATAATATTTTTTGATGCCTATGACCCAAAAAACATGAGAGAGGCATCTGTAAAAACTACATAACATTTAAAAAGTGAGCGATTTAAAAAAAATTAAATATAAGTATTTTTTTACATTTATTAATTACTGATTATACACATAGATAAATTTTAGACTTAGGTGGTGTGAGTTTACTTTAATGATTATTGTAAATGTTTTGAAGTTCTTACATAAGAATTTTTTTTAACAGAACTGATGGTAACAAGTCACCACCTGCAATAACATTTGACATGTTAGAAGACATTGCAAGTAATCAGGTATGAGCTTAAATAAATGCTTTCTCACATTTCTTTAGATTTACGACACTTGTTACTTATTGTAATTGGTGGATTGAACATGAGACTTTTAAACTGCTGTTCTATAGTTCTGCAAATAATGAATTATGTCAGTTCAAAATCTGAATTGTTTAGATGATTATAAACTGAGTGGTTTTTATCTGTGTTACTGTAACCTGAACAATCACATGTACTGAGCTTTTCCAGAATTTTTAGTACTCAGTACACTGGTTTATTGGTGGACTGTGGTTATTTAATCATGGTTGTTTAACTACATTAAATGCCACATTGTGATATTTTAATATAGAGTTATAAATAAATTAAAACTTAAAAAATATGTGTATAGAAAATTTAAATAAGTAATTTAAAATGTTTATGTATTATTTATAAAACAGTATTATACATTTTACTATTTTATTAAAAACATTAACAATACATAGTTCCAGTTTAATATAAATTATATAGTACTTATATTACTTAAAGTATCTGTTTGCTTTATATTGTCCTTCAGAATTTTTTACTGATTGTGTAATTCAGTGTAATATGAACTATATTTTCAACATTTCAGTACATAATGATGTCTTATATAGTTTTTTTTTTATATCGTTATTCATCTCGCTGATGGAATTGGTTATTAGCATTTGTTCCTAGTGTTCTTTGATATTCGTTTGTGTCTTCTGCAGACAAAGAATTCCAATTTTACAACTTCTCTGATTAAAATATGCCCTTTTCCTCTACCAGCAGCATAAATGTTGTATAGTTTTTCCACTCACATGGAAAGGTAATTTGTTGTGTTAAATATAAGTCAGCAAACATATTTTTATATTACCATTTTTATCCTGTATTGAAATCATAGTATATAATATTCAACTGTCTGGGTCAACTAAGTTAAATTAAGTAATTACTGAGTTAAAATTGGTAAATGTAATATAGTATGAGAAATATAGTTTATGCCTGGTTCTGCTATAACTTAAAAAATTGTTTACTTTAACTTATAACAATAAATAGTTTTGTTGACGTATATGCACATTCTATTCCAGCACCACTATCCGGACTGTGTGCTGCAAAAAAGAGTGACCAATCTTAGCTGAAAATTGTTCAGTTCAGCAGTGTTTAGACTTATTGTCCCCTAGCACAAATTTCAGTGAAATTAGAGCCATTTATGAACATATGTTGCAAAAAAGGAGTAATAAATAGTTTAATAAACATCAAAAGGTTCCTTGGTGTTTCAAAAGAAAGATAAAGACAAAAGATATATTTATTGCCCTATGTTCATGGTAATTAACAGAGAACTGTTTAGTAGTTTAGATGATCTAAGGAATGTAATAAGAAGGATTTTATTAGTTTATGATAAGAACAGAGAAGAAATTTTGTAAATCACTGATGGCATTGTACATTATACTGAGAAAGAACACTGTGTAATTATATGGATAATAAGAAGGCCCCAAAACTACCTTTACTCACTTTCAGAAGATTCCATAAAACACCAAAAGCCTTGGGTCACCACCACATTTTTATAGGAGGAAATGTGGAAACCGTATCAACTTTCCCCGTGAAAACAATTTCACACAAACAATTTCCCTTATCAGAAGATTCTCAAATTCGTTAGATGAACTCGTTGAGCACAGAGTATAGGTTATGGGGAGGTGACATAAAAATAAGTTAACATATTCATACTGAAGGGAATTTTAACCCAGCTCTGAATGTAGTGTTTGGACTACAAATTTTTTTCAATTTCATTGACACCATGGGTCAAAAATGGAAGTCGAAATTTTGTAAAATTTTTAAAGTCGAAAAGCAATTTTATTTGAAACATGAACTCAGTATCTTTAATAATTTGACAAAATTAATATCTGCAGATTTTTGACTGCAAAACATTTGTAAGCTATGATTGCAAAAAAGTTTACATATTGTTATCAGTTATGTAATAAATGTATGTGAAATATGTGAAAAATGTTATGTATAAATGTTATATATATGTATGTGAAAAGTATTTCATATAGGCATAAAGACATCTATGAAATCATAAATTTAAAAGGTAGGACTAAATTATTTATGTAAGCATTATGGTTATAAATGTAACTAAAAAACCTGCATTTTAAGGATTATTAGTGTTTATGATATTCATAATAATAATAAAAACAATATTCATTGCTTTCCAGTTATTTTACTTAAAAAAGTGGAATAGTGGGGGTTTCCATATCTTTTTTTTTGTACAGAAAATCTCCATTATTTGGTAATGATGTATGGTCACTTCCTCATGGTGATTCTCAGCTAACACTAAGAGTCATACATTCGAAGAACTTTATTCATAGCTGAAAAAAATAAAATGTATAATTCTATTTTCTCTGATAACAAATGTGACTTAGTCTAGACCCCAGAGACCTTACTAGTTTAGTAATAAGAACATCGACCAGAATTAAACTGTTATAGTGAATTTCTATGATGGGAAGATTTTTTTAATACGTTAAGAATTTTACATTTTCAGTTTTGTTCCCATTAGGTACATTCTTTCTAGAAAGATTCATGGTTTCCTTGTAACCAGATTATCTTCATAAATTAATTGTGATCAGATACATGTCTGTAATCAAGTGCAGTACAGTATGTATTTCTCAAACATAAGATAACTTCCCTCAGTTCAAGTTCACAGTCCAGTCAGGTGAAACCACAGTTACAAGGTTAACTTGCCTTATGGTAAAATATTCTCTGTCTAAGCAATAATCTGTGGCAATGTTTCTTACACCATGACTTCCATTACCATTTTAATAACTGATTCTCTGGTTATATTTTGTTTCACTTACGCTTGTATATTAGGGTGTTTAATAATTATTAGCTTCTCTTGTAAAACAAATTCTCTTTGAATTCACTTCTTTGTGAGTTAATAGAACTGAGTTCGAAATATTGTTTCCATAAGAGTTTAAGATGGAAATCCAGTGTTCCACAACATGAAATATCTTGACAAAAAGTACCTAAGTGTTTGGCTACAAATGTTTTGTTTACATCTTAATATGATATTTGACTACTTGTTCACTGTCCTTGACAAAACTCTATCTCCTTTTGTATTCCTTTTTTAAGGTACCATAACAATTATACTCTGTTCACTCACTACCCTCTGTTGCAAATTGTAAATATAACAATGTTTTTTCACACCACCACTCTAACAAAAACACAAGGTTACACGACTATCAACAACTATTTCTATAATAACAAGGCTTTCATGTGGAATACACCTATTCCTCTTACCAAAAATGTAGTATAATACTTCATTAAGTCTGTTTATAGTGGAATATACTTTTAAGCAAGGTTAATCGCTAGCAAAACAATGGTTAATCCAAATTTTTATAGTTGTTCATACATATTGTTATGACAGTCTCACAGATCATCATGTTGTACCATGGAAACAAAATACAGACAACAATGAAGTCACTAATTACCAACTTTAATTAATCACAAATAACAATTTGTAATCAACAAGGTACTATCATACAATAATTCAAGTTAAATTTGACTACATGCAATAATAATGTCAACTATTAGAGTTCCACACTATTCTAACACAATAATCACTTTTCACTAATCCTCAACAACTACTTAATCCGCACTCTACAATAACGCCAGGTGTAACTAACTTCTAAGCCGTCCGCTGTTGCTTATATAGGCCCCGCAGATGTTCCAGAATAATTTTCCATTCTTTTGGCGGTGTGCCAGTATAATTTATAGTAGTTAAGAGTACTCGAACAGTCTGTATGGTACTTGAGTACAAGTTTTGATAGAGACACTGCACCTCCAGACTTTTTGAGAGTGTTACATAATTTTGTAGCACTGACCTCTCCTTAAGGCCGGGCGGCCACCAGAAGCGGAGTTGAGCGGAGTGGACTGAGCTTGTAAAGTTGAAACAATGTTGTTCAATGAAAGGGCGGCCACCGAAAGCGGAGCTGAGCGGAGTGGAGTGTAGCAACGTCGCTCAGGTCAACTCCAGTCAGCTTTGCCTCGGCCGAGGTCCTGTTGGAAGCTGACTCCGCTTCTCCCCACCACACCACCTTCCCTCTGACAACCATACTCAGTCATTATTTTTGTAACTTAATAATTGATTTCTGTAAATTTATATTGTTGTGTTGTAATTAATGTATATATAAACACTGTTTTTTTCGGACAGTATATCTACTTCTTCAGGCAATGATTCTTGTTTTCACAATTTTTGTAACTTAATAATTGATTTCTGTAAATTTATATTGTTGTGTTGTAATTAATGTATATATAAACAATGTTTTTTTGGACAATATATCTAATTCTTCAGGACAATGATTCTTGTTCAACAATTTTTGAAACTTAATAATTGTTTTCTGTAAATTTTAATTGTTGTAATTAATATATAAATAAACATTACCTTAAACAAATTGCTAACTTCTCTTTTGGTCCTATCGCCTTCCGATAATTAGTATCACATGCTGTTATATCATTATGAATAATATCCAGAAGTTCGTTAAACTGGTCGCGTGACTTTCTGAAATAATTTTTAAATTGATCAGCGGTCAAATCATCAAAAAGAATGTGAAATTCACCGCAGTCATTTCGTCGTCTCAGATAAAGACTTTCCCACTCTTTCTTGTACTTAGTAGCTAACACACTCCAAACGTGATAACTGAATTCAGTGTCTGAATCATCAGATTCCAAACTAAGTATCGAATATTCCATCTGTTTGAAATTTAGCACGTCTGACATCGCCGAGGTTATAAACGCAACTCAACTACACTCCGCTTTCGGTTGCCGCCCCCTAAGTGACTCAGCTCAACTCCGCTACGCTCAACTCCGCTCCGCTCCGCTTCACTCTGCATCTGGTGGCCACCTAGCCTAACCCTGTTCATCCCGAACTGGCGTCCCTTCTCTGAGATGATACTTAGCCACAAGTTCTAGGTGATCTAGGCAGTTGGTCTACTTGCGAAGAATAATTCTGCAGCTATTCGAATACAGTCTTAGGTGATCTGAACATCCATAATTTTCAATTCTTTTGGCAGCTTGCCTGCATAATTTGCATCGTTAAGAGTACTTGAACAGTCAGAAAGGTACTTGAGTACATGGCCTTGACAGAGACACTGCACCTGCTCGGCTAGCCCAAAAATGTTTAGATCTTTTATGTAAACTGCACCTGACAACTTTTTGAGAGCATTACTTAATTTCGTAGCAATATAAATCTACTATAACAAAATATGATATAATATTGTAATCAATATAATGTAATAAATTAATTTGTACCTTACAAATTGTTTATTTAATAATACAGTAATATGTGTACACTGTGATAGTATGTATATGAAAGATTTTAATTTGGTTTTAAATCGTTACTCTATATATATTTTATATTTCATTGTGTGTGTGTGTGTGTGTGTCTTTGTCTTTGTGTGATATCTTTATCTTCAAATAAATACAACTGAAAGTAGATTTATTTACACCTGACGCACTTTTCACAGAAATTATTCTGTATCTTTGAAGTTTTTTTTTTTAATAAATTGTAATTGAATGTTTCAATTACAATATAGTTAATGGATAATAAATTTTACAACATGAACAACCAATATATATAATACAAATTTTGCATTACTATTAATGTCATGTATTTTATTTATTTATTTTTAAGAATAAAATGTTTTGCAGGTTATAAGTAAAGCTCTTTATTGATGATTTAATTTCATATTATTTTCATATAAACAACTGAGTGACACTACTTCAGGTTACTGTTGATGCATAAGTATTTACACCATAAATAAAACACTAAAAAAGTTGTACAATAATTTGTAGTCCATCATTGAAAAAAATTCAATCCCTGTAGCAGTAAACAGATGTCTTAATCATGTTCAAACCCCTTCAGTGGGTGGAATACACTAGCGCTACACACTAAATCTGGCTACATTTTAGCTCATTAACCAATGCTGCAAATTAAATCTGGGATGGCCATTAGCTTACGTTGTTTTTAATAATGATAATACTTTACATTCACAGAATAAGCAAAAAGGGAGGAAGTGTGAAGTCCCAGATTTAAGTTATGAAGACTATACACCTTGGAACGATACTCCAAAAGGTAATTCAAGACTTGAAAATGAATTTGAAGAATTGCAGTGGCTAGGAAGGGGTGCATTTGGGGATGTGTTAAAGGTAACATATACAATAATGTGTTTTAAAAATTTACATACAGAACATACGTTTATACCTCCTAATTAACTTAATAAGCAGGTCTTTTTATATATTGGAATCGTTATAAAATTACAATTTGTGCTAATATTTTATTACAGTTAATTGTAATTTTATTTATTTAATTTTTGAACAAATACTAATTCAAACAATTGAATTAGTAATCAGCTATTTATAATATTTGTGTTTTTACAAATTAAAACAGGATGAGAATTACATACACAGTAGAGTCCTGCTAATCCAAAATAATTGGGACCGCACCCCTTTCGAATTAGCAAACTTTCGGAGTAACCGGAATTGCTCTTAAATTACACATAAAATGCAAATTGAACGTATATGTATGTCAGTTATTTGTATCACCAAATATCACCCCATGGCTCGTGCAGAACGTTTCGCCTGGGACAGCAGCAACTAGCATCCTTGCCCAACAGCCCTTTTCAGGGCCACAAACATGATACGTTGTACGAATTGGCACCATTTGTCTTGTGATACGTGGTGCCCAACATGAACCCAGATCATCAAGTGGACGCCTTATACAGCCACACCAACGAGCTACCAGGTGGCCCTCAACACTACATGGTGCCTAACAACTACAACTAGTGGACACAAGCTTTGAGGCCGAGCTAGGTTTGACACAATTCATTGCGGCCCTTTGGTCCACACAGCCACTGTTGATCACCACCACATACCACACAGCCTCAAGTACAAAGACCTGGAGCACTGTCTGCAACAATTGGAGTAAGAGCTGCAGGACTACAGAGTTCCACCAGAACAGTGGGCATACTACGCACTGCGACAGCTCCAAGGGAAATCTGCAAAGTGTTAAGAGAAGTACACTGGCTTACAAATCAACTGGTATGAGTTTTGCAAATGCTTCTGACACCATTCCTGTGGGGCACAACGTGACGCAGAACTGCAGACTGAGCTTTATAGACAGACAGCGCGGCAGGAGTCAGTGTAGCTATTACTTCTACGGAAGATAAGCTCCTTTCCTGACTGTGCCCATGGAGTGACGAACATATGAGCATCTCCATGCTCATACAATGACTACAGTCATGCCTTCAATCGATGGTAAGGATTACGTCACCGACAGCATTGGAGGAACTTCTGTACAGGGCGATTGGTGTAGCAAAAGACTTTGACCAACATGACCATCTGCGGGGTCGTGATGTCTCCTCTGAAGGCTCCCTGGATCGAGTAAGGTAGTACAAGCAGTGTCGATCGGCCTTATGGACAACCATGGAGGAACAAAGAAAGAACAGCCGAGCCCCGGTAAATAACCCACTGGGGTGCATGAACCAACTGAGCATGGATATACACCGGAATATAGATAGAGATATTATATACCATGGATACTGAAATAGAGATTGCCGGACAGAAACTAACAGAGGCCTTGGATTCCAGCACCAACTACAACTCCATACGAGCTGGCCTTCTGCACAGAAGCCAGAAGGATCTCGAGCTGGCACTGCACGGCCAACGCTGTTGCTCAGCCACCACCGTCATAGTGGACATAGTGATTGGAGACATGATGACTAACACCAACCTGCTCAAGGTGCCTGGGTTCCAAGAGGAAGTTCTACTTGGTCATCAATGGCTAATCAGGCAGTCATGGATTACCAACAGGGATGCATTTACATTGCTAGCAAAAACAGGCAGACGGTCTTCTGGAACAACTGCACAGAGTCTGAGGAAGAGGAGATAGATGAGACTAGCCTGCAAACATCAGTTGGCGTCAAACACGATGTCTGACTCATGTATATGCTAAGCTGTCATCGGAGCCTATTCACCACTGGTCTACTGTGCACCACATATGTGGCCAAGCACGGGATCTGACTGAAGGAGGGTAGCCAACCATTCCGAGTACCAATGTATTGGTACTCTGATGAGAAGAAACAGACCATCCGGGACCAAGTAGAAAAGCTGTTGCAACAGCGGATCATCAAACCAACCACCTCTCTATACAGCTCTGCGATGGTGATTGTAAATAAGGACACCATACCTCGGTTCTATGTAGACTTTCAGAAGCTGAACGAGCAGACGAAGGATGATGACTTACCATTGCCATTTATCTACAAGACGATCAAGGACCTTAGCAGGGCAAAAGTTATCTGGATGCGTGTTCTGAAGAGCAGATACTGCCAGATTCTGCTGGACAAAGCAGCAAAGAAGTATACAGCATTCTCGGTGCCTGGTGGATGTTGTTACTGGTTCTGGGTCATGTGCTTTGGACTAAAAAACGTGCTCAGCACCTTCCAGTGGATGATGCAGGAGTACTAATGGGGCTCTTTGCAGGATTGTTGCCTTGTCTAGCTCGATGATATAATCATCTACTCCCCTGACTGGGAAACTCACCTGCAACACCTCAATCAAGTTCTGGAAAGGCTGCAGATGCACCAGCTGACCTCACTGTCAGTAAGTGTCACTTTGGCCGGGAAGAAATCTGGGATATGAGATAACACTGAACATCAACCTTCCACAGTAGCAGTATCTCAACTGAGAACAGTCAGCACCCAGCACCAAAAAAGAGCTGCAACATTTCTTGGGAACCTGTAACTTTTTGTGAGAATACATTCTCTGGGTTGCCATTATCTCCACGTGATTAATACACATACATAAAGCTGCATACAAAAAGTGGCACTGGGATGATTCAACACAGCAAGCCTTCGAAGAGGTCAAAGCCACTTTCCAGCAGCTGTTAAAGTTGTCACGGCTGGAGCAAAACTTGCCAATGTTCCTACAAATGGATGACAGCCAAAAGGGACTCAGGGCAGTGCTCTACCAGTGCATCAAAGCAGGAGAGAGATGGATCATCTTGTATGCCAATGCCAAGCTCACCGAGGCAGAAAAGAAATATCACTCCAATGAACTGGAGTGTTTGACAGTGGTCTGAGCGATCAAAAAATACGTATACTTGGAGGATCACTTCTTCATCCTCCGCACCCATAATAATGTGCTGACCTGGCTGAAGCAGGCGACCGGGAAGATCATGTGTGCTCACTGGGCTATATTGATGGTTTCAAGTTCACTGTGCTTTAGTGACTGGGCAAGGAGAATGAGCTGTCGGACTTCTTTTCAAAGCAACCAGGGCTTCAGGACACCACCAATGTCCAAGACAAACCTCGGGTGCAACCAGAAGAGAGGCCACTTGGCAGTGTCACAGCAGCTACCCCATGACTGCAAGAAATCATGGCTGTCGGTATACATTGTGTAGTGCAGAACGTGCAAGAAAACTACAAAAAGTGCCCAGCTTGGAGAACGATCTTGTGGTGGCCACGGCAGGATACCGGGTGGACATCGACCTGGTCAGGAAAGACAGATGCTGCCAGATGCCAGGATTGTACATGCCGCTGAATGCCCACTTGGAGGGAGGTCATCAGATACTTTAATGATGACCCTGAAGCCAGTCGCCTGTGAACAGAAGAGACGTTTCGGACCATTGACAAGGACTTCATGTAGACTAGTCTAACAATCGACGTCCACAACTATGTTTAAGACTGCCAAGTATGCACCTCCATTAGCAAGGCCCATATCCTGATCTTGACCAACGGTACCTTCACCGACCCAGGAGATGTTGGAACACAGTCCCCCTTGACATCAACGATCCATATCCACTTACTGAGCTTGCAACTGCTACATCATCATGGTCATGGACATGATGTCGAGATGGGTGAAAGTGAAGCAGTGCGGAAGGTGGACACTGACACCATTATCCGCTACCTGGAGGACAATGTATTCCCTTGCTGGCGGTATCCAGAGGCGTTGCTGATGGACAATGTTGACAATGGGAAGCCGCTCACAGGCCACAAGTAGAAGCAGTGTGCAACAAGCTGCACATGCAACCGTGGACTACAGCCAACCATGATCCCAGGGCGTACCTGACTGAGCGACACAACAGTGAAATAAAGAATGTACTGCCTATTCACCTCCACAACATTGGGGACTATGGCGACTGGGATAAACGCTTGCAAAAAGTCCTGTTCACACTGCGCAGTCATGCAAACGCCACCACTCACGTGTCGGCAAATAAAGTTCTGCTCAGCAGGGACCTACAGGGATCTGGGGACTGGAGCCGACCACATGCAGAACTGGATGTCCAGCTGATTGAAGAGAGAGAAGTGGCACCAGACCAGGTATCAGCAGCGGTAGTATCCAGATACGAGGATGAAGATCCTACGCTGGCAGTGGGCCAGCTGGTGTACACGAGGAGTCACGCTGGTCCAGCCAAAGAATGGGGTACCCTGGATGGGAGCCAGCCTAGGAAGGCCCCTTCAGTGTGATTGCAACACTTGACAGAGAGATACACCTTGGGGAGAAGGATGGACATTAGCGTGGAACGAAAATGGCCTTTTTTTAGTTTTGTAATAGTGGGGAAAAGTTGCCTTTTAGGTTTAAAAAGAAGAAAAAAAATTTGGTTGCTATACTACAACATCTTGAGGTGCCGCAAAGAGCTTAAAATTTGTAAAAAAATTAAAAAAATTGAAAAATTATAAACTTCGATAAATTATTTTTTATGGTTTTCTCGTACATATAATGTTACAAAAGATAGTTGTAGATACATATATAAGCATTAGAATTGGAAAAAATTATTAATTACAAAATATAATAATAATAAAAAAATATTTTTTAATGTCAAAAAGTTTGTATTTTTGCTAATTTTGAAACTTTTGCGAACATTTTGGTTGTAACAAATAGTAGTAAATAAGGTTGAAATAAAAGCTCGTCAAATCAATTATATATTTTTTTATTAGAGCACATGTAAAAAAATATCATAATACACTTTTAAAGACATTGAAAGTTCATTTTTTATGATTTAAAAAACCCTTAATAATTACAAATGTTACAGCTGCAAAATGTTTGTTTCTACTTCATTGACACATTAAACTGTTTTTTGTATCAAATTTTGGCATGTTCTCACGTGAGTCAATTTTTGCTCTTATATATCCTTCTCTTGCGATTGAACCACAGACATTTTGAGCCAATTCGGTCACCAGTTTCACAGCTCTTTCCACTGCTTGCGTGTGACAAGGAAGCCGGGGAAAGTCGATAAGCAGGTCCACTTTACTATTTGGTTGAGCTTCAGATGTCTTCCGTATAAAGTCTTTGAGAGAGTCAATGGAAACATGTTTTACCAAGGGGGGTTCAGTTACGTCATTTTCAGCCCATGAGATCATGTCGATGTAATCCTTTGCGTCAAAGTTTATCTTTGGAACTTTAAACTTCCTGACTCCGCGTCTACTTACTGTTCTTGCTTTTAAAACACGTCGTAAACCAAGTTCTCTTACATTTTTGCGCTCATCACATAGCATGGACAAAAGGAGATTTTCTGCAGCAGCAAAGTACCAATTTCTTTGAATAACCGGGTCTAGAACGTTCTTGAAATCATCAGAGAGATAGTATGAATATGAGATAAGCTTAAACAGATGTTTGGAACCATAAGTACATGAAGGTTTTAACTTAATGTTAAACCACACAGGTGCATACACTTTCACAATGTACTCAGCCAGAGTCTTAAGGTTTTCAGTTGGATTTTCAGTTGCCACATACAATCTAAGTATACGGTTTGCTAATGTAAGCCACCTGGAGTGAGCAAGTTTTCCAGGGTTTCTTAAAGATAAATCTAGTGAGCAATTTCCACTTGATACAGCGATACACATATCCAATAAATACTTCTGATCTGTACTTAAATCATTTATGTTCTCCAAAAGAGGATGGTTATTTTCAATTGGCAAGAAAGTAACCACAGGAAGATTAGCACAGTTTTCCAGTTGCTGACCTATTTTGCCTTTAAACTTATTGGGTCCCTTCGTTTTACCATCTAAATGACAAAAAAGATGTCGCAAAGGTAGCTCATTTCCTGTTTTTATCTTTCTATTCATATTAAAACGCCTATTTGAAACTTTTTATTGCATAATCGAGACACGTAAAATTCTTTGAAAAAGTTACAAAAAGTGTGTTTTTATAAAACTTTACCGCTCTTGCGGCACCTCAAGACATAATCCAAAAAGTTAAAAAAAAATTGTATGTCTTTTTTGATATAAAAACTGCTTTTTTGACAGTATTTGAAATTAAAAAAAAATTTTGACAACTTCTTAAAAAAACTTAAAAATTTAGCGAAAATTGCAATTTTATGAAAATTTATCGTCCTTGCGGCACCTCAAGACGTGCTCCAATATTTTTCATATCTTTTCTTTATCTTATCTACACCAAAAGGCAACTTTTCCGCGCTATTACAAATTAAAAATCCAAACTTGATTTTTTTGTTCCACCCTAATGGACATCCATACAAGGTACACCAGCAGCGATTCAAATCCACCAGAGAAGGGCAGTAAGCTGGCAACCAGAGAGTATTCAAGACCATGGTGATTTGTGACGGCAGCAACAGACATCTGCTTCCTGTGCCTGCCTGGATTACATTTGCCACAAACACCTTGGCAGTCACAGAGAGCTCACAGCGAGCCAATCAGATATCGGCAGCTCCCTGATAGGCTTGTGGCGACACCACTTTGTGAGGCATAAAAGGAGTGTGGCCAGGCCGAAAAGTCATTTCATCAGATGATCCGAAGGAAGAAACCTTGGAGGAAGAACAAGGGGAGAGCAGAAAATGGAGGAGGAAGAAAAAGCAAAGCCCATCAACTGGGACAGCAGTGTTCTATACATTCCCTGCTGCCAAGTGAAGAGGACTACGGTGCAGAACCAACAGTGAGAGCAGTCTCCAAACATCACCTCACGGCTCATATGAAACCCTCACCACTGTCATAGCAGTAGCATCCTTGCCCAATGGCCCTTTCAGGGTCATAAACATAATATGTTGTATGAATGGTGCCATTGGTGGCATTTGTCTTGTCACAACTGACATTAAGTTTTGATGTCCAATGATGTCTCCAGCTTCAAAGTGGGAAGATTAATTATAGTATCTCAATTAAAATTATATCAGTTTAGATATACATCATGTCTTTTCTGTTTAGGAACTGATGGATTTTGATTCGAAGCTAAAATTATCATCTTCTTATCCTTCACAGCACTTTTCTTCAGTGTAGGTCTACATAATTTTACACCTGTGTACCTGTAGGAGCACAGTGCGTCCAGTACTATGATAAACTGCCTCTAATTTCTGTAGAGTTGGATAAACCAGAATCAGGCATACATGATACATAAAACACAGTTCACCCCTAAGGTGGATTTAAACTCACCAGATTGAACTACCAGACTGATTTGAACCACTGTGCTTGCCATCTTCATTCATAATAATTAATTAATGAACAACGAAAGGGGTTTATCTTTGATTCTAACATGTGTATAAATGCAGTTATAACATTATAAGAATTATATACTATTATTAAAATATATTACTATTATTTATATTAATTAAAATATACTAACATTTACTGCAGGCTGTTGCATGAAAAAGATATGTGGAGGGCACCTGCTTAACCCTGAGAGTTATTCCTCAGACAGCAAGCTAAGGTGACAGTGCAAATAAAGATGAGAATAAAAGTTTTGGAATACATTATTTTGTATTAATAAATACTACATATTTAAGTTAGATGTGTTACTTTTTCGGAAGCCCAGTACAAGTAAGAGCCAGTCTTGGATAGTTCAGTGCATTTTGAGACAATGCATATTTCTGTGATATGTTTAATAAAATAATTTAGTTCTCCAGAAACTTATTTACTTATTAGTCTATTAATTGCTTTTAGCTAAACAGCTGTTAGCTATGCTAATTTGTTTTGTCATGAAAATATGTATTTGAATTTTGGAAGTGTATATTAAATATTTTAATGTCTTTAGGTAAAAAATAAATTGGACCGGTGTTTGTATGCTATAAAACGAATTGAATTGAATCCTGTGAATAAACAGTTGTACAAAAAAATAACTCGTGAAGTAAAATTACTGTCCCGACTGAATCATGAAAATGTTGTCCGCTACTTCAATTCATGGATTGAAACAACAGTTGTAGAACACTCTCTAACCTCAACTCCTACTCCTGATAAGGTAAGGTTGTGTTACAGTAGTCAATCAGGTAACGTTCACTTCTTAACTTCACATATGTAACATTTATTGTTGATCATTTCTTAATGTTGTAACTGTACAAAGAAGAGTAACCCTAAAGAACAGTAAAATTGATCAGGGTTGCCAGCTGCATTTGTGCAGTGTATCATATTTCCTAGTAGTTAAAACGTATTGGAAGATATCTCCAGATCCATTAGCAAACCCTGCCAAACATAATGAATGGGTTTTGTGTAGGTGATGCAAATACAGAGTAATTCATCTCTAGAATAATACACATTTTATTAGTGTATTAGTTTTGGCAGGTGAAACGTCAAGCAAAAAATATTATAATGGAAGCATTTCCACTAGAGGATTTGCTCAACTCGCCTTCACATGTTATTAATGTGACTGTAAATAAGAATTTCACTCAAACTTTGTGTAACTTAACTATGCCGAATTATTAACAGAATAAATCATTGTAAAAAAATAAATAAACAAGCATCAGTATAGACAATTTTTCTGTTGCCAAAATAAGGTACAGTGAGGTAAAAATCATAAAAAGAAAATGATCACTAATCTTAACAATAATATTACCAACTAAATAATTTTTAATTGAACACAAAATCATTGACCAAAATAGTTACGCTATATTATTGTAATAAACAATGCAAGTTTAAAAACATTTTAGGATTTTACAGTAATTGCATAATATAGAACTGTAATTGCATAATACATAGTCATACACATAAATCCAACTATAAAACAAAATCAAATTCATAAATGTAGATTACTGTTTATACTCAATATAAATCTTATATCCAACATTTTATGATTAATCCAGATCAATTAAACTATGACCCAATACAAATCAGTCAAGTCTGTGCTAGTACATCTTTACGTATACTCCTGACACAGAACAAATATTGAGATCGTTACTTAGCTATTTTCTACCTGCTATTCTCCATTGACAAAGTTTAGTTAATTTGGCACTAGCTATATAAAAATCTTTGCTGGCAAAAACAAAACTGTGTAATCATAGTCGAGGCTTGCAGGCTTATCTAAGAGTCCACATATTTTATGGTTGCAGTTTATACACATAGAGAAACTTGGTTTTGTCTGATTAAATTGAGACTATATGCAATTTCAATTTTCAGTTAAGAGACCCTATGCTTTTTACTTCCATATTCCATAAGGAAATGGAAGTATGGTGATGGCAAAAAAAATCGTGGTCGAGATTATTGCAGATTCTGATTGTACTACCCTCAAAACATGAAAAAAGTCATTTTTCGAAAAGTGTGTGTCTGTCTGTCTGTGTGTCTGTCTGTCTTAGATTTTTTCTATGGCAAACAGCCGCAAATTCAAACAGAATCAAATAATTTTTTGCATACAGCCCTGATTTGTATAGTACTCAAAACCTATTGTTTTTGGTGAAGATCGGTTAAGGGAAAGGGGTAGTTTACCTGCAACTTTTTTTTTAATGAAGGGTAATTTTTTTCTATGGCAAACGATAACAGCCGCAAATTCAAACAGAATCAAATAATGTGTTGCATACCGCCCTGAATTGTAGAGTTCTCAAGACCTATTGTTTTTGGTGAAGATCGGTTAAGGGAAAGGGGTAGTTTACCTGCAACATTTTATGTTTTAACAAGGGTATTTTATATGGCAAACGATAACAGCCGCAAATTCAAACAGAATCAAATAATGTTTTGCATACCTTCCTGAGCTATAGAGACCTCAATGTCTGTTGATTTTGGTGAAGATCGGTTAAGGGAAAGGGGTAGTTTACCAGCAACATTTTATGTTTTAACAACGGTAATTGTTTCTATGACGAACGATAACACGATAACTGCCGCACATTCAAACAGAATCAAATAATGTTTTGCATACCTTCCTCAGTTGTAAAAGACAGAAGGCCTGTTGATTTTGGTGAAGATCGGTTAAGTGAAAGGGGTAGTTTACGTGCCACATTTTATGTTTTAACAAGAGTAATTGTTTCTATGACGAACGATAACTGCCGTAAATTCAAACATAATCAAATAAGTTTTTGCATACATTCCTGAAGTTTTAAGTACTCAAGTTCTGTTGATTTTGGTGAAGATCGGTTAAGGGAAAGGGGTAGTTTACCTGCAACATTTTATGTGATAACAAGGTTAATTTTTCTATGATGAACGATAACTGCCGTAAATTCAAACATAATCAAATAAGTTTTTGCATACGTCCCTAAATTGTAGAGAGCTGAAGGCCTGTTGATTTTGGTGGAGATCGGTTAAGGGAAAGGGGTAGTTTACCTGCAACATTTTATGTTGTGACAAGAGAAATTTTTTCATGATGAACGATAACTGCCGTAAATTCAAACAGAATCGAATAATTTTTTGCATACAGCCCTGAATTGTAGATGACTCAAGGCCTGTTGATTTTGTTGAAAATCAGTTAAGAGAAAGGGGTAGTTTACCTGCAACGTTTTATGTTTTAACAAGGGTAAAGTACTTGATTTTGATAAATAAAGTATCCTGAAAAGCAGATCATAATAATCCACTGTAGAAACGTAGATGAAATATCTATAAATGAAGAGGTGGGGGTAATTTTCTATAAATTAAGGGGTGGTAATTTTCTATAAATGAAATTGATTGATGAAGGGGGAGGGGATAATTTTTATTTATGTCATGTGTACTACGTTATCGGCAACAAAGAAGTAGTTTGTTGTTAAAATTCCTTCCCGGCCTGTTTGGTGTGGTCCAATGTTTTCTACAAAACCAAACGTTTCGGCAGTACTATCGACTGTCATCATCAGTGAAAATCGAGTGGACTAACATGAGGTGATATATGATAGTGACCACAGTGCTGTGGTTAAGGCTGAATAAAGAAGTAGTTTCTATGAAAATTTTTCATTTCGAAAATGATTTTAAATATAAATCTTAGAACATGGAAGTAATGTATGGTTCTCCATACCGATATTTTTCTTTTTGTTTGTAAGGGTGACATGATCTGAATAAATTGAGGCATATGGAGTTTCAGTTTTCTCTTACAAAGCATCGTTTTCCTCATCTCAGCATAGATTATTCACATGGGTTTGACTAAGTTGCACTTACTGCTAATACCAGATAGAAGTAATTTTCACTTGTTTCCACACTGATCCCCAAATCTTTTTTAAACTTCAAAGTACCTAAAGCAATAACCCATAATGGCTTCAAAGTAAACCTATGGTTCAAAATAAAAATCATACTTATTTATTTCATTACCATTACCATAACATACTTCATTCAGCGTGCTCATTTGTTTGGCTCAGATGTATGTTATGTAAACAGTTTCCTTCAGTTTTGATGTTTCTCCTTCATTACCCTTAACAACAAATACAAACAAAGAAGAACTTGAAGATCATGGTAACAGTATAATATAAACGAATAACATGATTTCAACGTGTGGGTTCCTTTAATAGTTATTATTTAATCAAGTATTTTGGCAGTGTTGATTATATCTAGCTATTTTTGTTGCAACTCAGAGTACTGATTGGCATACACAAGCAAGAGCACCACTATTACCAAATTGTTTTTGAAGTTGATAACTTCTACCTTTCAAACATATGCTGTAAAAGGTTCAGACAGATTTGTTTGTATAGTTGTGTTAATACAATTTTTCAAAATGGGCAACTTTTGTAACGGTACTAACCTACCCAGGGATAATTCTGTAATAATAATTGTAAATTGGATTTGGGATTATAAACGTCGTGCACGTATTAATGTCAAGGTCGTCAGCCGAGCGCAGGAGAGAGCTATTTTTAGCTACATGAACTCTGAACTATGCCTGTTCGACAAAGCGCCATATGACGTCAGGGCCAAACCTTTGTTTACGTCACTTTGGAATGTCAAGCTAATTTAACGCTTTCAAATCTGGCTACATAACACGATTAAAACAATGCAATGTGACCACATGACCCCCCACCATCTCAGAAATCAACGTAGTTCAATGCGTCCCAGTGCAATTTACACTCTCGTGCTGTACAGTCGTAAAAAGTTCCGGAACAAATTACGGGCGCGCGCCCAACACCACAAGTATAAAAATATGATTTTAATTCAACTTAATAAGTTTAATAGTCATGAAGTGACATGACATAAAATGAAGTGACAGTTTCGGCGATATGTAAAATATTATAAGCAATAGACTTGTGCGGAGTGGACAGAATTACGTAAGGAGGCTGGACTGGGTCGACTCGCTAAAGAATGGCAAGATAAGTAACCAACAAGGGGTAAACCTAAAAAAAAAAGCCTAAAATAACTATATATAATTAAAATCTAATGAGCTCAATAAACGGGGATTGTACAGAAGTGTAGAGAGAGAGAGAGAGAGAGAGAGAGAGAGAGAGAGAGAGAGAGAGAGAGAGAGAGAGAGAGAGAGTATGAATGTTGTTACAACACAAATAAGCCAACCCAATACCAGGGATGAAAAAGATAATTTGGAATATAAAATAATAAGTAATATAAAATAAAATGCTTAATGTAAATAAAAAAAAAGACAATGACTCGACAAACGACGACATAACCCAACCCAAGTGATTGACTCAACAAAAGGAAACAAAAGAAGGAGGGAACCACGAAAAAGAAACGAGAATAAAACCAAAGAAGAGAAGAAAGTGATTAACCAAACCAAAAGAAGAAGGGAAAAAACCAAAACCCAAACAAAAGTGAAACAAGTTCATGGAATTAAATGACTCAATGTAACACGTTAAAATGAACCCAAAGGAGAAGGTGGAAAAACCAAGGTATTAACCAAATACAATGAAAATGAAGAAGGAGGGAAATAGATAAAAATGAAAACCAATAATGATAAACAAACAAGTAATAAAGCATATGAGCAGGAGAAATAATGCACTCAAAAGTAATATTGGAACCAAGACCAATAATTAACCTATGGGAAAGGAAGAAGTAAATGTCATTATCCATTAATGGACAATAATAATCTAGGGAAGAAACCCTATTAAAATATGTTAAAGATAATAATAAAAAGCAAACTAACCCACAACTTAGAGTTAGATGTAATAATAGAATTGTAAGGACATAAAATTGTTAATATTATTAAGGAAATATTGTAATGAAAGAGATAGTACGGTAGTGAGATAATAATTAGAGGGATTACCCATTCAGAAACACTTAAAAAAACAAAAAAATTTGTGAAGTGCAAAATGAAAGTGTAAAAACCACAAAGTGTAGTAATAAAGAAGGTACACTAATTAAATTATAATTAACTATAAATAATTTAAAAGTGAAGGTGATGATTGAATGAAAATAGTGTAAGATATAGAATGTTAATATTATGAAAAATAGTGAAGGATAAAGAAAATAAACACTTAATAAATCTATAAAGAACACTAAAGGTTTAACAGTGAAAAATAATAGTGAATAAGTATGTTGTGAAAAATAGTATTAAGTATAAACTATAAAGTAAGATGTATTGAACACTGGAAAGTGATAATCACAGTGGTAATTAAAACAAAAAATATTATCAATAAGTTTAAAAATATGTAATCATATTTAAAAGGGAGAATCCCAGGAAAGAGTAAATAGAAAGTGTTAACATGGAGGGAAGGTAAAGATTGTTTAAAAATTAAAGAGTTAGAAACAAATCAAAAAACACCCATGTTATAAGAGATCATTATAAGTTCATAAAAGTGATGTTGTTTATCACAATAAAAAAATAATATAAAATAAGATGTATTGTAAACAAAGATTAGCAAATAATAGTTAAATAATTATTTATGAATTGGATATGGCTGTAAGAATTATACAGACCATAGGCCTACATATTATATGTAATAAGATCAAAAAAGTAGTGAATAATAGCCACCTTGTTATTATTGGCAAAGGAAATAAATAAAAACGTTAAGAAATGTATGACTAGAAAACGAGGAAACCCAAATAGTAAACAATTATGTATAAAATAATAGTGACAAGATAATAACACATAAACAGACCCAAAACACAACACAATCAATTATAATAACAAAATAAAGCCCATTAGGCTGAAATGAAATTAATTTAAATGAAATAAATCAAATACCATAATGGCTACTTAGGCCTATGAAAATGCCTAACTGTCAGAAACAAACAACTACAAATTATAACAAATTAACAAAGAAATTAGCAAATCTGAGGTGAAGGATTCACCAAGAATAAATTGTAAATCATTCGTAAAACAAAATATTATAATAAGCATTTGTATACAAAAAGAAATGTAATTAACAAGTATTAACATAATTGTAAAAACATAAAAACCTGACTAACCCAAACTTGTGGGGTATCAAAATAATCTAGGAAAGGAAATACATACTATAGTGACAATATTTAATAATCAGGAAGGAAGATAGAGGAGTAACAGCAGTCAGAAGATATACGAATAATTCAAATTTTGATAACAATGTATCATATCAAAATCAGCCAATCAGAATTATTCAGTTACCATTGGAACGGACGTTGGTGGCGAAAATTACCGTTGAATACCGTTACTCGTGAAGCGTCAGTCAAGCAGTACAGAAGCCAAAGTTTGGAAGACCGATTTTCTAATAAAATAATGTAAAACAGTAATCGAAGTTTATAACCATGACGGTATAAGAAGCAGACGACCCATTTATAGCAGCCCATTCAAGATCCAGGATAATTGAAACTGAAAATTAACAGAAAAGTATGACCAGATACTCTATGAAAAGGACGCCCGACCTAATGAAGTCCAAAAATTAAAGAAATTAGAACTTATTGCAGCCAAATCTTATTCCGAACCAGTGAATGAAAACGCCATGTGTTAAGTACAATTGAATTACCTATTTCCAAAAACCTAATCACTCTAAATTTTACTAAAGGTAAATTTATCTCACTATAAACCGAATATTTCTCTTTCACAGATTATTTAAGTAAAATAAAACTCACTGAAAATTTATTAACATAAAATATAACTTATTATTTAAACACGAACTTTCAAAACACATTTAACGACACTACAGAACAGATTGTAACATCACACATTATTATTTATGTACACTTAGAGTAAGGTAAAATATTTTTATTGTAACCATAGGAATTCTTTATCTCATAATCAAAAGAATCCCACGATTTTGGAACGAAAATAATTGTATAACTAAACGTTACACAGCCATACTGGTGCTGATCGTTCCTTAATCGATTCGTCAGCCTTGAGAGGAAGTGTTTCATGTAAAAAGTCGGTGCAGATTTATTATAATATAATTGTCAAATTGAATATTTTAATTATCACCCATTAAAAATAACTATTACAGGGAGTAACCGTTGTTATTATTTCATAGGGCGTGCATTACATTATTTTACTTGTGTTATTTACGAAGACTAGGTTTGGTGAGCAGCGCTCAAGTCGTCATCTGCACAGCTGTCTATACAATCCAGACGGCAGTACGAGCGGGAATTATTTGAACGCCCCGACCGTCACACTTGAAAACACTGTATCAAGTAATTTTAATTGGTTTAATAAACAATGTGGCGCCACCCGGGATTAATACACCCCTATAAGTAAACAGGTAAGGTTACTGCCGTGTTATACTGGTGATTAACGCAACGCTACGGACATCGTTAGCAGCAACCATTGAAGTAACGACCCCATTGCGAGACGAACGCACTAACACTTAATACACATACAAAACTGGTGTACATTTACAGATATGACCGAATCTCTTCGTTACAGATTGACGAACCCAACGTGTGGCATTAGAACACGGGGAATCCACATAGCGTACTTCGTTACAGATTGGCGCCCAACGTAATGAGGCTAGAAAAGACGACTAGCGGCGATTATGAAAAGACATCATATGGTTACAAGATTCGACATTAAGAAAGGAACCAACCAAGAAGAAATGGAAGAAATTGAAGAAATGATCGGAGGATTGTTCGAAGAGGATCCCCAGGAGGACCAACCAGAAAGTCCAACACTACCTGAACCGGAAATAGAAGTAGTAGTTGACGTCCAACCAGTCAAACCAACTGAAGAAGTGAAATTAGATAGCTTGATGAGAACGATGATGGAGCAATTAGTAGAAAAAGACAAGACAAGGAAGAATTGAATAAAAAATTAGAATCATTGCAAGAGGTAAGGAAAGAAGACAGGGAATTCTTCAGACAAGATAGTGAAGAGTTGAAGAAACAAATCAAGGAAGACATAGAGCTCCTGAATAATAAGATGGAGAGCAATCATGAAGCCCTGAAGAGAAGCCAAGACATATTAGAAAAGAAGAGCGAGGAGCTGAAGAGGCAAATAAAGAAGGATCTTGAGATATTAAATAACAAGATTGAAAATAATAGCGAAACAATCCAAAGACAGTTGAAGGAAGATGGTGAGAAGAACAGAGAATAATTCAGATTCATGCTAGTAGAGTTTCGTGAAGAAGTCAAACGGACAAAAACAGGGATGAATAAGAGATGGGAAGAAACAAATTATCCAGCAGATCAACTTAATGAAACAGTAGATAGTGATTTCAAACCATTGAATGAAACACTGGACACCACTTCTGAAGGTAGTAAGGAGATGGAAATTGTAGAAGAAACAAGTGTATTGTTTTCTGAAAATAAAGATAACAATAACACCGAGAAAATCAAGCGCATAAAAACCAACAGTAGAAGAGAAAGAAAGAAGAGTCGGATAATTAAGAAGAATAAGAAAACAGAGGAAATGGGGAAGGTATATAAAAAGAAACTAATAAAAACCCGAGAAGAATTAGAAATGGTGAAGAAAGGACTGATTGAGGTATTTAATTTACCAATTACTGACTGGAGAGAAATAATAAAATATAAAGATTGTAGGAGAAATCTAAAGGAAATTATAGAAGAAATCCACAAAGAACCAGTGAACAAAAACTTCTACAATTCTCTTGTTAAATGTAAATGACCAGAAATGGAAATACCGAATAAAAAAGCAATAATAACGTTAACAAAGGAGGTACCATTAACAACTTCTTTGATTAATCAAAGTGTAGCGAATGAAGCAGTCATGGAGGCAAATGAACATATGATAGTAGAGGAATTGTGGTACAAGACAGAAGAAACCTATATCACAAGAACGAAAATAGTTCTACACACCATTGTCTTCCGAACCACAAGCGCAGATGAAATGATGGACCATGGGTAAACTAAGCGAAGATACCGCACACCAAGAAAAGGGACTGATCTTCAAATTACCGACCAAGCAAACCAAGGGAGAGGAAGGAGCATTAAATTGACACAACCAATTTAGAATCACCAAAACAAGAATCGACAAGAAACGACTAAGACGAATTAAATGAGAAATAATAAACCATAATAAATAAATTTAAAAGTTATCCAGAATAAATGTAGTACATCTAACATTTGAAGGAGTAGAGAAGAAAGACAACAAAGAGTGTAATATACAAGAGAAGGCAATAATAATGAAGGAGAAAAAGAGAAGATCACATTACAAAAAAGTATAAATAACAAGGTCCAATGTATAGTAATATGTATCACCCTATGTCATCACAAAGGATAATGGAAACAATACTTATGAGATAAGTAATATAACCACCAAGAAAATAAAAGGAGTTTACAATCAAGCTTCAATCAAAAAGTTTTATGAAGAAAAATAAATTACAATAAATAAAATGAAAAAAAGGCCAAAATTCAAAAATTATGTGAGCACAACTTACAACCATATTTCGATGACTTATGAGGCCTAATATAAAGTATTAAAAAAGGAATAAGTTACACAAATTCCTACAAAGTAAGATCAGCTTACAATCAAATAAAGTTGACATATAAAGTATAAAATAAAAAATGATAATAAAGGAATAAGTTACAAAAATTCCTATAAAGTAAGAAAAATTAACTTACAAAAAATATTAAGAATAATGGTTAAAACAAAATAAAATAAACAAAAATAAAATCAAGCAAAAACTGCTGAGATAAATAACTAAAATTACAATGAATTTAATGTATTCAAAGAAAAAAAAAAAATCAGAACTGGTACAAGGAAAAAGAGTTACATTATAAAACAAATATACAGAAAATGGCTAAAGCAGAATATTGCTAAACAACCAAGAAAAAGAATAAAAATGTCTAAGATAATTAAAATGATCACAAGAAGAATAGAAAAACAAACTAATGAAAAGTTAGATATAATGAAATTAACATATGAATAAATAAAAAACAATCAACTGTATGAGTAGATGACAGTATATAGCAAAGGTATAGCGGAAGGAAGAATGAGTAAAAGGCCAAAGTGATCTAAAAACAAACCACAAGGTGGACAATCCCAAAATATATTATTATCATTAATTTAAGTCACAAATTGACAAAAAAGGTATTTAAGATTGACTGTTGAAAAGTCCAGCAATCAAAATAAACTGAGCAGAGATGATGTTCCTCTGGTCTCAGAAAAAATGAGTAGTAAGGGAAGAAACCAGCTACTAAAAAGTTAGGGAAAAATTATATAAAAGGGAGAACACACTGATGCAAATAAATAGAAAACCAGATCCAAATAAAATGGAATGAATCAAGTAAGAAGAGAAATAAGAATGGAGAAACAAACAAGAAAGAAAAGGAAAAAGATTATATATAACTGATAATTTCATAAAAAACTATACTAGTGTTTTATCAAAATGATCAATTTTGAAGGAGAGGCATTATGTTACAACACAAATAAGCCAACCCAATACCAGGGATGAAAAAGATAATTTGGAATATAAAATAATAAGTAATATAAAATAAAATGCTTAATGTAAATAAAATATAAAGACAATGACTCGACAAACGACGACATAACCCAACCCAAGTGATTGACCCAACAAAAGGAAACAAAAGAAGGAGGGAACCATGAAAAACAAACGAGAATAAAACCAAAGAAGAGAAGAACGTGATTAACCAAACCAAAAACCCAAACAAAAATGAAACAAGTTCATGGAATTAAATGACTCAATGTAACACGTTAAAATGAACCCAAAGGAGAAGGTGGAAAAACCAAGGTATTAACCAAATACAATGAAAATGAAGAAGGAGGGAAATAGATAAAAATGAAAACCAATAATGATAAACAAACAAGTAATAAAGCATATGAGCAGGAGAAATAATGCACTCAAAAGTAATATTGGAACCAAGACCAATAATTAACCTATGGGAAAGGAAGAAGTAAATGTCATTATCCATTAATGGACAATAATAATCTAGGGAAGAAACCCTATTAAAATATGTTAAAGATAATAATAAAAAGCAAACTAACCCACAACTTAGAGTTAGATGTAATAATAGAATTGTAAGGACATAAAATTGTTAATATTATTAAGGAAATATTGTAATGAAAGAGGTAAAAAACAAAAACATTTGTGAAGTGCAAAATGAAAGTGTAAAAACCCCAAAGTGTAGTAATAAAGAAGGTACACTAATTAAATTATAATTAACTATAAATAATTTAAAAGTGAAGGTGATGATTGAATGAAAATAGTGTAAGATATAGAATGTTAATATTATGAAAAATAGTGAAGGATAAAGAAAATAAACACTTAATAAATCTATAAAGAACACTAAAGGTTTAACAGTGAAAAATAATAGTGAATAAGTATGTTGTGAAAAATAGTATTAAGTATAAACTATAAAGTAAGATGTATTGAACACTGGAAAGTGATAATCACAGTGGTAATTAAAACAAAAAATATTATCAATAAGTTTAGAAATATGTAATCATATTTAAAAGGGAGAATCCCAGGAAAGAGTAAATAGAAAGTGTTAACATGGAGGGAAGGTAAAGATTGTTTAAAAATTAAAGAGTTAGAAACAAATCAAAAAACACCCATGTTATAAGAGATCATTATAAGTTCATAAAAGTGATGTTGTTTATCACAATAAAAAAATAATATAAAATAAGATGTATTGTAAACAAAGATTAGCAAATAATAGTTAAATAATTATTTATGAATTGGATATGGCTGTAAGAATTATACAGACCATAGGCCTACATATTATATGTAATAAGATCAAAAAAGTAGTGAATAATAGCCACCTTGTTATTATTGGCAAAGGAAATAAATAAAAACGTTAAGAAATGTATGACTAGAAAACGAGGAAACCCAAATAGTAAACAATTATGTATAAAATAATAGTGACAAGATAATAACACATAAACAGACCCAAAACACAACACAATCAATTATAATAACAAAATAAAGCCCATTAGGCTGAAATGAAATGTAATTTAAATGAAATAAATCAAATACCATAATGGCTACTTAGGCCTATGAAAATGCCTAACTGTCAGAAACAAACAACTACAAATTATAACAAATTAACAAAGAAATTAGCAAATCTGAGGTGAAGGATTCACCAAGAATAAATTGTAAATCATTCGTAAAACAAAATATTATAATAAGCATTTGTATACAAAAAGAAATGTAATTAACAAGTATTAACATAATTGTAAAAACATAAAAACCTGACTAACCCAAACTTGTGGGGTATCAAAATAATCTAGGAAAGGAAATACATACTATAGTGACAATATTTAATAATCAGGAAGGAAGATAGAGGAGTAACAGCAGTCAGAAGATATACGAATAATTCAAATTTTGATAACAATGTATCATATCAAAATCAGCCAATCAGAATTATTCAGTTACCATTGGAACGGACGTTGGTGGCGAAAATTACCGTTGAATACCGTTACTCGTGAAGCGTCAGTCAAGCAGTACAGAAGCCAAAGTTTGGAAGACCAATTTTCTAATAAAATAATGTAAAACAGTAATCGAAGTTTATAACCATGACGGTATAAGAAGCAGACGACCCATTTATAGCAGTCCATTCAAGATCCAGGATAATTGAAACTGAAAATTAACAGAAAAGTATGACCAGATACTCTATGAAAAGGACGCCCGACCTAATGAAGTCCAAAAATTAAAGAAATTAGAACTTATTGCAGCCCAATCTTATTCCGAACCAGTGAATGAAAACGCCATGTGTTAAGTACAATTGAATTACCTATTTCCAAAAACCTAATCACTCTAAATTTTACTAAAGGTAAATTTATCTCACTATAAACCGAATATTTCTCTTTCACAGATTATTTAAGTAAAATAAAACTCACTGAAAATTTATTAACATAAAATATAACTTATTATTTAAACACGAACTTTCAAAACACATTTAACGACACTACAGAACAGATTGTAACATCACACATTATTATTTATGTACACTTAGAGTAAGGTAAAATATTTTTATTGTAACCATAGGAATTCTTTATCTCATAATCAAAAGAATCCCACGATTTTGGAACGAAAATAATTGTATAACTAAACGTTACACAGCCATACTGGTGCTGATCGTTCCTTAATCGATTCGTCAGCCTTGAGAGGAAGTGTTTCATGTAAAAAGTCGGTGCAGATTTATTATAATATAATTGTCAAATTGAATATTTTAATTATCACCCATTAAAAATAACTATTACAGGGAGTAACCGTTGTTATTATTTCATAGGGAGTGCATTACATTATTTTACTTGTGTTTATTTACGAAGACTAGGTTTGGTGAGCAGCGCTCAAGTCGTCATTTGCACAGCTGTCTATACAATCCTACGGCAGTACGAGCGGGAATTATTTGAACGCCCCGACCGTCACACTTGAAAACACTGTATCAAGTAATTTTAATTGGTTTAATAAACAATGTGGCGCCATCCGGGATTAATACACCCCTATAAGTAAACAGGTAAGGTTACTGCCGTGTTATACTGGTGATTAACGCAACGCTACGGACATCGTTAGCAGCAACCATTGAAGTAACGACCCCAGTGCGAGACGAACGCACTAACACTTAATACACATACAAAACTGGTGTACATTTACAGATATGACCGAATCTCTTCGTTACAGATTGACGAACCCAACGTGTGGCATTAGAACACGGGGAATCCACATAGCGTACTTCGTTACAGATTGGCGCCCAACGTAATGAGGCTAGAAAAGACGACTAGCGGCGATTATGAAAAGACATCATATGGTTACAAGATTCGACATTAAGAAAGGAACCAACCAAGAAGAAATGGAAGAAATTGAAGAAATGATCGGAGGATTGTTCGAAGAGGATCCCCAGGAGGACCAACCAGAAAGTCCAACACTACCTGAACCGGAAATAGAAGTAGTAGTTGACGTCCAACCAGTCAAACCAACTGAAGAAGTGAAATTAGATAGCTTGATGAGAACGATGATGGAGCAATTAGTAGAAAAAGACAAGACAAGGAAGAATTGAATAAAAAATTAGAATCATTGCAAGAGGTAAGGAAAGAAGACAGGGAATTCTTCAGACAAGATAGTGAAGAGTTGAAGAAACAAATCAAGGAAGACATAGAGCTCCTGAATAATAAGATGGAGAGCAATCATGAAGCCCTGAAGAGAAGCCAAGACATATTAGAAAAGAAGAGCGAGGAGCTGAAGAGGCAAATAAAGAAGGATCTTGAGATATTAAATAACAAGATTGAAAATAATAGCGAAACAATCCAAAGACAGTTGAAGGAAGATGGTGAGAAGAACAGAGAATAATTCAGATTCATGCTAGTAGAGTTTCGTGAAGAAGTCAAACGGACAAAAACGGATGAATAAGAGATGGGAAGAAACAAATTATCCGGCAGATCAACTTAATGAAACAGTAGATAGTGATTTCAAACCATTGAATGAAACACTGGACACCACTTCTGAAGGTAGTAAGGAGATGGAAATTGTAGAAGAAACAAGTGTATTGTTTTCTGAAAATAAAGATAACAATAACACCGAGAAAATCAAGCGCATAAAAACCAACAGTAGAAGAGAAAGAAAGAAGAGTCGGATAATTAAGAAGAATAAGAAAACAGAGGAAATGGGGAAGGTATATAAAAAGAAACTAATAAAAACCCGAGAAGAATTAGAAATGGTGAAGAAAGGACTGATTGAGGTATTTAATTTACCAATTACTGACTGGAGAGAAATAATAAAATATAAAGATTGTAGGAGAAATCTAAAGGAAATTATAGAAGAAATCCACAAAGAACCAGTGAACAAAAACTTCTACAATTCTCTTGTTAAATGTAAATGACCAGAAATGGAAATACCGAATAAAAAAGCAATAATAACGTTAACAAAGGAGGTACCATTAACAACTTCTTTGATTAATCAAAGTGTAGCGAATGAAGCAGTCATGGAGGCAAATGAACATATGATAGTAGAGGAATTGTGGTACAAGACAGAAGAAACCTATATCACAAGAACGAAAATAGTTCTACACACCATTGTCTTCCGAACCACAAGCGCAGATGAAATGATGGACCATGGGTAAACTAAGCGAAGATACCGCACACCAAGAAAAGGGACTGATCTTCGAATTACCGACCAAGCAAACCAAGGGAGAGGAAGGAGCATTAAATTGACACAACCAATTTAGAATCACCAAAACAAGAATCGACAAGAAACGACTAAGACGAATTAAATGAGAAATAATAAACCATAATAAATAAATTTAAAAGTTATCCAGAATAAATGTAGTACATCTAACATTTGAAGGAGTAGAGAAGAAAGACAACAAAGAGTGTAATATACAAGAGAAGGCAATAATAATGAAGGAGAAAAAGAGAAGATCACATTACAAAAAAGTATAAATAACAAGGTCCAATGTATAGTAATATGTATCACCCTATGTCATCACAAAGGATAATGGAAACAATACTTATGAGATAAGTAATATAACCACCAAGAAAATAAAAGGAGTTTACAATCAAGCTTCAATCAAAAAGTTTTATGAAGAAAAATAAATTACAATAAATAAAATGAAAAAAAGGCCAAAATTCAAAAATTATGTGAGCACAACTTACAACCATATTTCGATGACTTATGAGGCCTAATATAAAGTATTAAAAAAGGAATAAGTTACACAAATTCCTACAAAGTAAGATCAGCTTACAATCAAATAAAGTTGACATATAAAGTATAAAATAAAAAATGATAATAAAGGAATAAGTTACAAAAATTCCTATAAAGTAAGAAAAATTAACTTACAAAAAATATTAAGAATAATGGTTAAAACAAAATAAAATAAACAAAAATAAAATCAAGCAAAAACTGCTGAGATAAATAACTAAAATTACAATGAATTTAATGTATTCAAAGAAAAAAAAAAAATCAGAACTGGTACAAGGAAAAAGAGAGTTACATTATAAAACAAATATACAGAAAATGGCTAAAGCAGAATATTGCTAAACAACCAAGAAAAAGAATAAAAATGTCTAAGATAATTAAAATGATCACAAGAAGAATAGAAAAACAAACTAATGAAAAGTTAGATATAATGAAATTAACATATGAATAAATAAAAAACAATCAACTGTATGAGTAGATGACAGTATATAGCAAAGGTATAGCGGAAGGAAGAATGAGTAAAAGGCCAAAGTGATCTAAAAACAAACCACAAGGTGGACAATCCCAAAATATATTATTATCATTAATTTAAGTCACAAATTGACAAAAAAGGTATTTAAGATTGACTGTTGAAAAGTCCAGCAATCAAAATAAACTGAGCAGAGATGATGTTCCTCTGGTCTCAGAAAAAATGAGTAGTAAGGGAAGAAACCAGCTACTAAAAAGTTAGGGAAAAATTATATAAAAGGGAGAACACACTGATGCAAATAAATAGAAAACCAGATCCAAATAAAATGGAATGAATCAAGTAAGAAGAGAAATAAGAATGGAGAAACAAACAAGAAAGAAAAGGAAAAAGATTATATATAACTGATAATTTCATAAAAAACTATACTAGTGTTTTATCAAAATGATCAATTTTGAAGGAGAGGCATTATGTTACAACACAAATAAGCCAACCCAATACCAGGGATGAAAAAGATAATTTGGAATATAAAATAATAAGTAATATAAAATAAAATGCTTAATGTAAATAAAATATAAAGACAATGACTCGACAAACGACGACATAACCCAACCCAAGTGATTGACCCAACAAAAGGAAACAAAAGAAGGAGGGAACCATGAAAAACAAACGAGAATAAAACCAAAGAAGAGAAGAACGTGATTAACCAAACCAAAAACCCAAACAAAAATGAAACAAGTTCATGGAATTAAATGACTCAATGTAACACGTTAAAATGAACCCAAAGGAGAAGGTGGAAAAACCAAGGTATTAACCAAATACAATGAAAATGAAGAAGGAGGGAAATAGATAAAAATGAAAACCAATAATGATAAACAAACAAGTAATAAAGCATATGAGCAGGAGAAATAATGCACTCAAAAGTAATATTGGAACCAAGACCAATAATTAACCTATGGGAAAGGAAGAAGTAAATGTCATTATCCATTAATGGACAATAATAATCTAGGGAAGAAACCCTATTAAAATATGTTAAAGATAATAATAAAAAGCAAACTAACCCACAACTTAGAGTTAGATGTAATAATAGAAATGTAAGGACATAAAATTGTTAATATTATTAAGGAAATATTGTAATGAAAGAGGTAAAAAACAAAAACATTTGTGAAGTGCAAAATGAAAGTGTAAAAACCCCAAAGTGTAGTAATAAAGAAGGTACACTAATTAAATTATAATTAACTATAAATAATTTAAAAGTGAAGGTGATGATTGAATGAAAATAGTGTAAGATATAGAATGTTAATATTATGAAAAATAGTGAAGGATAAAGAAAATAAACACTTAATAAATCTATAAAGAACACTAAAGGTTTAACAGTGAAAAATAATAGTGAATAAGTATGTTGTGAAAAATAGTATTAAGTATAAACTATAAAGTAAGATGTATTGAACACTGGAAAGTGATAATCACAGTGGTAATTAAAACAAAAAATATTATCAATAAGTTTAGAAATATGTAATCATATTTAAAAGGGAGAATCCCAGGAAAGAGTAAATAGAAAGTGTTAACATGGAGGGAAGGTAAAGATTGTTTAAAAATTAAAGAGTTAGAAACAAATCAAAAAACACCCATGTTATAAGAGATCATTATAAGTTCATAAAAGTGATGTTGTTTATCACAATACAAAAAAAAAATATAAAATAAGATGTATTGTAAACAAAGATTAGCAAATAATAGTTAAATAATTATTTATGAATTGGATATGGCTGTAAGAATTATACAGACCATAGGCCTACATATTATATGTAATAAGATCAAAAAAGTAGTGAATAATAGCCACCTTGTTATTATTGGCAAAGGAAATAAATAAAAACGTTAAGAAATGTATGACTAGAAAACGAGGAAACCCAAATAGTAAACAATTATGTATAAAATAATAGTGACAAGATAATAACACATAAACAGACCCAAAACACAACACAATCAATTATAATAACAAAATAAAGCCCATTAGGCTGAAATGAAATGTAATTTAAATGAAATAAATCAAATACCATAATGGCTACTTAGGCCTATGAAAATGCCTAACTGTCAGAAACAAACAACTACAAATTATAACAAATTAACAAAGAAATTAGCAAATCTGAGGTGAAGGATTCACCAAGAATAAATTGTAAATCATTCGTAAAACAAAATATTATAATAAGCATTTGTATACAAAAAGAAATGTAATTAACAAGTATTAACATAATTGTAAAAACATAAAAACCTGACTAACCCAAACTTGTGGGGTATCAAAATAATCTAGGAAAGGAAATACATACTATAGTGACAATATTTAATAATCAGGAAGGAAGATAGAGGAGTAACAGCAGTCAGAAGATATACGAATAATTCAAATTTTGATAACAATGTATCATATCAAAATCAGCCAATCAGAATTATTCAGTTACCATTGGAACGGACGTTGGTGGCGAAAATTACCGTTGAATACCGTTACTCGTGAAGCGTCAGTCAAGCAGTACAGAAGCCAAAGTTTGGAAGACCAATTTTCTAATAAAATAATGTAAAACAGTAATCGAAGTTTATAACCATGACGGTATAAGAAGCAGACGACCCATTTATAGCAGTCCATTCAAGATCCAGGATAATTGAAACTGAAAATTAACAGAAAAGTATGACCAGATACTCTATGAAAAGGACGCCCGACCTAATGAAGTCCAAAAATTAAAGAAATTAGAACTTATTGCAGCCCAATCTTATTCCGAACCAGTGAATGAAAACGCCATGTGTTAAGTACAATTGAATTACCTATTTCCAAAAACCTAATCACTCTAAATTTTACTAAAGGTAAATTTATCTCACTATAAACCGAATATTTCTCTTTCACAGATTATTTAAGTAAAATAAAACTCACTGAAAATTTATTAACATAAAATATAACTTATTATTTAAACACGAACTTTCAAAACACATTTAACGACACTACAGAACAGATTGTAACATCACACATTATTATTTATGTACACTTAGAGTAAGGTAAAATATTTTTATTGTAACCATAGGAATTCTTTATCTCATAATCAAAAGAATCCCACGATTTTGGAACGAAAATAATTGTATAACTAAACGTTACACAGCCATACTGGTGCTGATCGTTCCTTAATCGATTCGTCAGCCTTGAGAGGAAGTGTTTCATGTAAAAAGTCGGTGCAGATTTATTATAATATAATTGTCAAATTGAATATTTTAATTATCACCCATTAAAAATAACTATTACAGGGAGTAACCGTTGTTATTATTTCATAGGGAGTGCATTACATTATTTTACTTGTGTTTATTTACGAAGACTAGGTTTGGTGAGCAGCGCTCAAGTCGTCATTTGCACAGCTGTCTATACAATCCAGACGGCAGTACGAGCGGGAATTATTTGAACGCCCCGACCGTCACACTTGAAAACACTGTATCAAGTAATTTTAATTGGTTTAATAAACAATGTGGCGCCATCCGGGATTAATACACCCCTATAAGTAAACAGGTAAGGTTACTGCCGTGTTATACTGGTGATTAACGCAACGCTACGGACATCGTTAGCAGCAACCATTGAAGTAACGACCCCAGTGCGAGACGAACGCACTAACACTTAATACACATACAAAACTGGTGTACATTTACAGATATGACCGAATCTCTTCGTTACAGATTGACGAACCCAACGTGTGGCATTAGAACACGGGGAATACACATAGCCTACTTCGTTACAATGTCTATAATTAATATTCTGAAAGCGCTGGTTTGCGAAGAAAAATAAATTTATGTTTGTAGCTAGTTTCTTTAGTTTGTTAAACAATGTATGAGAATATTACTAAAACTAAATGTGTAAAGGAGGACGGAGTAATGGTTCCGTTTGTATTTTATGATGATATGCATATTGTTTTATTTTATGGAAAAATTTGAATTCTAATCTAATAAAATAAGATAAATTTGGTTGAAGTAAATGAATTTTTATTTATGTCAAACAACCATTTTGCTTTTCAGCGAGTCCAACCGAACCCTGGACCTGGTAAGTGAAATTTCCGATGTTGGTAGTCATTAAAGATGGCAGCTAAAATAGTCAAAAATTAATATTGTAAACAAAGTTTGATAATAAAGTATAAATAAATATTAAAAGGTAAATAAGTTGTTACAGTTTCTAGAAAAGTTAAATATTGAATAGTAAGAAAACTTCTACATTTGAAAGAGAGAAAAAAATGGTAAAATCAAAGTCAGGTTAGAATCATTTTAAGTTGACACCGCACTTTTATTGTTAACAGTATAAAATTGGACAGCTGAAATTACAGATTTTTGAATAAGTGTAGTTTTATAAACAATATAGTGGATATCAAGATGAGATAACAACCACAAAAACCTATTTTATACAATCATTGTATTGTAATGTTAAGTACAATGATCATAGAGTGAAACATAGTGAGGTAGCTAAGATTGTATGCATGTCAGAAAGTTTGAACATAATGTTTTATACAAATATTTGAGACATAGTTTCTGAATGTGTTGTCGTTGAATAAAAAATTTGAACAAAAGAGTTCCAAAACTGTGCTTAAAATTCGTTAAATGTGATTGAAAGAACTTTTTATGTTGTCATATAACTGTGAATGAAACAATGAAGTTGTTTATACATACCAAGAATGAAAGAACTATCAAATCAATTGATATGTCCTTGTGAAAGTGTCAAACCAAACTAAATTCAGTTAAGTCTGCTGAAAGGTTGTGACAACTGTTTTTTGCAGGAGTGTGAATCTGATAGTAATAATTGATTGTTTGGAAAAACAATAAAAGGGCAAAATTACACAGCATTAGTAAACCATTTTGACTCAGAATCAACAAAATACATCTATACTTTCTTTTCTAAAATAGAAATTTAATAATCTACACTTGTATTTTAAAATGATCCATCCATCAGGTGGTTGTTTGTAAGTATTGAAACATAACTTTTCTGTAAATTAAGCTTCAACACTGATAATGCCATGTTTCAAATTATGCTGAAGTGTTTAGTGCTAATAAGAAAACTTGTGTGGTAAAAAAGTATTATTAAAGCAATTCCAGCTCATACAGGTTGTGTTGTTGTTTTCAGGACATTTACCTCATTCAACCAAAAATAGACATTGTAATTTGTAATATTGTACAGTGATATTGCAGTATTGTATATTGTAAAAATACGTACAGTCTGATTCATGAAAATTTACATGTCGTATATATTTCAGAACATTTTTGTATACATACACTATTACCGTTGGACTCTACTTTGATATGCAAATTGTAACGGGCCAAATTTGAGGGTTATTTTATTTTATTGAATTTCTGGGATTTTATAAAAAATATTTGTAAAGTTTTAATTTCCACTTAGTGACCAGCCACGTGTTGGATGGTAAGAACAGTGTTATAACAAAGGAACGAAATACGCCTCGACCATTGTGCAATCGCGAACCAGGAATGCACAGCCTCAGTTTCCAAGAACTTTGTAAGTGTGTGACAGCGCGCCCATATGCATCACATGACCATGCGCGCTGACTGACGCCTGGGTGAACCAGCAAAGATGGTGAAGAGCACATTTTCTGTTCACTTAATTTACCTTGCTGGCGGATGTAGAACCTAAGTCACGCCCATCTTGTGACGTCAGTCAGTGCCGAGTGAATATCATAGACGATCAGCACACAAAAACTTACATGGACTGAATAGGACGAAGCTACGGCGAACAACGGTGAGGCTTTGTCTTCCATCAAAAAGACGAAATTGAGTTGGCCGCGAGCATATAGCGGTTCTGCGCAGTCCGACACAGACAGTACCGGCCGGTACAGCCACACGGGGCTACTTTTTACAAAATTTTAAAATGTACCAGTAAAAAAGTGAATTAACAGTTTCAAACAAGTGGCAGTGATGTGAGTCAACGGAAGGACACCAACTCGTATATTGTTTGCGGGACGTCAATGAAGTTATACAGGAAATAAATCGAGGTTGCGTGGACGCCTCGTGTCGGCTTGGGGTATATGTTTCAATTTATATAGCAATGGGGTACATATTTTAATAACGGGGGTTTTTAAGAATGTGAGAGAGAGAGAGAGCAGACTGGGCTATCTTTATAGTTATAAGTAATATAATTTAATTATGACCATATAAAACGTATTGAAAAAATGTATGAAATTTTTAAATTAATTTGAAAATTTTATTGGTAAAAGAATAGTACAACCTTTTTTAATAATTGCTCATTAAAAAAATATTCATTCTCTTCAAAAAATGAGTGGAGTACATTATTACAAAAAACCCGTAACACATGTTTGTATCTTACGTTCGTGTGAGAAGAATCCTGGACCCAGAAAGAATCTTTGCAGGTAGGTGAAATAAAATTTATGTATTGATATGTTGTAAAAGTGTAATTAACGTCACAATGGCGCCCGAACAGGGACGATTTTATAAATTAAAAAATTGTTTAGATAAAATCCACACCTATAAAGATGCAAACGTGTGTTTAAGGTTAGCGTAATAAAATAAAAGTGCGTCATTTACGCAAAATTGACATGAAATAGAAAGTGTATTAAAAAAAAAAAAATTAAATTAAAGTATTCTAAGTATCAAGTATAAAATAAGAAATGGCAGATAATAATGAAGTCAGCTTCTCTGACAGTCAGACCGAGAGTCAAATAAATACCGACTCAGGTATCCAAACAGAGTCAATGTTAACAAGTAGTAATAACGAAGTCAGCTTCGTTGATAGAAATGTAGCAGCACAATCTACTCCAACGACAACACGAGTTAAAGAGTTGTCAATGGAAGATATGTTTAATTTCATGAAAACAATATCTGATAACTTGAGTAGTTTTAACGTGAAATTTGACGTTCAGAACAGCAAATTTGTGAACAGTAAAACGAAATTCAAGAATTTAAAAGTAGTGTAAATGAAAAATTAGAGGTACAGAATACCAAATTTGAGGAATTAAAAAATGAGATTCAAGAAATGAATAAATGTTTTGAAAATAATAATGAAATAATAAGAGCTAGTTTGAATAAATTAGAACAGAATATTGAGCGAATGGGAGTACATGTGACGAATCCAAACAAGAGTAATACTAACGAAAATTATAATGATATGTGTAAAAATGTGGTACTAGATAAAGAGTTAACAAATGATGATGATGATGTCAAAAATAATGAAAATAATATTCAGAATAGTAATGTATTTGAAAAAGTAGTATCAGAGAGTGATATGTTGAAAATAAATGATGAGAGTACTGATGAAGTTGTGGAATGTAATAATGAAATGTTAATGTGTGTTTATGAGTTAGAGAGAAAGTGGAAAGATAGTATAGTGGTAGAATGGGGGCAGAGGGTAAATTTTCCCCTTATTGGTAATGAACCAGAGTGTTCACAAGTGTTGTTTTTGAAGGGCAAGAGTCCCGTGTTAATAGAAGATTTGAGTTGTTTATTTTTGTTGTATAAGTTTATACCCTCTGTGTGGAATGATTTTATAAGTATGCGATGGTGTTATAATGAGATAAATTTAGATAGAGAATTGTGGGTTGAGAGAGAGATAGAATTATATAATTTAAAGAGAGATCATAATGAGTTGAAAGAGATGTTAAATGATATGAATTACTTATCTATTAAAATAAAGAGTGGAGATTATGTTGATGATATCTGTTTGAACAATAATGATTTAATTTACAATAAAAAAGTAACTAACCCGATAATGAATATTATTACTAAGGGAGACTTGACAGAATTACTTAATGTAGACTTGGTTCATGAGTATTGTGACAAAACGAATGAATTTGATTTTTTTGGTTATGACACACAAGACAGTAGTATGGGTGTCAATAAAATTGAAAAGTGTTATTTAGAACAAAGATTAATCTTTGACGATGGAGGCTAAACTATAAAACAATCAATGGACAATTTTAAATATTTTTGTTTTATGGTTTTGACCTCGCAACCTTGGACATTGAAGTGTGATATAACTGAGTAATAATGATGACGATTTGTAAATAAGTGTTTAATAAATTTATTTGTGTGTATTGTAAAATGTTAAGTAAACAATGTAGGTATGAAGGTAAGTGTTGTAATAGTAATATTAATATGTTGCAATTTAAATAAATAACAAAATTAATTTTGGAGACAGTAATTAGCGAATTGTAATTGTTTTGATGGCAATGGAACTTGTATTTTCAATAATTAATTTAATTAAAATGATTTGAGATGTGTTAAATGTTTTGATTGATTCAAAGATTATGTAATTGAATTTTTCTAATGAATGTAAATTATTTCAGGAGATGTGAATTTGGTAATTAACTGTTAAATTGTGTGATTTGAAATAACGTATTGTTAAATGTTTCAGAAGTTACGTGAAAGTATTGGTGTATATATTTTGTGTATGTCAGTTTAAATGGACTGTAAGTATAAAATTGATTATACTAATTAAATGGAATAAAAATGTATACAGATGTTTAACTTAATTGAAAGAATTTTAAATGTAGTAATGAAAGCAACTTGAGATAATAATTTAAAAATAATAATAACTGAAATATAAAGAGAAACAAAGGTTAACAATAATAAATTAAAAAAAAAATTTTTTTAAGGAATCTAATATTTAGAAAGTTATGAATGATTTAAATGATGATGGATAAAATGATTAATGAAAATTTTATATTATAATGTTGTATATAAAATTTTAATTTAGTTATTAAGGCGCTATTGCTGGGGTGGCCTGTGCCCCAGTAGATAGTGGAATGGGTTGGGGGTAACAGTGAGTGTTACCTCCATCGGAGGCCAACATGGCGAAAATGTGCGGCACACCTTTTTTGTACAATTGTACCATGATAGACTCTCGTGCCGTACATAGTGATGATGATATAGAACAGGCATTGAAATGAAGTTTGATTTCCCCGACTTTTCGGGCGATTACTGCCTTACCATGGTTAAGGCCTTACCTAATCATGGTTTTGGCTAGCGGTCAGCTATGGCCATAATCAAGTCCCTTGACCATAGCTGACTTGAAATTGGTTGATAGTAGAAATTAATAGGGGGGTGAAACTAGGGGAAATTCAGGAACTATGGAACAGCGGCTGCCACTCTGTCCGCGTGGGGACAGCAAAGCCAGGTGGTAGACCCGTTTTAAGGGCTTATCAATATAAAACAAGGATATGTCGATATCCACAATCTTTAAAATGTAAAGCCGAAGCAAAGACACAGAGATGTCCAATTCCTCCAACTATGCAGTCTTTGTGAAAGCAAATGGGCGCTACAGTCCTACATAAATTACAATAGTGTGTGTGGATTAGGAGGTTGTTCAGATGAACAACGAAATTAAATTTCATAACATAAAAAATGCTAACTCTAATTTTGCTCTAATTAAACGCTTGTATTCTGCTTGCATAAATAGGTGTTCATACGTTCAGTATAATGTGTTCATTCTGTATTTTAGAAATGTATTATTTTATTGTGTTAGAGGTAAGAATTGATAACAAATATGTGTTTTATATAATTTGTGATTTTGAAATGAGTATAACAAAGTAAATAACTAAACCGACTGGCAGGCGGTTTACATAATAGTACCAGAGTCAGAAAGAGGGGAAACAATGATGGTAGATGTAAGGATTGATAAAAAGATGTATTTCATGTAATTTGTGTAATTTTGAACTGTGTTTGCAGTAAGGTTGTTCACATGGCTAGGAATGTCAGCTGATCAGTAGTAAAATGTCACTGTTAAATTGTTCATTAACGTTCAAGGTAACTAATGTTTAAATATAATGTTTTAATGTGTTAAAGATGCTATTTCAAAGGATGATGGAAGTAATTGGACAAAGTTAAGATTTTAAATAATTTGTGAAAGTTAATAAGAGACAGATTGTGGGCGATTAATATTTTATTGGGACATATAGATCATTCCAAGTGGAAGTTAAAGTTAAAGTGGTAGTAGAGAGAATAATATTGTTTTGAATTAAGGTAATGTTGTTGTGAGTTAATGAAATAGAATTTGAGAAGTATTGATGTTGACACAGTAGTTATGGGGAATATATGTAGAGTATTGAGTGATATATTGATGTTTATAAATGATGATGTTATTTTGTAGTGGAAGTGAGGTAATTAGAATGAGATTTGGGGATGGTAATTTTGTAAGAGGGGATAGTGTAATGGTGGAGTCCGCAACAAAAAGGGTTGGGACGGGAAGGGACCGTTTGGCGCTGGAAAGGGTTACCTTAGGTAGGATCCAGGAACCAACATAAGGGAATGAGCTTTTGGGGGGGAGAAACACTTATCCTAAGTACAAAGGGTTAGAGAGTATTTTTTTTATATATCGAGAGAAAGTGGCGAATTGAGTTTAATAGTAAGTTGGGTTTAGAGATTGTTTGATGGATATTTTGATAGAGATGGGTGTCATGATAGTTAAAGTTGTTAGTGGTGTTAGAGTCAGAGGGAGAAAGATTATATATGTATAAATGCCAAGTGGCAGATCAAGCTAATATAAATAATTAAATCACCCAAAGTAATGGAGAATGAGATGATTCAATAAAGAGATTTATCGAAGTAAGAATATGAAATTTTGATTGAAACCAGTGACCAATTTTTGATAGTGTTTGAAAATCATGTAAAGCTATAAAGTGTTTATTTTGAATAATTTAAATATCAATTTGATTGTTAATTATAATAATATTTTGTTAATTTTAAATGTTTTCTTTTATTATGTTTTGTGTTTAAAGATAGAATTTTACAGATGTACAAGGTATCTTCAGATGTAACTTGTGTGTAACGTATGTAGGTCAAGGTTCTTGACTTGACCCAGTTTCGATCAGCTGATAGGTGAGGTCATATACTAGAGATGTTTAGCAAGGAAATAAAGCCAATTTTGCTTGGAATTAATTTGAATAATTTCAAAATAATTTCAATATGGAAAAAGGAATATATTTTAATAAATTTAAATCTTTGGAATTTAAAATTTTGAAAAAAAAAAATTTTCTTGATTTTGCGCCTGCCATCTAATTGATGTTTGTAAACTATGATTATTTTATTGTTCGTGTATTATTAGTATTTTTATTGAATTGTATTGTTAGGGCATATGTATAATCACATGTTTGGTTAAGGATGTTCCTATTTAAGAAATGTTCAATTTGTGTATTTTCTAATAACAAAAACTAATGAAGAGAATTTTTTTTGATAAAAGATTTTAGATTGATTTTTTGGATTATAACTTAAATGAAATGGTATAGCTAAAGATGTTTCAATGTTTACAGTATATAGTATAAGTGTGTGTGTGAGCCTAGTATCTGCTAAAGGCAGCCCAGTTTGCATATAAGGGGGAACATATCGGTTGAGGATCTGGCATGATATAAGCCCGGGATTTGGATTTTTGGGGTAGCATGTTAGAAGGTGAGGTGCGCTGTGGTGCGTATCTGTTCGATTTTTCGGTGTTGGGATCTTATACAGAGAAGTCCAATGATCTCGTTCAGGTGCGTCCATAGTCGCCGAGCCAGGGGGGTCGTTTACCCATGAGGTGTAACAGCAAGAGGGGGTGGTTGGCACCAGTTCCTCACCGGTCCTCTTAAGGGTTTTAGCAATGAGATTTCTTCTGTTTCGACAGAAGACCTCTCATTGGGGGGGGGTATTGTAACGGGCCAAATTTGAGGGTTATTTTATTTTATTGAATTTCTGGGATTTTATAAAAAATATTTGTAAAGTTCTAATTTCCACTTAGTGACCAGGCCACGTGTTGGATGGTAAGAACAGAGTTATAACAAAGGAACGAAATACGCCTCGACCATTGTGCAATCGCGAACCAGGAATGCACAGCCTCAGTTTCCAAGAACTTTGTAAGTGTGTGACAGCGCGCCCATATGCATCACATGACCATGCGCGCTGACTGACGCCTGGGTGAACCAGCAAAGATGGTGAAGAGCACATTTTCTGTTCACTTAATTTACCTTGCTGGCGGATGTAGAACCTAAGTCACGCCCATCTTGTGACGTCAGTCAGTGCCGAGTGAATATCATAGACGATCAGCACACAAAAACTTACATGGACTGAATAGGACGAAGCTACGGCGAACAACGGTGAGGCTTTGTCTTCCATCAAAAAGACGAAATTGAGTTGGCCGCGAGCATATAGCGGTTCTGCGCAGTCCGACACAGACAGTACCGGCCGGTACAGCCACACGGGGCTACTTTTTACAAAATTTTAAAATGTACCAGTAAAAAAGTGAATTAACAGTTTCAAACAAGTGGCAGTGATGTGAGTCAACGGAAGGACACCAACTCGTATATTGTTTGCGGGACGTCAATGAAGTTATACAGGAAATAAATCGAGGTTGCGTGGACGCCTCGTGTCGGCTTGGGGTATATGTTTCAATTTATATAGCAATGGGGTACATATTTTAATAACGGGGGTTTTTAAGAATGTGAGAGAGAGAGAGAGAGCAGACTGGGCTATCCTTATAGTTATAAGTAATATAATTTAATTATGACCGTATAAAACGTATTGAAAAAATGTATGAAAATTTTAAATTAATTTGAAAATTTTATTGGAAAAAGAATAGTACAACCTTTTTTAATAATTGCTCATTAAAAAAATATTAATTCTCTTAAAAAAATGAGTGGAGTACACTATTACAAAAAACCCGTAACACATGTTTGTATCTTACGTTCGTGCGAGAAGAATCCTGGACCCAGAAAGAATCTTTGCAGGTAGGTGAAATAAAATTTATGTATTGATATGTTGTAAAAGTGTAATTAACGTCACAAAATGAGTTTTCAGTTATTACATAATGAAGTTAATGAAGGTATGAGCCCAGCAGTTTATTTTAACAAGTGTGTTACAGCTATAATCAAGGAACGTGGTTATTAGAAAGAAAATAGAGAGCAGGAAAAATGTAAATATCAAGAATCTCAAAGTACAGAATGTTAATAAACAAACTTAATCGAAATAAATAAATAATAAAATACTGCCAGGAACTTACCTGCGATTTTTCTCACTTACTTGCTTTTTTAATTTCGATCAGAAGCCCAGAGTCGCCACGATATTTTTTGGTTATAATATCGAAACCTTAACACTCTACCTTAATAAAACGGGACAATTTTGCAATCTGACTACCCCCCAATAATAATTCAGAAGAGATCCGGGAACGTTTAGACGAATCTTGCAGCACAGAAATGAGGAAGTGGTAATGACGAAATAACTAAACTAACACATTTTATATCATGAAATGAATGGTTTTACTTAATCTGAGACAGACGAAAATCATTAGAACAAAAAAAAAAAAAAAAAACATTCTGAAATAGATAGATATGTCTTACATTTAAATACACTTCTTACACTATACAAAACAGCCCAGCTTGCTCACACACACATCCACACCATTTAAAAACCCCTTTTTATTAAAATGAAATAATAGTTTGTTTTTACGTATTACCCCACCAGCGTCCCTCCTTACATGTCCACATATTAAGTCCAAAAACAGTCCGGTCACTCCTCCACTTTTCCGTCACTTCAACGACTCACTACCCCGGTCCGCTTCACCTCTATTAGCCCGACAACACTTTTACATAATTTGATTTACGACTTTAAATTTCGTTTGGGTCCACCAACCTTAGCGAGCGTCAGGCTGACGCCGCCCCGGTGAGTTGAGTGACTGTTACATGCAGCCGGACATTAATGCCATGCCGGTGAACAAATTTCGTCGCTGCTCACAGCCTCAGTTGTCAAAGTCTAGTGGCTATACACATGACACATAGGAGTTTTGGGTGCTGTACGTCGACGATATTTAGACGCTTACTGGTCGACGTCACCAAATTAGGATGGGCTTAAACTTTACTCCGTCGTTTCACGATCATGTGCGTCCAAACTTTCGTCTCTAGCCATTTTTAGTTTTCCAATTCAGCGTCGGTCTGCGCGCACGCTCGTGTGATGCGATCAGGCGCACTGCCACACACTCGCAAAGTTCTAGGAAATGACGCTGGGTACATTCCTCAGTAACGATTGCACAACTGCTAAGGCGTATTGCTCCTTTGTTAGAACACTGTTTCAATTCAACACGTGGCCTGGTCACAGATGGACATTATTTTTATGAATATTTTTAACAAACCCCAAAGATTTAATAAAATAAAATGACCCTCAAATTCAGCACGTTACAAGAAAGAATGTTATGAGTTTGAAGTACAGTAAATATTTTATAATTAAACAAAGGGAACAGTGGGAGGAGAAATAAAAGAACAAAAAGCATAGAGAACAAAAAATGGAGAAGAGGCTCTAAAAATTGTGAAATTGTTACTAAACAATAATTTTTTTACATGTTCACAACTTAAAAGAAATATATATATATATATATATATATATATATATATATATATACACACGTTTTCACTAATTACTTTGTGTTTCTTTAGGCAGAAGACAAAATGATAGATATGCTGCCAATAAGAGAAGTTAGTCTAGAGTGGAGTGTTTCTAAAAGGAATGTCAGTGAAAGCTCTGATGACAGTTCAAGTCAAGATTGCTGGATCACTTTTTTGTAAGTATCATGTATAATCTCTGTACTGGCAGCAGTTCACATGTGGTGACTCATGATTACTATCTTTACTAATTATTATTTATTTGAACACTACCTATTTACTGCATCAAGAAAGACAGTAGACCATGTGAAGTAAACACTGTTACAATCTACATATCATTTTCTGCAAGTCATTCTTATATCTTACTTTTTGTGTTGATATTAGTCAGTGATGTTTTCTGCGATGATCATGCTTGCATGTGCTCTGATCATTTTGCAGATGATTTTCTGCACATTCTAAGAGCTGAACTGCTAAATTTAAAATTTAGAAAACACTTAAAATCAACATCAGTTCCGCATATTAATATTCCATCAATCTTCTTTTTTTACCAATGCAGAATGATGTGCTAGAGCTCCAAAACGGGGATCTCAAAAAATAGTAGAAAGCCTTAAAGTTCCAGTGGAGAGTGATGAATAAAATAATGACTCCAGCATAGAAAAACAATAGTATTCTTCTAATGAACTACATGAACCTAATGCAAATATAAATAATACATCAGAAGTGGTAGAAAATATAAATGAGTCTGAAGACTTGCATGCTTTGAAAAGAAAGAACATTTATTTTTAAAAGAGCGAAATGAGAAGTTAGTGCAGGAATTAACTTCTGTGAAAACAGAGATCACTTTCTTGAAAGACAAGTTGAACAAATTTGAGTCTCTGTTTTCACGGGAAGGATCTTAACATCTTTGAAGCAACATGACCTACTTTTTCGCATCACTAACCGTTGCAGTGCATTAGAACCAGGCAAATTAGAACAAACCAGTGCAGTCACTCTGTCTTTGCGTACTTTAAAACTTGGGGAAGAGGCTTCATGGCATGAAGCAAGTGATTTTTTAGACAGAAAGTCAGTTTATGCCACTTTCGTCAACATTTTACATTTTGTTTCTGCTGATACCATTTTCAACAACCATATCACGAAATTTTAGTTTGAATGTTTGGGCAGCACCATGGTCTGAACGTAACTTTTCTCCTTGAATTTCTAATTCTCGGATCCTGTGCTGTTTTTTTTTTAAGTATGTAACCAACCTGCACTAGCTTTGAAATCGGCAGGCCCATTCAAGGATTTATTGAATTCTAGTGCCTTTTCACATAGCATAGAGCCTGCAATGGGTTCACCCAAGCTTCTCGTTGTAAACCATATATAAATGGCATCTTCCAAAGCTGTGTTATTGGCTGTCTGCAATGTTTTTGTGTTTTGTGAGCCTTCTTCAGAATCCAATTTTTCGGCATATTTTTCCAGTTTATCTTCTTGTGCTTTAATGTCACTTATGGTTGAAGTCCCCGCATTGTAGATTTTAGAAAGAGATGCCCACTTTCACCTTTATATAATCTTTTCAAAATTTCTAACTTAGTTTCATTTGTCAAAAACAAGTTTGTAACTTTCCAGTAGCTTTACTAACATATGTACTAGCCATTCCGGCAACACTAAAGTATCTGTACTCAAACAAATATTAGTGGTGTACTGAAATTAATAACATAAACAAATGTATAAATATACACAACACTGCACAATAATGTGATCATGCAAAAGATACGGAAGTGACTGAAAAGCACCCAGTCCACTCGTCCTTGAGTAGAGTGAATGCGGATGGGTAGTGTGACTCATTAGCCCTCTCGTGCCTAGCCACAGTGCTGCATGTATGGTACCGGCGAGTGCTGACACTGTACTTAGTCCGGACTCAATAAAAAATTTATTAAAATTATTCGTTTTTTGTCGGATCCAGATTTTTGAGGTTCTGGATTTTTGAGGTCTAAACTTTCAAGGCTCCACTGTACATTCAAGGAGATCAAATTACGACTACTTCTTTCTTTAATACCTACACTTAAAGTAGTAATAAGTTAGAGAAGTAATAATCACCAAGTCTAAACAGACTGCAATTTGTGGCAAACTTGATAACATAACAGTTTGCAGTAGTTTCATTTGACATGAACGAAATTTTATGGCATTGCACAACATAATCAAACATATTTCATTTACAATATAAGATGAATATGTCATAAACACAATTAGACAGTAAAATCTTTCTGCAGTGGATTTTATATGACTCTTGACATTTCCTTGTTATAGAGTAATTTTGCAGAGAATGTGCAATAAATGGAGTTATTGCACTTAGGTATTTTATTATGCCCTTATTTCTGTAATTTCTTTCTGTTGCCATAACAACATGAAATTATTCTTATGGTATATATGGTATTCTTCAAAATCATTTTTGTTTTCGTTTTTGTCACAGATGTATTCCTTAAAAAATATGAAACAACAAACATTGTTGTTTACAAAATAGGTGTAACAAATCACAACAAGCTTAAGATTTATAATATTGTAACTATTTAAAGTGATTTTTATAACTTACTGTATGAGAGGCCAGGGCACATATCCCATTGTTAGCCTTCACTCAAGTTAACACATCATCATCAGTGACTGTGTTTATTATTCATATGACAGTAGCAGTTTGCTGCCATAAACTGCCTTATACACTTGCTTGTAATGTTACCATGAATGGTTACTTGGTGGTCCTTCCGTGTAATGTTGCTTGATGGGTGGTTATTCTAGCCATTTCATTATATTGCTGCTACTACAGTCTGCTGAAACATTTCAAGATATTCATAATTTAGTGTGTATATTTAATGTCACACTGACAAAAATTTAATTTCAGTCAGAGATAACTTCCTCCCCTATAGGATAACAGACATGTAGATCTTTCCAGCATTATTTACCCCCACTGTTTTCTTGGTCTTCCAACACTTCTCCTTTCTGTGGGCCCATGTAAGAATTATCTTGGTGGTCCAATTGTGTAACACCATTTTCAGATGGTCTTTCCATTTACTCTTATTCACGGGTTTCATTGTGAGTAGAAAATGTTTCAGACTCATTAGAATATCTTCATTTCACTGTAATCAGTGGAAATAAATTATAAATTTCTGTTGTATATGAATACACAGGCATATGCACACACACATACCAGATACCGGCAGGACACATTACAAGCATTGCATTCCTGAAAAATGACTTTTTGTTATAATTAGAATATTTTTCAGACCAACAAGAAATGCTTAAGGCTTCTTTTAATAAAGATTCTTTATAAGAACCGGGCTTTTTAAAATACCATCTATATTGCCATACTGTAGATATACATTTGGAGATTTTTTTCAGACCTGGCTCAGGTGAATCTGATGAAGATGTGGATGTTGATATCGAAGAGGACAGTAAAACTACAGAAACTTTAGATTCAAACTGTAGAGGAGGAAATATCAATACATCAAGTAGTGGTCTCTCATCTGTCAGCTTAACACAGCATTTCATGTACATACAAATGGAATTCTGTGAAAAGAGTACTTTAAGGTATAATTTTTTCTGTTTATAATAATGTTTATGTTTGACGAAGTGAAATCAATGGTATTAAATATAAATACAGCTCCATCCCTGTAACCTGAATTCTGCTAGTTGGTACTCTGACAATCCGGATTGGTTTTGTTAAGAAAAAACTACTGTTAAATATTAGTTTACATTTAAGTTGTAAATATTATTGCACTTAGGTACTTTATTAAATGGTTTTAATAAAAATATATATTACATTAATATTATATTAATATAATAATATTTTATTTTATATTATTGAAAATCTTTTTCCAATATCATATAAAAAAGTAGTGAAAAATTGCCACTATGATTTTAAATTCAGTTAGTTTTTCATAAACCTAATATATGTGTATAGTATTTAAGTGAAATTAAACCCAAGTAAACATGGTAACTTTCTAAGTCACCATTGTTTTTTTGAATGGTGATTCATTTCTGCAAGATTAAATGCATGTTGCACCTTAACAAATATTTACTGAAAAGAGCAGCCCAAATTAGAAACAAACAGAGAAAGTTGTGTTATCCAAGTCACGTGATAACACAACAGCTGTCAGTGATGACAGTATTTGAGTAGCTGTGTTTATCATATGCATTTATACTTCTGAATATTACTGTTGTAAAGTTTCATATATTAAATTGGAAGTTCAATGGTTATCTATTTTTAATTTGTGCTTCTTTTTTATTATCAGTTAATAACTTGTACTTTTTACATTTTTCATTACATTCATTACAGTTATCCTCAAAGCTTCATACTTCAAATATTAGTTGTAATGATTTATGGAAAATCTTTTGGCTTCAGAACATAGCCAATGCTTTGGTTCAAAATCAGTTGATATTTTATGGAAAAATGCTTTCCATAGTGTTCTTATTCTCCACAATATCTGTATTTTGACAGGTAGCTAGTCCATAATACGCTGCAATAAACTGCTTTCACTGTCAGTGAGTCTCCCTTTACCAGTTAGTAACTTACTATTTGTCCAGTTTTCTCCTGAATTTGGTATTTAATGTATGTAGCCTTGGTCCTATTCATTTTTGTACATGACTTTTATATTGGTTACATTGTTCCACAAGAGTGAATATGTGAATTTGTTTTACTGTTCTGTGTCATCGTTAAAAAATTTAATTAAAAATGTTATTGCAACTGAAGAAATTGATAAAATATATGTATATCACTGTCACAAAAGTCATATATATTTCTGAAATTGAATCACACACACACATTATTGATTGAATTTTTCAGAAATAACAGAGAATAATATTGTTATGACCGTCTACTCGATCGTTGTAGGTACAGTGGAAACAAAATAAGTACAAGACACCAGTTAAGTCACTAATCACACCTTTAATTCTTACAGTAAAACAGTTCGTAATTACCAACACTGTCTACTACAACAAATCAAATCAAAATTGTTCACACACAATAAAATGTCACTAATATTAACACAATTGTATTACAATAAATTGTAATTATACCGCCCGATTATAAAACGCAACACTTCACTAATAACTACTTGAACGTACACAGTAATCTTGCTACTATACCTCTCGAACCGCTCTGTAAGTATCTCGCACTAAAACTGAAAACTAAGGCCGCTACTGCCATGTATTTATAGTCCCGCTCACACACCAGAAGCTTCCAAACTGCGTCTTATCTCTCATGTGAACTACGTAATTAACTGCGGCCTTGCCACAGGCTGAGCGCCCAAGCGAAGCCCGACACAGTGGAGAAGATTCTCGCAAAATGCGTCTAGTAGCACGTACGCCACACACTTACATTCTGGATCTCTCTGGAACGTTCGATAAACACGTAGATTGTTCTGTGACGTAACATTGTCTCCTCCTTAAGCCTGTTCGTCCCGAACTGGCAAACCGTCTCTAAAGTTGTACTTAGCCAGGCGATCTAGGTGGACGACCTTGAACTTTCGCTGTCCTTCCTGTTGAATCCGATAAACAACATCGTTAATTCTTTTTTTCACAGTGTAGGGTCCTTCCCAGTTAGACTGAAGCTTAGGTGAGTGACCACAACGGCGCTTTGGATTGAACAACCAGACCTGATCTCCTTCTTGGAAACCCACACTATTGCTGCGAATGTCATACCGAGTTTTCATTTTATCACTGGCAATCTTCAGCCGTCCTCTTATCAAGCGATTCATTTCTCGCAGTTGGTTTTCTAATTGCGAGGAATAGTTCTGCGGCTCTTGGGACTGAGTCTCAGGTGATCCGAACATTAAGTCCCCAGGAAGACGAATCTCCCGCCCAAACACCAATTTTGCTGGAGTCATGCCGGTTGTGTCGTGTTCTGATGATCTATACGCCATGAGGAATAGTGGTATACGTTGGTCCTAGTCTGTTTGGTGCTCGTCAACAACCTTCGAAAGATGTTGCTCAAGTGTCCTATTGAATCTCTCAACCATCCCGTCCGACTGAGGATGCAGAGGCGTTGTCCTGTTCTTTCGAATTCCGAGTATACGGCATAATCCTTTTAACACTCCTGATTCGAAATTTCTCCCTTGATCTGTATGGATTTCCATAAGGGCTCCATAACGGCAACAGAAGTTGTGAACTAACTGCTTTGCCACAGTGGTAACCTCCTGATTTGGAATTGTGTAAGCTTCCACCCACTTAGTAAAGTAGTCACCTACAACCATGATGTACCGGTTTCCATCGTCAGTAACTGGGAATGGTCCAGCAATGTCTATGGTAATTCTCTCAAAAGGTAGTCCAATGTTATACTATCTCATTTTTCCCCTCCTTCTGGTTGTGGGCCCTTGCTTGCAGCACATATTTCACATGTCCGAACCCATTCCTCTACGTCGTGGCGAAGATGAAGCCAATAGAATCGCTTCCGTATTTTGTGAAGGGTTTTGTTAACGCCAAGATGGCCTCCAGATGTTCCATCTTGCATCTCCTTCAAAACAGACTGCACTTTACTTCGGGGAGCTATCAACTGCATGACCACGTCTCGTCCATCTGCACTTTCCCAAGTCCTCTTCAGCAATCCGTTTTCTAAGGTGAGAGATTCCCATTGTGCCCAGTAGCCCTTCAGCACTTCGGAACGATGGCAGATATCTTGCCAATCCGGGTGGCGACCTTCCTCTTTTGCTGTCAAGATCGGTCCAATGTCTTCATCAGTCACTGTTCATGTCGACAGTCTTGTGTTTCCAGCTGTCAGCCAGGAAATCTACAGTGATGGCTTGAACATGTTCGCTTGAGTTTTGTTCTTCCTTTCTGTGGCAATGTCGGCAGTCTTCCGGGCACAGTCTTCGTGATAAGCCATCTGCATTACCATGCAGGCGCCCCCGTCGATGTTGTACCTTGAAGTTGTACTCTTGCAGACGTTCGAACCACCTAGCCAACTGTCCTTCCGGATTTTTAAATCTCAAGAGCCATGCAAGTGTGGCATGGTCAGTATGTAGTGAAAACTCTCTCCCATAGAGGTATTTATGGAAGTGCTCCAAAGCTCTGACAATTGCCAATAACTCTCTCCTTGTAACACAATAATTTCTCTCTGGTTTAGAAAGCGTCTTACTGTAATACGCTATTACTCGTTCTTCACCGTTCTGCACTTGAGACAATACTGCTCCTAGACCAGTATTGCTTACGTCTGTGTCTACGATTGTAATGGGGCGAAAAGGGGTATTCTATTTTATTTTAATTTTGATTAAATGTATTTAAATGTATATGTGCCCAATGGAGCAAGTCCCATACAGAAACCGGTTTTACTCAACAATGAACGCAGTGGCATAGCTGTTGGAACGAGGTGTTGTAATGGAACGCAGTACAATTCCGAGAATTCAGGGTTGTGTTACACCCAGAGTACGCGCAACACCATCATGCGTGCGGAGGACGCTACGCAGCCTGAAACGAAGCCATCAAAAATGGCTAAATTATAAAATTTGGTTCGCCATGTGGTTTTGGGATGGCGGAAGTCTAGGTAAGACTCCACCCACCTGAGTCTCGTGACTCGTGGCAGTGAAATATCGTGACACCTTGGGAACATTAACAGCCCATGTTCCCTGTGCAATGACGAGTAATTTAATACAAGAAGGCATTGGTTTCCTGTTCAGCAACCCGACGTGGTGGGAATTTGGTTGGTAACGCTCTGTCGCAGTGGTAGTAACTACGCTTCCAGGCCGGGAGCACAAAGAACTCGCGCACATCAAAATTAATTTTTTCTGTAAAAAAGTGTCAAACAGTCCTTAAAAAGTGAACCGATATCTCAGAATGGAGCCAGTGGAGTGAAGGAGAAAAATTTAAAAGTGTATCAAACTAACGAAACATTTGGACATATAACTAGTGCAGCACGCGGCGAGGAGAGTGACGCCGAAAGTTAAGTAACCGACTACTGAGTTCCCGATAATGCATTTAAATTAAAAGAGCGCTATAAAATAATGGGAGGTAAAATTGTATGAGTGTTGAGTGTGAGCAAACTGGGTCGTCTAAAATAGAGATAAAATAGTTTAAGTTCTTTTGTTAGTCGATATATGTTTTTGTGAAATAATCCAAAGTCTTGTTTGTATTCTGAGTAGTAAAATTAACATAAATGAGTTTTCGACAAAATGAACTTTGAGTAAATTTAAAAGAGAAGTAAATTAAATGTAAAAGTTGAGAAAATAAACAGATCGGATCAATGTAGTAGAACAGCGTAGTTATTGTGTAACAAACCCACTAACCTCTCTTACAGACTGTGAGTTCGTGTAAAAGGATTCTGGACCCGTCAAAGGTAAGAGTTAACATAAAAATATAATTTATGTCTTTTATTAATAGCGATAAAGATTGAAAAAGTACAAATGGCCCCCGTAACAGGGACAGTCTATATAAATCAGATTTCGTATAGGCTATGCCTACTCGCAAATGTAAGAGACGCTAATGGGAGTTACATATGAATTAAAATTAAGTACAAGAAGTATGTATAGAATAAAATCGAAATAAGAGTATGTTATAATATGAGTGATAGATGTATTATGAACAAGTAAAAAACTAAATAATATAAAAAATAAATATGAGTACTAATAAAAATAATGACGAAAACGTCAGCGTCACTGACAAAACATTTACGAGTGAGATGAGCATTCACTCAACACCAGTTAGTCAGATCGGTGAATGTAGTGCCACCGAATCAGTCGCATTAAATACAATACAAGTGACGCCCATCTCAACTCGGTATGAAAACAAAAAAGATGATGGTAACGATATGAGGAGTATGATCCAGAGGTTGTTAAGTAAATTTGACGAGAAGATAGATGAGCAAAAAAGCGAAATTAAAGAAATAAGAGTAGTTTTAATGATAAATTCAATGAACAAAATAATAAATTTGACGCTAGATTTGATGAACAAAGTAGTAAGTTTGATGCTAGATTTGATGAACAAAGTGAAAAAATTAAAAATAATTTTAATGATAAATTCAACGAGATCAGAGACAAAATCAAACAACAGAATATTAATTTTAGTAAGCAAGTGAATGAAATTAATACAGGTTTTAATAATATTAAAGAACAGGTAATAAAATCTATAAATAATAATTGTGAGAAGATGGTTGACGAAATGAATAAAAATTTAGAAGGCAAATTAAATCAGATAATGAATAAGAAGTTAGATGACAATGTTACAAATATTAATAATGATAAAATAGTGAAAGAGGTAGTGTTAGATAATAAAATATTTAATATTGATGATAATGAGGTTAATTACCATTCTGAGAATATAGTGGGGGTAAAGAATAGTGGAGAAACAAATAAATTAGACAAAAATAAAGACGATCAGATGACAGATAATGAGGTAAGTAGGGGTGAGAGTTATGATGATATAATTAAGAATGTGGTGTTAGAAAGTGAAATAGAATTTAGTAACAAAGTGTTAGTGAGTGATGATGTAGAGATAGTTAGTGAGAGTGAGAGAGTAAGGGGTTGTAAAGGGGTAGAAACAAATGTTTATCAGTTAGAGAGAGAGTATGAAGAGAGTGTAGAGGTAGAAGGGTTGCAGAGGGTAAATTTTCCCCAGGTTTATTGTAAACTAAGGTGTTTACAGATGTCGTTGTTGAAGGGCAAGAGTCCCGCATTTTGGAAGACATGAGGTCTTTGAGTTGTTCCCTAAAAAAGTATGAGTTAGTGCCCTCTGGATGGAGTGAGAGAGAAAATGTGATAGGGCGTTGTGGTGAGAGATATTTAGAGAGAGAGTTGTGTGTAGATGGGGAGATACAAGTATTTAAGTCAGATAGAGGTTATAAAGAGTTGATAGAGAGGTTAGGATGGGAGAAAATAAACTATATGAAATGCTTACCTTATGAAATGAAGATTGATGATTATTTTGATAATACTGTTGTAAATGATAAAAACTTACCTGATGTTGTAATGAATGTAGTGGAGGAATATGATGATAAAATAACTTACCTTATGTTGAACAAAAATACTGACGGAGACAGAACGGAAATTACCAATGTAGACGGGTTTTATGAATTAATAGGTAATAATGGTGTTAAATACTATGTTGATAATGGTCATTACAATAATAATAATAGTGTAACAAGTGTGAGTAAGGATGATAATTATTATATAAAAGTAAGACTAATATACGATGATGGAGGTTAATTAAAAAAATAAGTGAATGGACATTTTAAATATTTTAGTTTATGGTAATGACCTGGCTAGATTATGAAATGAAGTGTGGTAAACAGGAAAATTAATGACGAAGAATTGTAAATAAATTTATAGAGAAATTAATTATGTTTGTGTTGTAAAAGGTATTTTATGTAAACAATATGTGTATGTAGTAGAAATCAATTTGATAATAATAATAATATTTTGGTAGACTAAATAAATAATGAGAATAATTATGAAGGTAATAAATGAATTGTAATTGTTTTGGAGCAAGGTAATTAAAATATGTTGTGTTTTTAACAATTGATGGAATTAAAATAATTTGAAATATTAAATATTTTGATTGATTTAAAATGTGATATAAAGAGATTTTTCTAATGAATTTAAATTATTTTAGGAGATTGGAATTTGATAATAAATAGTAAATGTCAAAATGTGTTTAGTTTGTGGAATAACTTGGTTGTTAAAATGTTTCAGAAGATACATGGAGTTATGTACATTATTTGGTGTTTATATTTTTGTGTCTATGACAGTGTATGAGTGATGTACTGTAAGTATGAAGTTTATAATACAATTTAAATAAGATAAAATGTTTGATGTTTAAAAGTTAAAAATGTAGACGAGTCTAAAAGATGTTAAACATGAAAATCAATTAATAAATAACCACACATATAAGAGTTGACCATCCGTGAATTGTAGTAACGGTGTCAGTGTGAGCCTTATATGTCTTTTGGTAGTTTCCCCAAATTTCGGGCTGTCACGGCTTCACCGAACCCTGACCGTGGATTTATGTAAGTATATTCTAAATTGGTGAACATAGAAATTGACAGGGGGGTAACAGGGGAAACTACATAACTATGGAACAGCGGCTATCGTCGAAGGGGGTGATAGTGCCGTTTTAAGGGTGTGTGAATCATTTTAGTAGGATTACTGGTGTCCTCGGACATCAGTAATGCCGAATTTTATATAACGTTGAACCAAGAACGGTATAGGCAGTGTCTATACCATATATATGTAAACTTCAGTTCTTGGGGATGCAAATGGACGCCACAGTCCATCCTCAGGAAACAATAGTGTGTGTGGAAAAGGAGCTGGCCATTACAAGCCAGGGGCACAGATAACGCATCTGTGCATAAGGCAAACGCTCGATCCGGTTTACCTGGCGGGTGGTTACCTAATTGTAACTGGGTATAAAGGGGGGACTTTAAGAAATTGATGTAGTAGGAGGGTAGCTGAAAATTCAGTGAGAGGGTGACGACCTCTGTAAACAGCGGGCGGTCAATTTATACGGCTCTATAGAGAGAGTTGGGGGGTTGACAACCCAGAGAGCTGTTCAGTAACTGTTGCTATAACTATGACTCAATGATTAGTGATGTATTTCACGCATGAGAGCAAAACAATTTTAAGTACTAGATTCAATTGTAATGATTTCAGATAACATTTTAGGATGATAACTATATAATTTTGTGTATTTGTGTTAATTGTATGCAGTATGTTAGGGGTAAGAATTATAAACATGTGTACTTTATATAATTTTGGAAATGTATCTAGAGGAAGGTCATTTACATGATGGTGAGACATCAGCTGACTGCTGGGGTTATAAATGTAGTAGGTCACTTATAAGTAATTTGCAGAATTTTGTCATGGCAATTAAATGTTTGAATATAATTAATGTTTGAAGAATAAATTTTCGATGTGGTTAAAAGATTTTAAATTAAATGGTGAAATGGATTTGAGATAGTTAGGAATTTTCAAGGGGTTGTAAAAGATAGAATTTGGGTGATAGTAATTGTTTATGTAGGGCATGTGAGTCAATCAAAGGTAGTTTCAAATGGGTGTTAGACAGAATAAGATTTTTGGGAATAAAAGTAAGACAGAAATTGAGTATTAGTAGGGACACAGTAGCAATGGGGAAGATATGTAGAGTAATGAGAGTGATATATTGAGGTAGTAAAGAGATGGGGATATTTTGTAGATGAAAGTGATGGGATTGAAGAGTAATTAGATGATGGGGGAATTTTGTAAAGGGGGTGGTGTGTGACGGTACAATTCTGGTACAATAATAATTTTGTAAAACTATGGTCCTAAAAATCATAAGTATTGTATTTTTATTCCCTAACCATTTATTTTGTAATAATAATAATTTTATTTCAATATCCCTATAAAGTTCTGGTGAATAAACTATAGAATATTTTAAACAACGCACTTTGGAGTTAACAGGATTTCAGTCGAATTCGCTGAAAAGCTACAAATGTCGCAAAAACTATTTGCCACAGATAAACAGTAAACAAACAAGCCCATGACTACGTCAGACGTAAGGAATGCAAGACGCATTGTATGCGACTGGGCTGGGCTACGGAACAATGAGCCGTGACGTAGTTTTGCCCCACCTACGCAATGTTTAACAAAGACTCTTCGTCATTTTCGCCTGGACCGTGAATTGAGCCGGTCGGCACTTCACGCGGCCGGCGTATTCACTAATTGTGGTTGTGTAAATTTTACACCACCAAAAGTGGTTTAATAACTATTAATGAAATAATGGTAATGTTGGTGCTGTAACTGGGCTTGAGTGGGTGTCATCGGCCAAGTGAAACTGTGAAGAATCGGTAACGGTCCGGACTTCTACGTGCAGCATAAAATCTGCCAAAGTGTGATTCGAGGGGGGACACTACGATTCGAGAGTGTGAGCCCTAAGACAATGTAAAGAATCAGATTTTGCCACGTACAAGGATTCGAGTAGTGCGATGACATCGACTCAAAACTGGAAGCTAAGTATCAGCTACAACCTTTTGTAATATCAAAGATACTAATCTCAAAAATACTAATATCAAAGTAAAATGACCAATTCAGTAAATTCATTTCAATAAAGAATTTATTTTTCGTATTGTTTAAATTAGCAGCCATCCTTACTATTTCTTTTATGAATTTGCTAACTGCTATAATTTTTATTGTTCGACTAAGCTTTTCGTCATCACTGACATCTTCAGGTCTTAAACAACCTGAAGATGTCAGTGATGACGAAAAGCTTAGTCGAACAAGAAAAATTATAGCAGTTAGCAAATTCATAAAAGAAATAGAAAGAATTTATTCATAAAATGAGCTTATAAAAAACTAATAATTGTACCAGAGAATGAGAGAGAGAGAGAGAGAGAGAGAGAGAGAGAGAGAGAGAGAGAGAGAGAGAGAGAGAGAGAGACAGAGAGAGAGAGAGAGAGAGAGAGAGAGAGAGAGAGAGAGCGTGAACAAAATACTATTTAAAAAGTGCTGGGTTGTGCAAATATAAAATATATATATCTATAAAACACATATCAAATGTTTAATGTTTTCAGAGAATTTAAAAAATATAAATAACTGTATAGGTATTTTGGAGGGTTTGTAAAAGGGAAATTTAACGTAATTTTGTCACCACCTGGTGGAGAATATATGTAAGTAAATGTCATAAATAAACTGGGTAATATCATTTGGTAAAAATTTTAACAAAGTATTATTATTTCACATAACACTTTCCGCTACTCAAGAAGTTCGCGCAAACGAATTCCTGCCCTGTAATAACTTTTAAAGGTAAGTAAACTTCAGTTTTAGATTTACGTTTCTTGTATATCAAGATGGCGCCCGACCTTTGAAATTATTGACTAAGTGTAAAGATATTATATTATATTTTATTAAGTAGTATAACATTTGGCTTCTGGAACAGGGACACTACGTAAACTTTTGTTTTATGTGGGTAAGCCTACAGAGAGAGCGGAAAAGTTATTTGAAGTAATAGTTTTACATAATTTTAAATACGTAAACATAACCCAACTTCCACGAGGTTATGTTATAAGGTTGTATGCATGCGGGTAATATTAAAATAAGTAAAATGAATACCAATAAAGGTGATAATGTAGAGGAAACAGTTGCGAGTGAGATGGATGTTAAACTGGACCAAATTAGTCAGACCAGTGTAACTGAATTAAACCCAGTTCCGTTAACTCCCATCTCAACTCCAGACGTAAGTAAGACAGATGGTACAGCTGCAATGATGCAGTTACTATTAAGCGAAATTAAAGGAATTAATAATAAATTTGATGAAAAGTTTACTAACTTGAATGACAAATTTGATGAACAGAGTGTAAAGTTGGATGAAATAAAAAACGAAATTAAAAGACGTAACGATAATCTAGTTAAACAATGTGACAAAGTAATTAAAAAGTTGGATGAGAAGTTAATCCAAATAGAGAATCAGAAGGTGAGTAACAGTGATAATTTGAATAATGAGTTTACAGGTAGTAAGAATATGATATTAGAAAATGATAATGAGAATATTGGGAGTGATAATGAGGTGTTTGAGTGTGTTGAGTCCGAGAGAGAGCTGAGAGACAGTATATTTGTAAAAGGGGTGCAGGGGTTAGAATTTTCCTTTGATGTTGTGGTAGGGGGTGAAGTCAAGTCTTCACGTATTAAGAATAGACAAGAATTATAAACATGTGTACTTTATATAATTTTGGAAATGTATCTAGAGGAAGGTCATTTACATGATGGTGAGACATCAGCTGACTGCTGGGGTTATAAATGTAGTAGGTCACTTATAAGTAATTTGCAGAATTTTATCATGGTAATTAAATGTTTGAATATAATTAATGTTTGAAGAATAAATTTTCGATGTGGTTAAAAGATTTTAAATTAAATGGTGAAATGGATTTGAGATAGTTAGGAATTTTCAAGGGGTTGTAAAAGATAGAATTTGGGTGATAGTAATTGTTTATGTAGGGCATGTGAGTCAATCAAAGGTAGTTTCAAATGGGTGTTAGGCAGAATAAGATTTTTGGGAATAAAAGTAAGACAGAAATTGAGTATTAGTAGGGACACAGTAGCAATGGGGAAGATATTTAGAGTAATGAGAGTGATATATTGAGGTAGTAAAGAGATGGGGATATTTTGTAGATGAAAGTGATGGGATTGAAGAGTAATTAGATGATGGGGGAATTTTGTAAAGGGGGTGGTGTGATAAGGAGTCCTCAACGAAAAGCGTTGTGGCAGGAGGTGAACTGTATGTGCGCCGGAGGGGTTACCTAGGGGGAGACCAGGAACCAAATGAGGGAATGAGCATAGGGTGGGAACACACGTCCTAAGTACAAAGAGGGTAGAGGGTATTTTGTTATAAGGGTAGAATGAGTAAATGGGAGTTAGAGTAGTAAGTTAGTGGAGATAAATGTTTTGAGAGATGGGTGTCATACTAGATAAAATCTGTTAGTGATTGTTAGAGTCAGAGTAAGATTATATATAAATGCCAAGTTAGTAAATCGAAATGTTATGAATAATTGAGAATCACCCAAACCAATAAACGATGAAAATGTTAAATAGAAAATCTTAATTAAAGGATAATAATAATTGAAACAAGTGAAGAGTTTAAGAGAATTTGAAAATAAAATAAAGATGTAAAGTGTGTAAATTTTGGTCAATTTAAATGTAAATTTTATTGTTTATTGTAAGATAATAATAACCATGTTAATTTTGAATGTTCTATGTTTATTGTGTTGTATTATGTTTGGAGGCAAAAAAAAAAAAATTACAACCATGTTTCATGTATTCTATAGAGTAACTTTGTGTAGTGTATATATGTCAAGGTCATTCACTTGACCCAGAGAGATCAGCTGATGGTTGATGTTAGAGACAGGACCAGTTCCTAGTAATTAATTCATGCAATTGTGTTACTTAATTAAAGTAAATAATTTTATTTTTTCTTGATATTGATAAAAGAAATATTTTGGGAAATTAAAATTTTTGAAAAAAAAAAAAAATTATTTTTTGATGCCTGCTTTGATGATGTTTTGAGGGTCCGAGTATATTGTTGTTTATATGTATTACTAGTGTGTTTATTGAATTATATTGTTTAGTATATGTGTGTCAGCAAATGTAATGATAAGTGAATTTATGATGTAATAAGATGTTCCGTTTATGTGTTTTTTGTGGTTGTTAGTAGTAGTGAAGAAGAAATGTAAAGTCATATAGAAGATTTTGGTATTTTAGTGCAATTAATGGTAGTATAAAATTTTGATTTTGAACTTAGAATAAATTTTGAACAAAATTTAAATGATTTGAATTTAATTTGTTTGCTGTGTTTTGATTTGAAAACGTAACGTTAATTTGAGAAAAGAAATTGAAATTTGAAGGAGAAAAGATTTTATGAGTTAAAAGTATGGATATTGTTTAGAATGTAATAATGAGTATGTGTACGCACCCAGTACTTGCTAAAGGCAACCCAGTATGCATGTAAGGGGGAACATATCGGTTGAGGATCTGGTATGGTAGAAGGCCAGGGTTTTGATTTTTGGGCAGAATGATAGAAAGTTAGGTGTACTATGGTGAGTGTCTGTCCGATTTTATGGTGTTGGGATCTCGAACAGAGAAGTCCAGTAATCTCGTTCAGGTGCAGCCATAGTCGCCGAACTAGGGGGGTAGTTTACCCATGATGTGTTTAGAAGTAAACGGGGGGTTGTTGGCACCATATCCTCACCGATCCTCTTAGGAGTTTAGCAATGAGAGTTCTTCTGTTTCAGCAGAAGACTTCTCATTGGGGGGGTCTTGTAATGGGGCGAAAAGGGGTATTCTATTTTATTTTAATTTTGATTAAATGTATTTATTTGTATATGTGCCCAACGTAGCAAGTCCCATACAGAAAACGGTTTTACTCAACAATGAATGCAGTGGCATAGCTGTTGGAACGAGGTGTTGTAATGGAACGCAGTACAATTCCGAGAATTGAGGGTTGTGTTACACCCAGAGTACGCGCAACACCATCATGCACGCGGAGGACACTACGCAGCCTGAAACGAAGCCAACAGAAATGGCTAAATTATAAAATTTGGTTCGCCATGTGGTTTTGGGATGGCGGAAGTCTAGGTAAGACTCCACCCACCAGAGTCTCGTGACTCGTGGCAGTGAAATATCGTGACACCTTGGGAACATTAACAGCCCATGTTCCCTGTGCAATGACGAGTAATTTAACACAAGAAGGCATTGGTTTCCTGTTCAGCAACCCGACGTGGTGGGAATTTGGTTGGTAACGCTCTGTCGCAGTGGTAGTAACTACGCTTCCAGGCCGGGAGCACAAAGAACTCGCGCACATCAAAATTAATTTTTTCTGTAAAAAAGTGTCAAACGGTCCTTAAAAAGTGAACCGATATCTCAGAATGGAGCCAGTGGAGTGAAGGAGAAAAATTTAAAAGTGTATCAAACTAACGAAACATTTGGACATATAACTAGTGCAGCACGCGGCGAGGAGAGTGACGCCGAAAGTTAAGTAACCGACTACTGAGTTCCCGATAATGCATTTAAATTAAAAGAGCGCTATAAAATAATGGGAGGTAAAATTGTATGAGTGTTGAGTGTGAGCAAACTGGGTCGTCTAAAATAGAGATAAAATAGTTTAAGTTCTTTTGTTAGTCGATATATGTTTTTGTGAAATAATCCAAAGTCTTGTTTGTATTCTGAGTAGTAAAATTAACATAAATGAGTTTTCGACAAAATGAACTTTGAGTAAATTTAAAAGAGAAGTAAATTAAATGTAAAAGTTGAGAAAATAAACAGATCGGATCAATGTAGTAGAACAGCGTAGTTATTGTGTAACAAACCCACTAACCTCTCTTACAGACTGTGAGTTCGTGTAAAAGGATTCTGGACCCGTCAAAGGTAAGAGTTAACATAAAAATATAATTTATGTCTTTTATTAATAGCGATAAAGATTGAAAAAGTAGACGATGTACTTCCCTTCGGAAGCTGGAAAAGCGAGAATTGGCTGCGAACATAATGCATTCTTCAACGTTCTAAATGCTTGGTCACACTCTCTCGACCACTGGAAGTTTCGTTTATTTTCCGTTAGCTCATGTAGTGGTTTAGCAATAGTAGCGAAGCCTTTCACAAAACGTCGGTAATATGAGCATAACCCCAGGAAACTCCGAACTTCGTGATTACTCTTCGGAACTGGCCAGTCTCTTACGGTGTCTACTTTATTAGGATCCATGCTACCACATGCTGCCGAAACCAGATGGCCCAGATACTGTACTTCCTTCTGGAATAGAGAACACTACTTCGGGCTCAGCTTCAGTTGTGCACCGTGAATTCTAGTTAGAACTTCCTTAAGGTTTTCCAAATAGTCTTCGAAAGTCTTCCTGATCACTATGACATTGTCTAAGTAAACAAGGCAAGTTCATCCATGTCAGGCCTCAGAGTATCAGGTCCATCAATCTCTCAAATGTTGCCGGTGCATTATAGAGTCCAAATGGCATGACATTAAATTGGAATAAGCCACTTGAGGTCGAGAAAGCGGTCTTTTCCTTGCCTTCTTGATGAAGACCCACTTGCCAATATCCACTCTTCAGGTCCAATGTGGAAAACCACTGTGCTCCGGACAAAGTGTTGAGTGTATCGTCAACGCGAGGTAATGGATAGCAGTCTTTCTTTGTAACATCATTTAACCTCCGGTAGTCTATGCAGAAACACGATCCACCATCCTTCTTCGCTACCAGCACTATAGGAGAAGACCAAGCACTTGACGAAGGTTTGATTACTCCCTCTGTCAACATGTCCTGTACTAACCGAGACATTTCCTCTTGTTTAGATAATGGAGGCCTTCGAGGAGGTTGGCGTATCGGTGTTGTGTCCCTGGTATTGATGCGATGTTGCACAAGAGAGGTTCTTCCCAGTGACTGTCCCCGAATGGCAAAACAATATTTGAATTCATGTAAAAACTGTCTTGAGTTCTTTTACCTCACCACTTCAGAGGTCGTTAGAAGATCTGTTCAATAATTCTTGCAGTTCCTCTGGTAATTTGGAAGTATCCGAAGAACTGGATCTTCGTTGCATTATTCCAGCTACCCAGGCCACAGGAGTCAATTTGCCTAGGAGCATATTGCTTTGTAAAGTGATAGCTTGATCCAAAATATTCGCCACTCTAATAGGTACATTTCCGGTTTCGTCAGGTTTTACTAAACTTCTGGCAATTAGTATGCCCGGTGTGCTGACTACCTGGGGTTCGAATATAGAGTACTGGGTGCCGCTAGTATCTACATCGGTTCTAACCATGATGATCTTTTCGGAGTTTGGCAGAAGTTACGGCCACTTGGTTTATGACGTCCATCGATTTTTCTGCTGTCATCATTGTTGATAGCATTACCTCTTCGCCTCCGATTCTCAAGACATTGTTCTTGATGTCGACTATAAATCCGTATGCGTTGTAACTACACGTAATCTTTCCTTATCAATATCTTCTAAAGCCCCACTGTTGTGAGCGCCAATTTGTAACTACGCGTAATTGTTCCTTACCAATATCTTCTCTAAACCCCACTGCTGGGTTCGCCAATTTATTACCCTTCAGGAATTACAGGTTCTTTATGCCTCACCTTGGATGTGTCAAATTACCACCAGACGGGTTTTAAATTAATTTATCCCTCTCTTTGTGTACATCCATTAGTAACCCTTGTTAATTCTATTTCTATATAAATAAAACCACATGGAATAGTATCTGGTAATAATAATAATATTGTATTTTCATTCAAAAAAAATTTCTATAGTCTATTCAGTGTAACTATTAATATAATTTATAAATCTCAGGGTCGATTCTCTTCTCTTTGTTTATATTATTTTTAGGTTCTTTTGGCTGATATAAAGTTTCAGTAATTATAAAGGAAAAACAAGTATAGAAAGTACATTACATTACAAACAATAATAATAATGAATAATATAAATTGAGTATTAGTTATAATAATATATATACGTTACACAATGTTATTAGTTCAGTTTGGTTTCACACAGCCTCCTGGTCTCAGTGATGAAAAATTCCAATGTTAGTTTGTTTATGTTGTCCAAATGACGGAATCCACTTCTTTTGGTGTTCAATAAATGTTAACTCTTGTTAATTCCGTTGTCCGAAGCCTTCTGGTGGAATATTAGGATTGAAGTCCAGTGTCTTGTTATTAATTTTCCAAGTGTAGTTGTTCTTCTGTTTGTGTCATCAGTAAGATTTAAAGGTGATTTGTTTATGATATTCTTTATATGCTCCAATTTTATATTCTGTTATAGTTTGATATAAGTTTTTTTTTACTTTCTATTATATTATTTTTTAATAATATTCATATGTCTCTTGTATAAATATTCAGCTTGTTTTCAAAATTTACACTCAACTCTCCTTCTTGGCTTATATTTTTTTTTATAATAATCAACATTCTTTTTCTCTCTTTTGGTTTCCTGGATACACATAAATACTCTGGTCATATCTGTTCAAATTGAGATTTAGTTGTCATAGGATATTATTTTTATATAATACATTATTTTACCTTTTATGTACAAGTTGTTTTTTAGTTATTACATCATAATACTTAATACAATTTACATATTATTTTATCTGACAAAACTATGAACAATTTTAATATCAAATATTATAGTTATTTGTAATTTGACAAATATTTTTGAATAATATATTATTTACTGAACATAATCATCTAGGCCTATGTTGACTGGTTATATTTTTATATTGGAAGACTCATAATCGATCCTGCTTACACTTGTTTTATATTAATTAATTTTTTAAATATAAACAAACTATTAATTGACAATTATTCTCAAATTACTATAATTCCCTTCAGGGCTTAACTGAATGCACACTTTTAAACCATTGTCTGTGTGATTAATATCTATTAAACTTATATAACTCAACACTAATAAAGAAAAAACTAAATGTTAATGTCAGTATCATCTGCTACTATGGATTAGTAATTCATTTCATTAAATAATTGTTTATAATTACTATCCACTCACAGTTCTTCTTAATTGAATACCACTGTATCTCACATCCTCTTACCAATTAATTACACTTGTTTTATATTACATTTGTAGCACATCTTAATTACATTTTACATTTACTTCTAAATTTGCATTGTACTTTATATGACTTTTGTAACTCAACTCTATCCGTTGTGTTTAAAACGTCTTATAATTTGTTTAATATTAGACTTTAAAAATTAAAAGTGTGTTTACAATTGAAAATTAAAGTTACAAGTTATGATGAATCGAGAAAAAAATTATAATTGTCTTAAAAGAACTCCTTTAGATAAAAATAAAATAATTGCAGTAATGTTGTTTGAAGAATAACGTTGCTTAATTCAATAAATAAAGCGTACTAGCTGGTTGCTTGATGAAGGTAGCCGTCGCGTTGATTCTGGCAGCGAAACTCCTCTTCCAGGTTGAAAGTCGTCTAAGTACGTAAAGTTTAGTCACGTCTGGACAATACAATTAATAAAATACACTTCCACGTACCTGGTCGTGATTCTGGAAGTTCCGAAGTTCACCTCTTTAATAAATTAATAAGCTGCCAAGACGGTTTACAAAACCAGCTTACTTTATTTACAAGGTTAGGTTACCTTGTTTAATAATGGGCGCCACACAGGTTTATTTCGGGAAAATCCCGTGTAAAACCCATTAACAGAATCAATAATTATTTAAAAAAAACTGAAATTGTGTTTTTTGCCCTTATGGCAATCCAAATTCAACAACGTATGATCTCTACTAAAAATTACTTTGATTATTTTGAATTAATTCTTTATTTATTTTTAGAAATAAATTAAGTCAAGTTATGCTGCTAATAACTGGGTTTTATTTGTACCCTTGATAATGAATTCAAACAAACATAATTAAGAAAATACATTGATATACAATTGAAATTAGTTCGTTCACTTACCCTATTCTACTAGCTCAGAGCATAAACAACAGTTCTGGTTATGTCCAGATAAACTTTACTTTAAACATTAATTTTATTTATATCTCGGGCATGAATTCTTTGAAACTCAAGAAAGAATGCTCATGCCTACACAAAAGTTAATTATTTTATAATACAATATTGACTAGTAATGCGGTGTTGTTTACTAACAAAAAAATCAAACCTATTTAGATTAGGCGTTCGTCACGCTTGCTTAATTATTCACAAAAGTTATATAGTGAGACCACTTAAGACTAACATCATTCTTAAACAGGATTGACAAATAAATTCAGACATTGTGTAACACAGAAAATGTTTTGGGGTTATGCGTCAGTACAAATTTTGTTTACAAAATGTATAGGTTAGTGCACTCAGAGTAATGGAATAAATTGTCACGCTGTTACCTCTGTATTTTAATCTTTTCGATTAAAATTTAATTACACTCTCCAAGGATCGGATTATAATGACCCTGGCTTTACACTACACACGCACTTGAACAGAGAATATTGGTCCGCTTCTGACTAAAAAGGACCTTGTTTAATACTATTTAATTATTTTCTCCTGTTCGATGTATCCCGCACTAAATAAAATAAATACTTCACATCGATGCACTGATTCTATGTAGACTGTCTAGTAGTTACTTTTTGTTGCCGAAATAATTCAATGGACGCACTATTACATAAAGCTATCAGTTAATAAAAATTTTGATCTGTCGAGCGGCACCTTCTTGCTCGTGATGAATGTCAAAAGTGTCTAACGGTAATTATCTGCATTCCTTTATATACCCTCTGTTTTGATACAGCTTAGGCGATTGTTTCATTTAGTAAACTATTTTCTGATTGGCTTAACCAGACGTTACGAAAATGACGCATTGTTTTCCAACTGTCACTAACGGTTTTTTTTGCTAAGATGATTGACAGCTATCGTTGTTGTTGTTATTAATAAACAGATTTTTTGCTTTCTATTTTCAAATGATGCTAACGCATGTCACGCACTTAGTATCGTTGCGATCGGGGTTGTATCGCTATCAAATTAAAGGATATTTTTTACTCTTGCATTTGATATAGTTTGACACTGGTTTATTTACACTTTTACTGACATTTTTTAATAAATAATGTTCAGGTATATGGCTTCACGCTGTCGTCTGCTAACGAAGTCGACTATGATTCTCTCTTATCAATACAGTATTTGTGTTCCACATCGCATTTTCACTTAAACGTCTGTGTTGGAACACTAACATATCCGTCTTTATACTTATTTAAGAATATAATGATTAAATCTTAACTTATTGATGTAATACATTGCTATGAACTATCCTTACTTCCTAATGACATTTTGGTTTACACTATTTTGCTCTATGCTATTCATTAATAATTGAGTTATTACTTGTATAATATATTAACAATGCTTATTGCTACGTTTTTTTATAAAGATTGTTCAGTGTATGTGATTTACTCGTAGTACTTTCTACTTATCACCTTACTGACAATTGTTCGTTTTAGGCATTGCCTAGGCATACCGTTTGCATCGGATTTATGTCTTAATAACGTTTATTAGTCACATTTGGTACCTTGGTGAGGTAACTTACTTATATAAGGTTCCCTCTTACAATTATTTTTACTTATTATGATTACATTTGAGATTGTAATACAGTTTCAATTTTATTGTGGCCATAGCTAATCTTAGTCCTAGGCATTAATAGTTACTAGTCATAGTTGATTTATTCTCAGCCAAATACTGCTGCTGATAAAATATTATCCGGGTCGTTATTTAATTATTTTTATTAACATGTCAAATTACATTCAAGTTATTCACTGACTCGCTTGGCAGCTTAAAGTGAATTTAATTTGTCCATTAGTTTGTGTCAGTTATAGTATTGGTTGTAGTGTCAAGCAGTGTCTTGTTTACTGCTTCTTGTGGCACTTCTTCTTCTTTCTTCTTCAATGGTTCTTTCCTTCCTTGCTACTTTTATCATCATATTATCTACTTACATTCCCTTCATGTATTTATTAATTCTATGGGCATATGTCTAGGTTATGTAACACCTGGTCATGTTACACTTTCCATTTGATTCATTCATTATTCATTAAACTTATTATCATTATTTATTTGTTTATGTACTACTCTAAATCTAACTGGGTACTGTCTATATAGTATATTAATCTGTCATAGTAATGTCTGTTGTAGGAGTTTTGGTTTTGAAATAGGTTCACACTTTTATTTATTTTTGTTTCTTCTTTTAAATTATTTTGATTTCGATTTGTTTAGATAACTTGTTGTTATTGCTTGCTGATGTCTTCAACAGTTGAAGTGTATGATATTATGGTATTAATATTGCTTGGTGATAAGATTGACATTTATTAAACAAATTCTTCATTATTATAGGCCAGTTGAAACCTACCTTTATTATCGATACCAATTATTTTCTTCTTTATCTCTGGAGTTTGTTTATTTGTATTGGTGGCTTTAACGAATTGTAATTCTTGAGTTTTCTCTTGGTTCATTGTGTATTCTATTTATATATTCCATTCTTTTATTCACATTGATTCCATACTAATGTTAAATGATTCCCCCTATATTAAAATATATGGTATTATGAATGAATATCGGCGTTGAGTGGCCCTTTTACGTCCAATTGCTCATCCGAACATTCACATACCTGGTACAGTGCACTTTGGCTGCTGCCCATAAAATAATTCTAGAGTGGTGCCTTAGCTTTCTACACTCTATAAATAAAAATAATTAAAAATCTTATCATTATACACATCCTTGGAATCTTTTATCTTCTGAATATTTTTTCTTATTCTACCTTGCCTCCCAATAACTCCATTTATTTATTATATTCAATATTACTGTTGGTATATTTCTTAAGTAGATTTCTTTCTCTTTTATATAACTTCACTTCAGAGTTCAATGATTTATTAGCCTTAATGTCATTCACCTTTGTTATTCAATACCTCTTGTAATATAGTAGTTTTAATTATCCTTCTATTATTCTATCTGTTTTTATACTGCAACTCTTCTTCAGCAAGTTCATTTTCTAATTAGTTTATTAAATTTCTCTTAGGCCTTTTGTCATTAATATTGTGCTCCATTATTATTATTATATTACTATATATATTATTTATGCTTGATTTAAATAGATACGCTTATTTGTTTTAGAATTTTGGTGTCGTTACAGTGTTCATAATATCCACACCAAGAATTGCTTCATCCACAATGTCTGCAACAAGTACTTGATGATTAAACTCAAGTCGACCGAGTCGTAGGTGTATCTCCACTTTCCCATACACTTTTATAGGCCATCCAGTAGCTGTTCGCAAGCTGCAAGAGCACCAGATTGGCTTGAGATCTTTCACCACATCGGGGCGCACAATAGAAACTGTTGCACCTGTGTCAACTGTAATCGAGGTTGGCCTTTCTTGAACAAATCCGGTAACTACCAAACTCCCGCTGTTTTTTTGAAGTGTAGAAATTGCGTATTGTCTAGGGGCTTTGTTCCTCCAGTTAATCAGCACACGCCCCGTTGTACCGACTATTGCTCGTTTCCTTGCTGCTGAATTCTAACCCGACAATCTTGTTGTAGACGTCCAGGTTTCCCACATCTATAACACTTCGGCCTTCCATCCTTTCTTATTTTATTCTGTGGCGCCGACCATCGAGTCTCTGTTCCTTGTTCTTCTTCCTCATCATCTGTGCCGTCGCGATCTTTTAGCGCGCGCACTTTATGACTTGTCCAACCAGACGCTGATTATATTATATTACCCAGAAAAGTCTTACAATTTTAAACAGAACAAAGGTTTTCGTAAATGTTTTCATAAAAAATGTAACTGTAAACAATTAAAAACTTATACTATTGAAGTTTTCCTTCAAATGATTAAATATCAAAATTGTTAAATTGATAAAGCTGCAAACGTTAGTTCAAAGCAGTTGTTTAATGTGGCCATTTTGTTGACTGCCAGAATTCAGCTCAGGGAATCCATGCTAGCCGTGCATGTTTTGTAGCATCAGGATTATTCTTAACAGGATCTCCATATTCTATTATGCGTGTATCAATTCTTCTTGTGTGCCAATACTAGCGGAATAAACTAACGACTTCATTCAACCCCAAAGGAAAAAATCTGCTGGCGCGAGATCAGGAGATCGAGGTGGCCATTTTACTGGTCCGTTTCGACCAATCCATCGCTTACCGAATGTATTATTTAAATGGTTCATCAAATCACGACAGTAGTGAGCAGATGCACCACCATTCAAAAACCACATCTGCACTCTATCTGCAAGTGGAATATCTTCCAAGAGTTCCATCAGAGTCGTTTGCAGAAAATGTAAGTATTGTCTTCCATGAAGCCTTGGTGGTAAGAAAAACGGGCCTAAGAGATTATTACCGCACCACACATTAAATGAAAAAGTATGTTGGTCATGTCTTGGGGGCAGTCTCGTGGGTTTTCGTCTGCCCAAGTGTAGGTGTTTCGAAAGTTTACAGTGCCATTCCTGTAAATTGTAACACTTTTCTGGCGCATTTTGGTCTGTTTTGTTTTTAATTAAAGTCAAATTTGTCCTTACTTTTAATAGACATTATACACATCAGTTTTCTCATAATTAAATTCTCTACAAAGTTAGTTAGACATTTTTATTTGTTTATTAGCAAATTAACGAAGTTATTTTATCCCAAATCTAAAAAAGTGTGTTTTTCCATTCCACTTTTTTGTGTTTTACCCAGTTTTTCTTAAAAACTAATTAAGATAGAGGTCTGGTACCTCTTTTATTCAATTTTTCAGATCAAAAACTATAAGAAGCCACCAAATTTACCCTTCACTTTATACCCCACGGATTTCAGTATGGCGTGATTTTACCATGGGACCAGAGATCAGGGCGAACTGGTTCACGAGTCGTAACTCGCTAACGAACCGTTTTCGGACCTATGTTTATTTGAACTTTTTTTCTTATTTTTACATGTAGAATGAGCTCCTAAAGTTTATGCATATCTTCGTGAATCACTCTGTATATAAAAATACTCATACAATCTAAATTTAATATTTTTTTCAAAACTACTGTGCAGACTTACTTTACTGGAAGAAATTGTAGGTGTTATTGGCTCAAATACAAAAGACTTCATGTAAGAGAAACTGAAAACTTATAATAGTTGTTAAGAAAACTAGAAAACGTACATAAATTTTAGTGATAACTTGTTTTACCTACCTCTACATAAGGTGATTGACATACCATATATGTACTTAAATACACAACCATACACAGTACACATAAACGTGTTATAAAAATGAAGCAAGCATGTGTGTTACAACTACAATTAAATTATGATGTGAGTTTGTACTAGTGACTACACATTACTATGTTTTCCCTGAATCCTAATACACATAACGGATTACATTCACCAAATGTGTAAGTACTTATACTGTAAGTCTGTTGTGGTTCTTGCTTCAAGCAGTTTACAGGGTGAGTACTATTTCTTTTTTTTTATATTTTTCCATACATGCGTTGTAGGTTGGTGGTGGTTTTAATAACATTTACTCTTTTGACAGTTTGCACTTGTTAGTGAATAAATCACAGGTAGGGCTATCTTAGGATTTAATGTATTTGTTTAATTTACAGGCACACCTGAAGGTGACCACAGATTTTTTTATGGTTAAAATGTTGAACATTGGTAATAATCTGACTCAACTTATCTGGTAATGTTCGTATACCATTGAAAAGTTAGGTTTAAAGATTGTCAGCTTTTGTTCATTGTTAGCTTAATTTAATACATTTATTTCTGAAAATAGAAGAAAGGAGATAAAAACTAATAGAGAAAAAAATATTAAATAACGTTGAGTAAGTTTACAAACTGTTGTGGAATCCACAAACTTTCACTGAAGGGATATGTATTTTAGTATGGTTGAAAAATATTGCAGTATCCCAGTTAAACACATCACATAAATATCCCATTATTATTTTTTGTTTATCCACCTGCCTTTTTTTTGAAATAATAATTGAAGTAGAGTTCTAACAGTTGTTAGTTAAAAAAAAATTGCAACTAGTTTTACAATTTACAGAAATTCCTCTCACAATGAGAAAATGCTTTAACTGCTTCAGTAACATGAGAGGGTCAACCAGAACGTACTTCACCATGAACATGTGATCTTCTTCCATTAAACATTATGCACCATTTTCTTACAGATGCTTTTTGCATAACATTATCACCATATACTTTCGTTTTTTGTCTGTAAATGTTTATAGGATGAAAAACATATCATACAAAAAATAGACAATGTCCAGTGCCTCACTGCTTGGCTGAGACTGAGCTAGTAGAAGGAAGGTTCAATGGTACAACAGCACTCAGGGGGGTACATTGTCTGCCATGGTCAAATGTTCTTTACTTTCCGAATGACCGTCATAATAATAATAAAAATATTGTTGATTATTGCTTAGTATTTTTTGTAATTTTGCAGATATATTTTGTAAAATATACACATTACTTCTTATAACACACAATAATCATGATACTGCATAATAATTTACTTTGTACTTTGTAGAACTGCTATAGATGATGGACTGTATACTGATGAAAAGAGAGTATGGAGGTTGTTACGAGAGATTATTGAAGGCCTAAGTCATATACATCAGCAAGGAATCATTCATAGAGATTTGAAACCAGTAAACATTTTCATTGACAGTGAGGATCATGTCAAAATTGGTGATTTTGGTCTAGCTACAACAAATATATTTCATAAGTAAGCCATATTGCCAATACATATTAGAATTATATTGTTATAATTGTTTTACATCTAACAAGTAATGTAAGTAATTATTAATATACAATAACCAAATAGATGACCAAATAAAAACTATAAATTAAGGATTATATGCAGTTACAGTGTTGCATTAATTATGAATAAGTTGAACTTGATTTAGTTGATAGTTTATTTTGATTAATGTTTATTTGATTTTTATTATCGTCATCGGATATACTCATTTTTTTAATAGTTGGGTGTTCACTAAGTAGTAATTCAGTTAACTTAAAATCTGATTTCAGACAACCATTGTGCCAAGTAGAAAGCACTGATGTGCATAGTAACAATATACTACATCAAAATATAGGAGACACATCTCACACAGGACAGATTGGTACTGCCCTCTATGTTGCTCCAGAACTCAACACTTGCAGTCTTAAAGCTATCTATAATCAGGTTCTTGTATTTTATCTGTAGTGCGATCATTTTTCTAATGATTATCATTATATGAATGTAATGTAAATATGTAAATTTAGAATTATCAGATCATTGTTTTTACATTTTTGTAATCCTCTTAATTAATTTTTTTTTGTTCCAAGATGTTTGAATGCTAAAAATATTTTAGTATACAACCCATGTAAAAAGATTTTGTATTGTTTTCCATCTGTTTTAGTAATAGGCCAATTCTAGTTCTAGATTCTTAATTAGTTGTATCAGGGACTCTAAAATTCCTTATTCCTCAGCACTTTTGCCAGTGATTCTGATGCAAAGTAAAATAAGTAAATATTATATTTATTTCTGAAAATAAAACAAAGGAGATAAAAACTAATTGAGAAAAAATATTAAATTATGCTGAATAATTTTAGTACGTAGGCTTCCACGGCCGGTGTCACTATAATTAATTAAAACCTCCGGGCTGAAAGGCCGTGGTCGAATGCTTGATGTATTATCGCTAGACGTTTCAGCCACACCACCGGTGGCCATCTTCAGTAGCAAAGAGTGTTCGTAATAGATGGTATGCCGAACAATTCGCCCAGTGAAATGGGACAAGCAACAGTGAGAGACGGCTACGCTGTTTCTATTTATAACTTTTTGGCCGCTTTAGGTGTATAACGCGAACCAATCAGAAGCCAGCTCATCATTGTCCACTCTGATTGGCCGTGGAAAATAAACTATGTCAGACACTATTTAAGGAGATGCTTTCACCCCGGCGGTTCATAGCGACAGACGCATTCTTATGAATATGGATGGACTCCAGATACAGGCGAGTGAAGCAACCCCGGACAGAAGACAACACCCGGGCTTCATCAAACATCATCCGGTGATCGTCGTGGGAAAGAGCGTGTTCAGCAACTGCAGACTTCTCCGGCTGGCCCAGGCGGCAATATCTCCGATGTTCAGAGAGGCGCGTTCAGACACTACGCTTCGTGGTGCCTATGTATACCTGGCCAGACGTACAAGGAATACTATACACCCTGCACGACGAGAGCGGATCCCTGGCGTCTTTTACCGGTCGCAGGAACTGATAGATCTTTTTGGTTGGCTTAAAGATCGTCCTGACGCCCCGTTTACTTAGCAGCTTGCCGATGCGGTCAGTCACGCCACGGATGTAGGGCAAGACAGTGGAGCCAACAACCTCAGGCAACACCGACTCGTCCGGCCTACCAGATCTTCTCGGCCAGGCAGCTCTCCTCACCTCCGCAGCAGAGTAGCCGTTGGACTGCAGTGCTTCCTCGAGATGCCGCAACTCATCTTCGAGATACCGGGGCTCACAGATCCTTTTAGCCCGGTCAACCAGTCTTCAGTACCGCCCGCTTCTGCCTAGGATGATGATTGGAGGACTTATGCAGATATCTGTCAGTGTGCGTTGGCTTCCTATAAACTTTTTGCCCTAATCTGCCATCGGTCCTTTTCAGGACCAACACATCCAGAAATGCCAATTGATCACCGCTCTTGCGCTCCATCATAAACTGTATGCGCGGGTGCACAGCGTTGAGATGTCCAAGGAAGCGTCCCAGCTCTTCATCCCCATGGCTCCAGACCACGAAAGTGTCGTCAACATACCGCAGCCAACAATTCGGCTTCAGTGGCGCAGATGAAATTGCCAACTCTTCAAATTTTTCCATATAGAAGTTTGCAACCACAGGGGTGAGAGGACTTCCCATCGCGACGCCATCCAACTGTTTGTAAAAGCCGCCGTTCCATTGTAAGTAGGTTGTTGTTAGGACCTGCCGGAACAAAGCAGTGATGTCCGCCGGGAAAAGTTCACCTATATACCCCAAGACCTCCTGGACAGGGACCATCGTGAAAAGAGAGACCCCATCGGAACTCACAAGCACATCGCCAGGCTCCAGCACCAACTCCCGGATCCTACGGAGGAAATGCGAAGAGTCCTGGACAAATGAATCTGTATGCCCGATGTACGGCTTGAGCAATCTAGTGAGGTGCTTAGCCAAGTTGTACGTCGGCGAGCCAATTGCACTAACGATGGACCTCAGCGGAACGTCCTCCTTATGGATCTTTGGTAATTCATAGAGACGAGGGGGAAGGGCCTCCAAACACCGGACGACCGCCTTCACATCAGACGCCAGAGAAGATTGCTTCACCAAAGAATCTGTTTTTCTTAAGACCGTAGAAGTCGGATCTTTGTTCAGCCTCCGATAAGTGGCCGGATCTAACAAACCCTCAATCTTTTCGCTGGTAGTCTTCGGTGTTCAAGACCACCGTAGCGCTCCCCTTATCCGCCGGCACGATGACAATGGAGTCATCCCTTCTCAAATCCCTCAAGGCCCGCAGCTCCACCGACAGAAGATTGCATTTTGGCGGAACGGCCCTTTTAAGGGCCCTGGCAGCTTCCAACCGTATCTCATCTGCCTGGTCTCGGGGCAGTCCTCGGGTACCTGCTTCCACACTCGCAACTATTTCCTCCACCGGTACTGTCCTCGGGGTAAACACAAACTTCTCCCCTTTGGCCAACATCGAGGTCTCATGTGGTGTCAGCTGACGGTTCGAAAGATTGACGACCATCCTGTCGCGGTCTCGTTCTCTTCCCCTGATGTTCTGGGAACCATAGCGTTCAAATTTTTCCCGCTGTCTCTGGCTGGTGCTGGTATAACATGCCTCGAAAGTACTGTACGTGAGACCATCCAACACCTCCCAGTCCTGTTGTTGGAGGGAACTGCTGAGTTGTAAGTGCAGGTTCAACAGGCTCTGGTCATTTAACGCCAACTCCCTCCGCGTATGGTGTGTGCTCTCACGCAGCATGGCATTTTCCGCCCTCTTGTAGATCCTATTGGCCTGTGGTGTGTTAAAAATATGTCTCTGTCGTAGGAACCTAGGAACGGTTCCCGAGTCTCTGCAACGAAGTAAAAAGGCCAAGGAACACAGGAGACTGGCTTTTTTCTTTCGTAGCGCCTCCAGCTTTCGAATATTATTGAAAACCTCCTCCCCGTCGAGGTTCTTAATTTTAGTACGTAGGCTTTCACGGCCGGTGTCACTATAATTAATTAAAACTTCCGGGCTGAAAGGCTGTGGTCGAATGCTTGATGTAATATCGCTAGACGTTTTGGCCACACCACCGGTGGCCATCTTCAGTAGCAAAGAGTGTTCGTAATAGATGGTATGCCGAACAATTCGCCCAGTGAAATGGGACAAGCAACAGTGAGAGACGGCTACGCAACATTGTCCACGGCCAATCAGATTGGAGAATGATGAGCTGGCTTCTGATTGGTTCGCGTTATGCACCTAAAGCGGCCAAAAAGTTATAAATAGAAACAGCGTAGCCGTCTCTCACTGTTGCTTGTCCAATTTCACTGGGCGAATTGTTCGGCATACCATCTATTACAAACATTCTTTGCTACTGAAGATGGCCACCGGTGGTGTGTGGCGAAACGTCTAGCGATATTACATCAAGCATTCGACCACGGCCTTTCAGCCTGGAAGTTTTAATTAATTATACTGAATAAGTTTACGAATCAGTGTGGAATCCACAAACTTGCACTGAGGGACATGTATTTTAGCATGGTTGAGAAATATTACAGTATCATAGTTGAACACATCACATAAATATCCCATTATTACTTTTTGTTTATCCACCTGCTTTTTCTGAAATAATTGAACAGCTGTTAGTTAAAAAATTAATTCCAACAAGTTTTACAATTTACAAAAATTCCTCTCACATTGAGGAAATGGGTTTTACAAGCACCAATTTTTGTCATTATTTAGTTTAATGGAATTACAACTGAGTACAGCTCAAGAATTATGGTTTTCATTTCGGAATTAAAAAATTCAAATCAGAATTTAAAAATTCTTGAATTACCCTATTAGTCTGTTTATTGAAGCAAATTATTACAGATAACATTCAAACTATAAATTGTTTTGAAAATAGTATATTTAAGTTGAAATATTATTCTTAACTTATTTAACTTTGTTTTTAGAAGGTTGACATTTATAGTTTGGGCATAATGTTTTTCGAAATGTGTTATCGACCACTCAGTACAGGCATGGAAAGGATGAAAGTACTGACTGACCTTCGTTCTGAAGACTGTATTTTGCCATCAGATTTTTCTGAAAATGATATGTCACAACAAACATACCTTATTAGGTAATCTTTTTACTTATAATGAATTCATGTAAAAATTATGATTGTATGATGTAACTTACATGTAATGTTTTGTATTGTACTGTTTGTGTAAAGCACTCTGCAAGGAAATATAAACTACAGCACTTAAGGATAACTTATTCTTTGTTGATTGTTTATAACATTCTTCCAGTAATATTGACAAGTAAGTAGTAAAAATTTCATCTTTTCAATGGTCTGAAAATTACTTACATTTTGTGTATATATTGGTAGTTTGTGTGGGAGATCCATATTGTAACATCTCACGGTTTCCTCCAAGTCAATTTACGTCTTGCAGATATACTTTCCTACTTAAGCACCACGATTGTACGTCATCTTGTAATGTCTCGCAGTTTCTTTCGGAGTAGTAGTAATTTTACGTCTATTTATACTCTTCGAAAATCTCGCTTTATTAAGAGTCACAGAATTTGTTATATTTTATGTTCAATGTTTCAAAAAATCGAGTGTGTGTGATTATGCAAATATTTTCTTAGATTTTATTTGGGTGAAATCAATACCGTTGTTTGACAGAAGTTAGGAGAGAGAGTGCAAAGAGAATTACTCTCTTAGTATACGATTAATTATTTCAAATTTCTCCGCTCGTGATACCAGCTGACTTCTACGTTTATGAACCCATTTGAGGTTAAATTAACTCCAAATGGTAAGTAATATATCCTGAATGTATGTTCTCTTCTCAGTCTTCAGACAATCTGTAACGAACTACCATCTACTGAAAATAATACACATTTTTATTCAAACAACAAGGCATTCATTGAATCTATTTAGCATTTTTTTTATATTCTCCCAAAACAAAAAGGGATAATCGATTCTTACTGACAACACAGAATTAGTTCAATCTTATTTTCAAACATATATTATATAACAAATATTTTTATTTCAATATTAATACAAAGAAAGAAATAATGAATTAATTTCCCAGGGTTATTTTAGAGTTCTTTGTACTTTGAGAAAGTCAGAAATGAATATGGGTTAATACCAAGCTTTACATAAATAAATTTTTATAATTTGTACTATTTATATTATATAGTTGATTGGTTGACCGCTAGAGCGCAGGTTACGTTTCTTCACTGAAAACACGAACGTTATTTAATGGTTGTAACGGTACGGAATTGTGAGCCACCCCAGTTTAATTTCATATTAATAAATCATCATTTTAAGCACTTTCCAAATTGCCAGACTTCACCTGTAAGGAGCCTCCAGTACAGCAATGCAACATACACACAGTCAGTCAAAACAATTGCCAGACGCATTGCGCAATCACATAGCAGCAGGCTTGTGTGAAACCCAGTATGCAGTGTGTCATTAGAGAGTGCACAACAGACAGCCAGCATCAGACAGTAAAGTGCGTAAATTAAAACCAGTGGCCTCGGGCATAAGATAGGCCTAGATTAATTGGGCCTATCTATTTAAACAACTCAAAAACAGTTCCGCGCGGCCAGTCTGCAAAAAATTAGTGCGAATAAAATTAATTCGGCCGACTTAATCATAATGTATAATGTGGAACCAATAAAACAGTAAGGGCCTTTCAACACAAACAGTAAACGTATTAAACGAGTACCGGAGTGCGTGAGATCGAAGCAAGTATTCAACACCAGTTCGCGCAACCAATCCTAGGAGTACGCTGCGTATGGGTAACTAGAAACATTTAATATGCATATTAAAACCAATGCCAACTAACCGGTGATTATTCGTTATAAAAGGAAAATATATAACACCAATAATAGAGTTCTCTCAGGGGCGGAGTTTATTTAAAGATCAATGTAACAGAATGAGTGTGCGTGTGCTAAGATAGAGGTTATCCACTGGTTCATTTTCAATGTTTTAATTATTTAACAATATCACTTATAATAGTAACCAAAATAAAACTCAATAGAGATAAGAAATAATTTCAACCAGTTGTACTATAGTTGAAAGATTGTAATAACGTAAAAGAAAGGCGAATTTTTGATAAATAAAAATAAGTATGTGTTTTAAGACAGTATCACATGTGTTCACGTAATTATTGAACGTATCAAATCCAAGTAATCCTTTCTGCAGCTGTTTTCGTCTGAAAGACTTTGGAAGAAAAACCCTAAGGTAAGAAATAAATATAATTATACATTTGTAATGTAATTCGTATAGTAACATTTGGCCCCCGTACAGCGACGCGAGTATAGGTTACAACCTATATTCGCCAGACCTAATTAAGCTGCAGAAAGGGTTATTTGAGAGGGAGGACGCTTTGGTAAATTAAATATAAAAAGGGTTAAGTCAATAGTGGATAAGATTAATATTCTTGTGTAACATTATATAAACTTGTATAAAATGGCAGCGAATAATGACGATGCCAATGAAGTAACTAATGTTGACAATTTTGATGAATCGGCCATTATGCATAATATTGAGGTCCACTCGACTCCAGATGGGAGTCAGGACAATAAAATAAAACCAGATATTACAAATGAAATAAATAATACAGATGATTCGGGGATCCAAATAACCCCAAAATTGAATAGGGAAAATAAAATTAATAATGAAGTCAGCTTCACTGACAAAAATGCAGTAGCACAATCTACCCCAACGACAACACGAATTAAACAGTTGTCAATGGAAGATATGTGTAATTTCATGAAAACAATATCTGATAACTTGAGTAGTTTTAACGCGTAATTCGATGAACAGAATAGTCGTTTGGACGTTCAAAATAGCAATTTCAATACCAAATTTGACGAACAGAATATTAAATTTGACATTATAAATTGTCGTTTTGACGAAATAAATAAGCAAAATACCAAATTTGAGGTTGATATGAATAAACGTTTAAATGAGACGAATGAATGTTTCAATACATGGAAAGAACAAATAGTAGAGTCAGTAGCAGAACAGATTAAAAGTAAAAATACAAATGATGACAATAAGGTCGAAAATGAGAATATAGTTAACAATGTGGTAGTAGAGAGTAAGATAACAAATAGTAACAATGACATTGAAAATGGTAATGTGATTGAAAAGGTGGTATCAGAAAGTGATACGTTGAAAATAGATAGTGAAACAGTAAGTGAGAGTGAGAAAATGATAAGTTGTAATGAAGTAATAATTAGTGTTGTTGAATTGGAAAAAGAATGGAAAGAAAGAGTAGATGAATGTGTAGGGCAGAGGGTAAATTTTCCCCTTATTTGTGATGAACCAGAGTGTTCAAAAGTGTTATTTTTGGGCAAGAGACCCTTATTAATGAAAGATTTGAGTTGTTTAATTTTGTTGAATAATTTTGTACCCTCTGCGTGGAATGATAAAAGTATGATATGTTGTTATGATGAGAGAACTTTAGATAGAGAATGGTGTATTGACAAAGAGACAGAATTGTATGAATTACAGAGAGATTATGGTGAGTGGAAAGAAATGTTAGAAGTATGTTTAAACAAGAGTAATTTACTGTATGATGAAAAAGTAACTGACCCGATATTGGAAATATTTACCGACGGAGACTTTACAAAGAATACTGATGTTGACCTGGTATACGATTATTATGGTAAAATGAATAAACAGAAATTGTATGGTTACAAAACACAAGATAACCGTATACGGAATGTAAATAAAATTGAAAATTGTTATTTGAAACCCCGATTAATTTTTGACGATGGAGGTTGAAATTCATAAACGAACAATTTAAATATGTCAATATATGATAATGACCTAGCTGATTTTGATATTGAAGTGTGATGTAACTGAATAATTATTGCTGAAGAGTTGTAAATACATGTGTAGTGAAATTAATTGTATGTATTATAAAATGTTGAATGGTTTGAATGAAATAACATTGTTGTTAAATGTTTTAGAGGTTACACGGAGATATTGGTGTGTGTGTGGTGTGTATTTTGTATTCATGTCAATAAGTGGATTGTAAGTATAAAGTTCATAATACTAATCAGATAGAATAAAATGCTTACAGGTGTGAAAAAATGTTGATTCAATAATATGAATTGAGATAATAGCATTAAATAGAAATTGTAATTAAAAGAGAAATAATAATTGAAAGGTGAATTAAAAGTATATTTGGTTGAACTGTAAGAAATAGACATTGATAAATATGTTATCTAAAAAATTTATAAAGACTGAAAAGTACAGGTGTTAATATGATGTAACCAGGATGTTTATACTATGTGAGTCTTGCAGACTAGTGTTTATATAAACAGGTGTGGTATGTTGAGACTAATGTCTGTCTGTAGTCATGCTTGGTGACAATAACAAAGAATGTTGTAGTCTGCTGAATCAGTATCTTGAGTAAAACCTTATTGTGATAGAAAAGAATTGAAATTAAATTTGTTTACAGACCAAATAATAATGAGGCAATTACTGTAACTTTTGAGATTAATTGAATTAGTTAAAGTAAATTAAATACAATTAAATTAATTTAGTAATAAAATTAATAGAAACAATGATTTTTAACAATGAACTTAACTTTTCATTTAAATTCAAATTGGAATTATAAATTAAATGCTAATTGATGCCAATAATGATTAAAACACTTATTTAATACTGACAACTGATGGAAAATGTTCAGGATGAGATAGTGTCTGGAAAATAAGATGTGTATATTACTGTCCATATAGATTTTTCATATGTTATGAATTTTTTATCCTATACATATATAGTAGTTAAGGATACCTTGTATAATCTATGTATCATTTTGGAGGGCAATAGTGTATGGGGAATATTATTCAATTCAACTGGAATTTATGTGTATCATTGTAAACCAATATTGTTTTATTAATATTATTCTTTAGGGTCTATAATATAAAATGAGCCAGTACGTTGTCAATGAGCCAGTACGTTGTCAATGAACCAGTACGGTTAAGAGGAAACAAATCAGATGTGGGATATGGAGTGATGGAAGGCCGTTTGTTGATTTTTTTATTGAATGTTTTAAAAGTCAGGCGATACGGTGGTGCGTGTCTGTTCGATTTTTCGGTGTTGGGATCTCGAATAGAGAAGTCCAGTAAGATCGGATGGGTGCTGTCGCAGTCGCCAGACTAGGGGGTTAAGAACCCATGATTTAGTAGTGTTCAGGGGGGTTGCGGCGCCATATCCTCACTGATCCTCTTAGGTTTAGGCAATAAGAGTTTGAACGCTCCGGCCTTCAATCTCTTATTGGGGGGGTATTGTAACGGTACGGAATTGTGAGCCACCCCAGTTTAATTTCATATTAATAAATCATCATTTTAAGCACTTTCCAAATTGCCAGACTTCACCTGTAAGGAGCCTCCAGTACAGCAATGCAACATACACACAGTCAGTCAAAACAATTGCCAGACGCATTGCGCAATCACATAGCAGCAGGCTTGTGTGAAACCCAGTATGCAGTGTGTCATTAGAGAGTGCACAACAGACAGCCAGCATCAGACAGTAAAGTGCGTAAATTAAAACCAGTGGCCTCGGGCATAAGATAGGCCTAGATTAATTGGGCCTATCTATTTAAACAACTCAAAAACAGTTCCGCGCGGCCAGTCTGCAAAAAATTAGTGCGAATAAAATTAATTCGGCCGACTTAATCATAATGTATAATGTGGAACCAATAAAACAGTAAGGGCCTTTCAACACAAACAGTAAACGTATTAAACGAGTACCGGAGTGCGTGAGATCGAAGCAAGTATTCAACACCAGTTCGCGCAACCAATCCTAGGAGTACGCTGCGTATGGGTAACTAGAAACATTTAATATGCATATTAAAACCAATGCCAACTAACCGGTGATTATTCGTTATAAAAGGAAAATATATAACACCAATAATAGAGTTCTCTCAGGGGCGGAGTTTATTTAAAGATCAATGTAACAGAATGAGTGTGCGTGTGCTAAGATAGAGGTTATCCACTGGTTCATTTTCAATGTTTTAATTATTTAACAATATCACTTATAATAGTAACCAAAATAAAACTCAATAGAGATAAGAAATAATTTCAACCAGTTGTACTATAGTTGAAAGATTGTAATAACGTAAAAGAAAGGCGAATTTTTGATAAATAAAAATAAGTATGTGTTTTAAGACAGTATCACATGTGTTCACGTAATTATTGAACGTATCAAATCCAAGTAATCCTTTCTGCAGCTGTTTTCGTCTGAAAGACTTTGGAAGAAAAACCCTAAGGTAAGAAATAAATATAATTATACTTTTGTAATTAATTCGTATAGTAACATGGTGGCCGGAATGTTCACCAGACCACATTTTGCTGTTTTTTGGGTTAACAAAATAATAAAGTTTATGTTCACCTCTTTTCCTGAAGTATTTAAAGAGATTGTGCTGTTTCTAGTGTTATAAGTTTATAGTTGAGGTGTAATTTAGTTAAATTGTACTAGGTAACGATCTCACCAAAATGTCGTATTTCTATGGGCTAGGCTTGGAAGTCGAAACTGATTTTTTTCAAGTTTTCATCAAATTGCGGGCGTGAATTATTCTGATCGCAGGAGTTCTAATCTGTAGTGGACATCACTCGTTAATTTTATTAATTTTACACTTTATTTCAAATGGTATTTATTAATTTCTTAAAATTTTATAGACATTACTCTTTTCAAACTGCTCATTTCCAATATCTTTTAACAATCAATTTCAATTCTTGTTAGGTAATTACTCTTAGTAACCAAGAACTTTTATGGTTTTTTATTGGTTAATCTAGATACTTTTTAGTATATAGTGTAACATGACCAAGTGTTACATAACCTAGACATATACCCATAGAATTAATAAATACATGAAGGTAATGTAAGTAAATAATATAATGATGAAAGTAGCGAAGAAGAGAAGGACCAACGAAGAAGAAAGAAGAAAAAGTGCCACAAGAAGCAGTAAACAAAACACTGCTTGACACTACAACCAATACTATAACTGACACAAACTAATGGACAAGCTAAATTCACTATAAGCTGTCAAGCGAGTCAGTGAATAACTTGAATGTAATTTCACATGTTAATAAAAATAATTAAGTAACGACCCGAATAATATAATATCAGCAACAGTATTCGGCTGAGAATAAATAAACAATGACTAGTAACTATCAATGCCTATAACTAAGATTAGCTATGGCCACAATATAAAATTGAAACTGTATTACAATCTCAAATGTACTCATAAGAAGTAAAAATAATGGTAAGAGGGAACCTTATATAAGTAAGTTGCCTCATCAATGTACCAAATGTAACTAGTGAACATTATTAAGGCATAAACCCGATGTAAAAGGTATGCCTAGGCAACGCCTAAAACGAACAATTGTCAGTAAGGTGATAAGTAGAAAGGACTACTAGTGTAAATAACATACACTGAACAATTATTATACCAAGTGTAGCAATAAGCATTATTAATGTATTATACAAGTAATAACTCAATTATTAATGAATAGCATAGAGCGAAATAGTGTAAACAAAATGTAATTAGGAAGTAAGGATAGTTCATAGCAGTGTATTACATCAGTAAGTTAAGATTTAATAATTATATTCACTAAATAAGTGTAAAGACGGATATATTAGTGTTCCGACACAGACGTTTAAGTGAAAACGCGATGTGCAACACAAATAATTTATTGATAAGAGAGAATCGTAGCCGGCGTCGCTAGCAGACGACAGCGCGAAGCCATATATCTGAACATTATTTATTAAGAAATGTCAGTGAAAGTGTAAATAAAACCAGTGTCAAACTATATCAAATTAAAGAGTAGAAAATATCCTTTAATTTGATAGCGATACAACCACGATCGCAACTATAATAAGTGCGTGACATGCGTTAGCATCATTTGTAAATAGAAAGTAAGAAATTTGTTTGTCAATAACAACAACAACGTCAACTGTCAATCATCTTAGCCAAAAGACGGTTGGAAAAACAATGCGTCATTTTCGTAACGTCTGGTTGAGCCAATCAAAAAATAGCTTACTAAATGAAACAATCGCCTAAGCCTCATCAAAACAGGGGGTATATAATGGGAGCGCGAGTTTTTCCGTTACCACTTTTTGACAATCATCACGAGCAAGCAGGTGTCGCTCGTCACCTCAAAATTTTATTAACTTATAGTATCATGTAATAGTGCGTCCATTGAATCTTTTCGGCAACAACAAGTAACTACAATACAGTCTACCTAGAATCAGTGCATCGATGTGAAGTATTTATTTTGTTTAGTGCGGGATATATCGAACAGGAGAAAATAATTAAATAGTATTATAAAAGGTCCAATTTAGTCAGAAGCGGACAACTATTACCTGTTCAAAGTGCGTGTGTAGTGTAAAGCCAGGGTCACTATAATCCGACCACTGGAGTGTTTAATTAAATTTTAATCTAAAAGATTAAAATAAAGAGGTAACATCGTGACAATTTATTCCATTAATCTGAGTGCACTGATATATTTTTATAAACAAAATTTGTACTGACGCATAACACCAAAACATTTTCTGTGTTACACAATGACTGAATTTATTTAGTGGATTTGTCAATCCTGTTTAAGAATGATGTTAGTCTTAAGTGGTCTATATAACTTTTGTGAATAATTAAGCAAACGTGACGGAACGCCTAACCTATAAATAGGTTTGATTTTTTGTTAGTAAGCAACAAGGCCTTACTGGTCAATATTGTTTTATGAAATAATTAACTTTTGTGTAGTCATGAGCATTCTTTCTTGTGTTTCAAAGAATTTACGCCCGAGATATAAATAAAATTAATGTTTAAAGTAAAGTTTATCTGGACATAACCAGAAAAGTTGTTTATGCTCTGAGCTAGTGTAGTAGGGTAAGCGAACGAAATAATTTCAACTGTATACCAATGTATTTTCTTACTTATGTTTGTTTGGATTCATTATCAAGGGTACAAATAAAACCCAGTTATTAGCAGCATAACTTTGACTTAATTTATTACAAAAAGTAAATAAATAATTAATTCAAAATAATCAAAGTAACTCTTAGTAGAAATCATACGTAGTTGAATCTGAATTGCCATAAGGGCATTAAACACAATTTCAGTTTTTAAAGAAGAGAATTAATAATTATTTGATTTTATTAATGGGTTTTACACGGGATTTTCCCGAAATAAACCTGTGTGGCGCCCATTATTAAACAAGGTAACCTAACCTTGTAAGTAAAGCAAGCTGGTTTTGTAAACCGTCTTGGCAGCTTATTAATTTGTTAAAAAAGATAACTTCTGAACTTCCAGAATCACAACCAGGTACGTGGAAGTGTATTTTATTAATTTTATTGTCCAGACGTGACCTGACCTTACGTACTTTACGACTGTCAACCTGGAGGAGGAGTTTCGCTGCCAGAATCAACGCGACGGCTACCTTCATCAAGCGACCAGCTAGTATGCTTTATTTATTGAATTAAACAACGTTATAGTTCAAACAACATTACTGCAATTATTTTTATTTTATTTAAAGGAGTTCTTTTAAGACAATTATAGTTTTTTCGATTCATCATAACTTGTAACTTTAATTTTCAATTGTAAACTTATAACACACTTTTGAATTCAAACATTAAACAATTTATAACACAGTTATAAACACAACGAAGATAAGTTCGTTACAATAGGCTATTATTAATTATTATAAATTCATTTCTTCTTTTTAGAAAAATAATCCTTTTTAGATTTTATTTATAGTCGAATTTAATTTATTTATGGTTTTTCTTTATATTTTTCCTTAAACTTGTACATTGGTATTTTATATTTTAATCCCTTTTAATTTGATTCATTTATGATTTATCATTTACTTAATGTATCCCTACTCTAAACTATTTTTTATATGCCATTTTTCTAACATAGTATTATTTTATATATTATTATTTTATATTTAACCCTGGGTTATCTTATATTTAAACAAAATCATTATATTAAACACAAATACTATTCCTAGGTACAAGACCTTTGTAGCCTATACAATACAAAATTACACAAAATACAAAAAATACAAAACTTGTCAGCAGCAATATAGTCCACTGCTACAATATTGATTGTTTTTCATCTCCCGTACAAATCTGTGAGATGCTCTTTTAGGTTTACCCTTTCACTGAGTACACTATGTTTCACTTTGTACACTGCACTTTTATTATTATTGTTTACAGTGTTTTTGGAGTACAAAGTTTTTTATAGCTTGGTACATAATACCCATTTCTGACTTTGAGAATTGGGTGATTATGTTATCATATTTGGGCAGGGGTTATGTAACGTTACAATATGTACAAATGTGTGTGTCACAGTGTGAATGGTCAAGTAGAGAAGTGTTACGTGGCAAATGGATCATCTACAGAGTTTACCATCACCTTGTGAGGGATGTATGTGCACTATTAATAAAGCTGGCTATAGGTAACAATTCCTTTTACTTTGGTAACCTTAGATTTGAAATAACAAAAATAATGCTTCAGTAACTAGTGACTCCTTTAACCACAGTTATTGCAGATATGACTCTTCTGCAATAACTGAAGGATACATATTGTAAGAAACGTATCTCCTCTGTGTGTGTTTTAATCAAGCCCCACTTTGGGATCGTCAATATGTTAGAAACGTTTACAGATACTGGTGAAATGCCACACGTTGGATGTGTCAATATTTAAGAAACGTATCTGTGTCCGTAGTTTCTTATCTTGTTTTTCTGTAATTTTTATTTTTAAGTAAATTAATTATTTGTTGAATTATCCTTATTTAGTTGTATTTTATTTAGTTTAGTTTGATTAATAAAACAAGGATTATCAAGCCGTCGGTGATTTTACGGTTTTGAAAATGTCGCAAAAAAAAAAATTGTTCTTAATAATTAAAAATAGATTTTGTGGGTTCTTCACAATCGATTGGTGACTCGACTCAGTTTTATAGGTTACCTGGTCTCTTCTATTAATTGCTTGATGTTCGTTACTCCAGCCGTATTCCTCTTCTTGCTTATCGTTTGCAAATCCTTTATCTTAGTTTACTTTAATGAAATAAGATGCTTTATAAATTAATAAATCACTTTATTTGATGATTTTTAATCTCAGGGTAAAACGGTTCATGAATCGAACGGAACAGTAACCGTATCGACTCGCTCACTGAGTTCAACTCGAAAAATTACAATGTTAAAAATGAAATACAATATTATTTTTTTATATCAGGTCGTGGATACTTTGAGCTGCTAAGAAAGATCAGAAAATGCCTACAGATAAAATATACATCACAATGAATTAATTAACCCTCTTAATGAATATTAAAATTTAAATAGTACTAGTGGTCGCCCAGTGGTCGAAATTCGACCGTAATTCATTAAATTTTTAAGTTTGAACGTTATTGAGGTTCTTTTGTCAAAGAGTATACCTCTATAATCATTGCATATAATTTTTTTGAATTTTGTTCTATTACGTCAGCTGCGAGTGTGTACAAATACGTCATTAGCGTGTGTTGTTTGCCTTAATTCCCTGCAATACCTATGAAATTTAAAATTTAATGTTAGTAACAGTTGAAAAAAAACAATTACAGCTTGTATTCGTATTTATTTTTTGATATAATTCATTGTCAGTTTTAATTTGTTCATGTTATTATTGAATCAAATAAACGCTAATAAAAATGAGACTTGACATTGTTACTGGACGATTATCGGGGTGTTCATTTTTTATATAATTTAATTTAATTTAATATATCGATTGTAGCCGAATCTCGTGTTACTATTTAAAACGTTAATATGAAATCTCTTTGCCTTATATGCAACAATTCTTTTTAGTGATAAATGGTAATTATTGTTTGTGTAATAAAGTGTGATAATTATAGTGAATAAAATATTAATCGCTGGTCGGTGGATGAATGTAGCCGTAGCGTCGATCTTGCAGTGGAACTCCTTGGTTAAGTGTTGTCAGTGTACGTATCGTCAAGTCTCGTCTGGACAAATAATTTATAATAAAAAGCACTTTCACGTACCTGTTCGCGATACTGGAAATTCTGATGTTCGCTTACCAAAAAATAAACTGCCAAGATGCTCTTATGACCAGCTTACTTTATCAACAAGGTTATATCACTCCTTGTGTACAATATGGGCGCCACATGGGTTTATTTTAGGAAAAAATCCCATGAAAAAACAAATTAATAAAGTTTAGAATTGTATAAATTCTCTCTATGTTTCGTTTAAATGCTGGAGGCATTCACAACAATTCAAATATAATTTAGTAAAGTCTCGACTCAGAGTTATTTCACTATACTCAATGTTGAGTATTAATTAACTATATGAAATAAACATAATCAAGGTTTATACTGAATAAAATCGGGGTTTTATTTTACCCTTTAACACAATTCAACAATTAAAAAAATACAATAATTACTTTAACATGAACTTGATGTTAATTTGCCCGTTTACAATACGGTCTAGCTCAGTTTAGAACATTAAACTCTTAATAAACTGCCAAGATGCTCTTATGACCAGCTTACTTTATCAACAAGGTTATATCACTCCTTGTGTGCAATATGGGCGCCACATGGTTTATTTTAGGAAAAATCCCATGAAAAAACAAATTAATAAAGTTTAGAATTGTATAAATTCTCTCTATGTTTCGTTTAAATGCTGGAGGCATTCACAACAATTCAAATATAATTTAGTAAAGTCTCAACTCAGAGTTATTTCACTATACTCAATGTTGAGTATTAATTAACTATATGAAATAAATATAATCAGTTTTATTTTACCCTTTAACACAATTCAACAATTAAAAAAATACAATAATTACTTTAATATGAACTTGATATTAATTTGCCCATTTACAATACGGTCTAGCTCAGTTTAGAACATTAAACTCTTATATCTATTAATAAATTTGACTTTTAATTACATAATATATCTCACGGGTAGGCTCTTTGAAATACAATAAAGAACTCTCTTATGCCTTGACAGACGTTAATAATAATAATAATAATTAGTAATTTGGCCTCTTTTTAAAACTCGTAATTATTTTTCAGGTTAGCGTTCGTTACGCTTACTTATCTACTAACATATATTTTGATGCTTACTACTAACACAAATATCTTACGTTGGATTAATAAATCCGCTAAATAAATTGATTCTGTGTATAAGATTGAAAGTTTTGTTGTCCTTGCGTCAGTACAAAGTTGTGGTAAATAATGATCAGCGCAAACAGAATAGTAATATAAATGGTCACTGTGTTACCTTATTTCTTGTAATCGTATAGATTAAAATTTAAAAACACTCCAGTGATCGGATTATAATGACCACTGGTTAATTACACTTCACACGCACTTTGAACGAGGAGTCTGCCCTCTTCTTACTAAATCTGGGCTATGTAAATTACTGATTACAATACTCCCTCTCTCGTTCTGAAATCACGCACTAATTAAAATATTCACTTTACTGGCGTAGCACTTTCCTTGTAGTCAATTGCTGTATTGTTAAATGTCTTGAAGAAATTTTGAAAGGTTTACTATTGTTATTCTATGTTAAGTTATAAAAAATGTTACGGTGACGAGCGGCGACTGTATCGCTCGAGTAGATGACAAAAAGTGTAACGAATTTTCTTCGCTGCTGGTTATATAACCCTTCACTGTATCGTGCTTAGGGAGAAAAGACGTTTAGTAAACTCTTTTTTGATTGGTCCTGATAACCGTTATAAATGACGTATTGTCTTTCTAACTGTCACCGGCGCGAACGTTGTGCTCAGCTTTTTGTGTTGTTGGTATTACCCGAACAATTTCTTATTTTTAACAATAAATGATGCTAACACGCACTATGCACTTATTATAGTTCCGATCTCGAGGTTATTACCATCAAATTAAAGTTTAGTTCATGGGCTTTAATTTGATGTGGCTTAACACTGGTTTTAACCTCGTTTTCTTTGACAATGCTTATAAATAATGTTTTGACACATGGTTTCTCACTGTCGTCTGCTAGCAATGCATAATACGATTATTTCCTATCTTTTTACATTTAGTGATCTATACTGCGTTTTCTTTATAACGTCTTTGTTTGAACACTAATACATCTATGATTATACTTAAGAGCTATTTATAACTGTACAATTCTGAATCTTAACATAATTAGGGTAATACACTATTATAAAAAATCCTTATTCTCTAATTACATTTCGTTTGGCCTACTCAATTTAACGTTGTTCATTAACAATTGAGTGGTGGTATTTCATATTACATTTAGTTATATTGATTGTTCAGTAAATTTTATGTTCACTAGGAGTCCTGTTTCCTTATTAATTTACTGACAAACGTTTGTTTAGGCATGGTCTAGACACATTCTTAGTACTATGTTTATGCCTTAATAATCGTTACTAGTTACATTTTGTATAATAAGGAAGTTACTCATCCATATAAGGTTTCATTTTATAACTACTTTTGCTCACTAATATTACATCTGAGCTTGTAATGCTGGTTTTAATATACATTGTGGCCATAGCTAATCTAGTCATAGGCTTGTCATTTACTGGTCATTGTTCTTTTACTTTCAGCCAAAATGCTGTTATTGATATTACATTATTTCAATCATTATTTAATTAGTTTTATTAACACATGACTCTACATTAATGTCATGGGCTGGCTTGTTTGACAGCTTATTGTGAACTTGGCATGTCCATTAGTTAGAGTCAGTCATAGTGTTTGTTGTAGTGTCATGCAGTGTATGCATCACTGCTTCTTGGGATCCTTCCTCTTCTTTCTTCTTTGTTGGTCCTTCTCTTCTTTGCTACCTTCATTATAAACGATTCATTTTTATCACTTCAGTGTAATTATTTACCCTTCTGGTGAATGTCTAGGTTATGTAACATTTTGTGGTGTTACAACATTCATAGAAGTATAAGATACATTGTTTTCAATTCCAGTGGATTACATTTCATTTTTGGTAAAGTACAAAGTTCGAAAACAGTTTGAAGATTATCTGCTACATAGCTTATATAATTTTTCATTTTTTTTTCTATGCATTAATTTTCGAGTTATTTGAAAAATATGAAAGATAGGAAAAATGAGGTTTAGCTTGGCTAAGTCATATTTAAAAAGCAATAACGCGTTTTTTGACATTTCCTTGGGTTTTTTTTTATTGCCATACTGACCAGGTTTCACCAAAGCTACACAGTTATTTTGCCTATCTTTTTTCGAAGTATATAAAATTTAAATAAAAAATTAATACAAAATAAAAAATGAAATAAAAAATACGTGCCTCATATTTTTTCATATATTTTTCATTAAATCAAAAAACCGGGCGGTTAAAAAAATAAATGTTGTCCATTGAACTTAAAATAGTTTGAAAGTGAATTTAATGATTCAGAACTTCTGTGTAAACGATGTTTTTTATAAAAACTCTTTCATCATTTGCTAAATGCCCTTGGCCATTATATTCGGAAATATAAACTCTCAAATGATCGAACTCTACTTGCTGCGACGTACAATTGACCATGTGTAAAAACTGGCTGCCTCAATAAAATTCCAATTTTTTCGAATGTTTGTCCTTGAGACTTATTTATTGTCATCGCAAATGCGCAGGTATAATTGGAAATGGAGTTCTTTGAAAGTTAAATGGTAAAACAGTACCGGAATATGTTAAATTTATACGTGGAATCAAAATTCTCTTATTGCGTGCGGTTCCAGTTAAAACTTCGCAATCAATAGCATTACGATGCATACACTTGATGCGCATTCTTGTTCCATTGACTAATGCTTCCTTTGTATTTAAGTTTCTGATCAGTAAAACAATGCAATTAACTTTCAATACTAACTTATGTGGTGGCAAACCACTAATAGTCAAAGAATTCAAAAACTCTACTGGATAGTTATTGATTTCATTGTCATCATCACAAATTATTTTATCATAGCTATGATATGTTTTCTGTTCACCTGGTATTCGATTAAGTATATCAGTATTAATAAAAGTACAATCATCATTTTTAGGTGCTAAAATAACTGACTTCAATATGTTATCTGAAAGTATGTTTTCGGAAATATTTCCATACACCTCATTAATAATATTATTTTAATCTCCTATTAATTGCTGAGGTATTTCAATAATATTTTCACCAAACTGAGGGAATTGTGGGGCTTATCATTACCAAGTTTTTTCAAGAATTCGACAAATTCTATTTCACTTGGTAAGGCTCTCATATTTTGAGTAAACGTTACTTTATGAAAATAAACAAATTTATGCCAACTCGTGACACAATTTTCAATTAAAGTTGCACGTGATCCATGTGGGACAACTGGTAAGATTTGCTGAAAATCACCGCACAGAAGTATCGTTTTCCCTCCAAATGGTTTATGTTTATCATTTTCATCGCATAGATCCTATAATAATCTATCTATGATTTTCAACACTTGCAGTGGGCATATAGAAATTTCATCAATAATTATCAATAATGATGAATTTATGTAACGTCCATAGCTACTATTTGCGGTAATATTCGCTACAGAATTTTCCAAAATGGGTATAGGCAATTTAAACACATTGTGTAAAGTTCTACCTCCAAGTAATAGAGTTGAAGCTATGCCACTGAACGCTGTTGCAATGCAACTAAGATTAAGCGAATTTAATTTGTGAATGATTGCTGTTTGTGTGAATGTTTTTCCACAACCTGCATGAGCGGTTAAACAAAAAAACATTAGATCCAGTATCATGATGCAAAACTTCACGAATCACACGATCAATTAGATTACGCTGTTCAATATTTGCAGTTTCATAATGCTCAGAAAACAGAAACTCTTGTTCTATTGGATCAATAGCATTTGCTTCGTCTGTTCTCTGCGAATACGTGGGAACTGGTAAACCAAGTTCTTGACATGACAAATTATGAACATTCAAAATATCTTCAATTTCTAATAGAGCTGTATTAAAGGATACTTCTTCGTTGTAATCTCTCAAAAAATCTCCACTTAGATATACTTTAAATTCATTACATAACGCCAATGCATTGGCTGGCACATTTAATGCACAAATGTAACCAAATAAATTTCACATTTGTTTTGGTGAATGTAATTCTTTTGCTTCATTTAAACATTCGCGCCATTCATTATCATTTGAAGCAATGCCGCGAGCATGGCACGCTTCAGCAAAAGAAGTGTGTATAATTCCATTGTATGTTCTAACATCCTCAAATGATTTTGGACCATAGACATATAATAAAAGCAATCGTAAATGGAAAAGTTCGATGTCTTTTGGTAATACTACATATATGCTTGTAATGATTTTATCACCTCCACGCCTTCTCTTCTTCCATTTTTTTCGGGAATCTTCCCACACATAATGCAAAGGAATTTCAATATACTTATATTCATGCACTGATGGATCTGATTGATTCAATTCAAAAAATGCTAATAATTTTGTTTGTCTTGCATTTTCAATTGCTGGACGTTCTTGCCCTTCTCGAAAGTAAACATTCTGTCTACGCGGTAAATGAACATCAAGTCTAACGATGACATGTGATTGAAAATGCATTGGTAATTCATAGATTGGTGATTCATACAGCTTCAGTTGATCCGACATAACGGCCATTTAAAAAATTTTTAACTTCATCAATTTGTATTTCTTGACCTGGTTCATTTCTCTCTGAACCTAATTCAACAGATGCACTGTCATAGCCTTTATACATGTATTTATAAATGTATTTAACACTTTTAACTGTAGTGCATACTTCAACATTTATATGGCAATTAAATTTGGCAAGTAAATACGGATTGTGTGGTACAACATAACGATTGTCGAGGCAACTACCGCGAACTTCAGCATTAATACCATTATCACGCCTTCTGTATAATGGATATCCATTTAATGATTCACATGTAAATTCATTAAATCGTTTTGGATAATCTTTTGTGCATTTTCCATCTCTCATACATACAGAATTTGGATTAAGTACACCGCATGGGCCATGCATCATGTGTTTTGCAACATATTCATGTAATGTAGGATGTGTTTGAATGTTAGGAATCTCCGCAGATACAACTTTATCAATATCGGTAGCGTTAACAATTTTATCTTGCTCATTTAAAGAGAGTAAAATGTGAGCATGAGGCAATCCTCTCTTTTGAAACTCAATTGTATAAATGAGTGCTTCAACTTTACCGAAGATTTTTTTTAGTGTAAGGCCCTCAATTAATGCTTTCAGTTTGGACTTGAATACACGCACAACAATATCAGGTCGAAAATTAGCTGACTCACCTACACCAATATTGCTAACTATTTCAGGCCAACTTGGATTGCAAGTCATTGTAATAAACAAAGAAGGCTTTCCGAAATGTTGTACAATTGACATTGCATCTAAATAATTCTGATACATATTTCTTGGAGATCCATTGAATGAAGATGGTAAAATTACTCTACGGCCAACATTATTGGCATTGGGGTTCAATTCTAAATAATCTGTTAAATTGTTTTAAACTTCAGACCTAAGACTTGTTTGATTTTGTCGAATGAAATGTAACCTTGTGCCCTCTATTCTCACATACATATCAACTATCCACTGCAGAAATAATTTTTGTGAATGGTGCAACATGCTAAAATCTTCTCTAATTGCAAGTCGATAGGCTGCATACTGAAGCGTGGTTAATTTATTTCTGGACGCTCTTGAATTAGATGTAGTTGGTACATTATGAGAAATATTGATATGCCACCCAGTATCACCATTTGGAAAAAGTAATGGATACGCTAAAGGGTCCAATGATGAATCCAAAACAGAGATATTTTTAATGGTACCATTAACTTTTGAAAACGAAACCATATTTTGTTCAAAGGGTGGCTCACCATCAACTGTACTAAATATTACTGCTACATCAGTTTGAACTGCATCATTATAACGGCGTAGATCTAAATCACGATTTACTTTAATGAGCATACAAATTTCTTTATTTTGATTTTCAACTCTCTGACAATGATCTTTCATTGCAATGAATGACCGAACGAAAGGATTAATGCGTTCCAATTCAAGAGAGATTTCGCGCATTATATTGTTATTGCATGTTTGATTATAGTGTTCACGTAATCTATAATTGACAGCAGTGTCAACATCATAAAAATATAATTGTGCATAACATGGTGAGCGACCATATCCAGAAGTCATTGGACCTGATCTGCAATAAAAAACATCATGTATTTTAAAATGATACACTCCACGCATAACTGTATCCGAAATTTTAGCTTCTGAGCTAACCATAGCAAATGATGAATTGTATTTACGAATGTTTTCAAAATAATTTTTTGACTTTCTTTTTATTGAAGGTTCATTTGAAGTAAGTCCATCATACAATGATTTAAAGTATTCATTTTGACTTAAGGCCGGTAATATTGCTTTACCCTTATGACAACATGAAGTGAATGCAGTCCTTTCACCTAAAATGACCTCAGATTCGAAATGTTTTGCATTGCAAAACCTGCATTGTAAATGCATTAATCCACAATCAAAAGTATTAAAATTTCTTGGAATGACATTCAGTGCACATTTAAATGTATCCCTCAAAATAATTTCATCATTTTGTATACTATTTACACTATTTAAATTTGCATTTGGTCTATTATCATTTTGACTTTCACGCGAATATATATTCCTTCTTCTTTGTCTCTCACTCCGACCCGTCAATGTTATACTATTTACACTATTTAAATTTGCATTTGGTCTATTAGCTTTTTGACTTTTACGCGAATATATATTCCTTCTTCTTTGTCTCTCACTCCGACCCGTCAATGTTCTATGTCGAGGCATAATGGAAGTAGGTGCGAATATCTGAATGTAAAAAAAAAACATGTAATGAAATTACTGAAACTAAGATTAGACAGGATTTAATTTAAAAATAATAAAATGTACTCACTTTTTGAAACCACCAATAATAATTAGGCGAGAGTAAGTCAATTCAAATTGCTGCTACAAACTTTTCCTTTTGCAATAGGTGTATATTAAGCAAGCTGTATTTCACTTTCAACTGCACATTAATATATAAAACACAGATATCTAATGTACAAAATATAAAATAAACGCTTTTTTGCCTTGACATACACTCCACAGACTATTGTTGCCTGGCAACAAAATTATTTTATTTTTAACAATTACCATTGTTTGAAAAAGTTTAAATGAATTTTCAAGTGCAAATGAATGTTTTATTTTATTTTATTTAATGTATTGGTAACACATATTATATATAAATTTTAGCTTTCTGCACTCCTCTATATAAACTTTAACTATGCCAAATCTCACACTCCTCCGTGCGCGCAATATGCTTAAAAAGGGGTAGAAAGTTTTCTCTTTGCGTATTAATATATAGAGAAGATTAATCTGAAAATATTACAATTCTGTGTCTTTTTTTCCAAGTGTCACTCGAAATGGCTGAGATGACTAAACAAAATGGTTGTTGGCCACCGTCTATGTGTACTTAAAACTGCCTCACCTATTTTCTTTAAATTAAATAGTGTTTTAATGGTTTTGTGTCCACAATGTTATTAAATAAAGGTTTGTTGAAGTTCACAAGTGTCTGGATTAACCATGTTGTTGGTGAAACTCGTGTAGTGTGTGTTAAAGTTATTTCGTTGTGAGTTTATGAAGATATCTCACCACTCGGCGTATTAATTTGAATAAATCATCGTCTTGTTATTCGGTCTTCAATTATTTCTGTTAGTATGGGTTGTCTGTGTGGTTCTCTAATGTGTTTTCTTAATTTGGTATCGTCATCTCTTTATTTTTACTTTCGGTCATTAATTATTCATCAAAATGCGATCCTCTGTTACATGGAGCTCATCTGTACAGCTTGAGTTTTAACAATAGACTAAACTAATTCTTCCGTTAAAAAACGGCTATGACCTGGCTTGCCCCGGCTTTTATGGGCTATGATTGGTTCATTTTCCCCTGACCCCAGTCACGTGGTTTAATTATTTGACATATGTAAATTTTAAATCTGTAACCTCAAATTACTCTTTATTTATTTTTTGATTAAGTTAAATTTGAGTTATATGATGTTGTTTGGAAAAATAGAATTATATTGATACCGAACGTGGCCCATTTCAGCCCAGTATCACTTATTCTAACACATTTACAAATTTTAAGTTTTTTGGCTTTTACATATGTTTTCTTAACATTTCTTATTTCCTCCTTTGTTATTTAAATCTGCCCTAATAGGGTTGTACATATTAATAACAATAATGTCTGATATTTTTACCTTATATATAACATTTCAATTTTAAATACCTATTCTTCATTTTCTTATAATAACAATAATATTGACAGCATGTCAGTTCAGTGGCTTACCTTATGTGTTAATATTACCTTCCCTATTCATCTGATTCTTACAATTGTGAGTTTTTATATATAATTTTGTTAGTACCTTCCCTGTTTCATTAAGTTCAGGCTTCTATTTGATTTTATCGGTTTAGTTAAGACTATTTTGGACATTTTACTGTTTAAGCTCAGCTCACCTCTTTTGACCTATAGGTTTAGCATTTTGCCATTCCTTTACAATGGTTCGTTACATAATATGAGGTTTTACCATGTACCTGATTTTGATATTCCTAAACAGCTCTTATAACTACTGTTCTTGAACAATTAGTAAATCTTTTAACAAACAAATCTAACATAAGAAACTTATGGGTATGCAAAACCCCTTGAACACTTACTTATAAAACAATATCCTGTGGGTATACAAAAATCCTTCCAACAGTTAATTGTAACACAACAAAATCCTGTGGGTATATATTGTAACGAGTAGACTCTGTCGTCTCTGTAAAAATGAGTGTTTTTACGTGTGTTAGCCTCACACGTAGTCGTTACTTTGTTTATTTACTTACTTTTGCTTTTGGTTACGCTGACGATGTCCGTCGTGGTCTCACGAATTACCAGTACAATACCTCGCGAGTGTAAACCTTACCTGTCCTGTAATGAGTATATTTCATTCCCAGGTGGCGCCAAATTGTTTATGAAAACAATTAAAAAATATGGAATTGAGCGGTCATTCTAGACGGTGTTGACTGATTCAAATTACCCTCGCAATTGGCGGGCGTATGAATCTCTCTAGTAGTTCGCCGTGCTGCCGACGTCTAACGCTGACAGACAATTTCGCTTGTCGCTAAAGTACACAAACTCTATAATGCAATTTACAATGAAATAAAGGACGGTTATTACTACTCAGTACTAGTTTATTAACGTGAAATGATCAGTTATTCAATTAAATACAAAATTATATACTGTTATTAAACAAAGTTGCTCTGGCAATAAATAGACTATTTTTCTCAGGTTGGCTAAAGTTGATTTAAAACGATACTAACTCGACATGGCTGTTGCCGAAGTTTATTTTCTACAGTTCGTTTACTCTGAGTTCTTTTGGTTACAAAAAAATATTAAGAAGATGATAATAAAGTACACTACCTTACATCAATGGTACTTATATACTATTAGAGTTAATTACAATTCGTTTCTGAAGTGTTAAAAAGTGTGTGTTAAGAGTTCGTAATTTATACACAGGTTATTTTCTGGTTTCATACAAGTTTAGTTTTTTATTTTCAATTAATCCTTGAAAGAAATTTAGTTATCAGTTCAGAGTGAGAGTTATTGGTGTTGTGAAAAAGGTTAATCAGAATTTATTCCATAAATTCGTATATTTCAGATATACTTAACAAATCTGTTGAATTTGGGTGAAAAGTCATTCAGTATTTTAGTTAGGTTGGTCCATATAATCATCAATCTTCCTTCATTTATAATTTGGAGTACGTCTGGCTTCTTTTTCAATCAATTGGAAGTTTTAATTATTTTCAATTGTTATTAATCTGGTTAATTGGCTCTCCTAGTTTGATTAGGTCTTCATCAGACTTCTTGCATCTTCATATTATTAACTTTTGACTTATTTTTATTATTTTAAGTTAAAATTGAGTCAACTATGGTTTGGCTTCTTTATGTCTTGAGCGTCAATAATGAACTAATTCTTTTTAACGGAATTATAATAAATAACGTTCCGTTGTTATGGTAACTGTCTCATTGGCTGATCGTATTTTATGTCTATTGTTATAATATTTTGAATTTTAATTCAAAATGACTAAATATCTTCTGATTACTATTATTCTTCTGTCTTCTTATCTATGTATGAGATATCATCACAACTGTTTATATTTTCTTTCAAAGATCATTTTGACATCCCACAAAGCTGGGTTTGTTTATGTATTAAAGTTTTGACAATAATGTTAATATTATGTAATTACATTTCTTTCTTATTTTATGTTTTTAATTTAACTTTGACATCTTAATATGATTCACTAATTGTACTTAACTAGTTACTTGCCCTGGATTTTCTAATACAATAGTTAATTTCTTACAATTTGTTTATTTTGGATTTATACAGTTAGGTATTTTATAGGCCTAAGTAGTAATTGGCTATATCATCTTATTTCACACAAATTAAAGATTATTTTACATTTACATATGTTTTGCTTGGTGTCACTTATGACTTGTTTACATTTTGAATTAATTTGGGCTGTTTTATAATAATTGTATGTTCTTAATACTTTATAAAATCATGGCCTGTCTATTATTCTCTAATTTCTTTTCCTGTATTATTATGTTTGTAAGAATTTATCTCCTTACTTATCTATATTGCCATTTTTTATAACTTGTCTATCATTTAATATTACTTATAAAACATAACACAAAAATTAGGTTTATGGTCTGTTCACTTTTTTCAGCCATATTCCTTCTTATAAACTTAATTGAACAAATAACTATCTTGGTGAATAACATTATAACACCATTTATTTTATCTTGCTAATTATCCCCTTGAACATTTTGATTAACCTAGGATGTTTTATTTATTTTGCACTTATATTATTTAGTTTATTCTTCCTTTAACATTTACTCTATATTTTTTACTACTTAACCATTGTAACAATAACCTTTTTAATCATTATGGGACTTTTACCCTGAATACCACTGTATTCCTAATCTACTATCACTTTTAATTATAATAACAATAACACTCTTATTTTATGGTATTTTTCACCATTAAACTATAGTGTTATTCACTGGTTTTAGGTGTCTATACCTATATGTTGGGTTTTCTATTTATTTTGGGTTTACACTGGCACTTTGCACTTTTTCACTGTACCTTAGTGTTATTAGTGGTTATTCCCTATTATTGATTTCTCTTTACTCACTTAATCACCTTCACTTCCTACCTATCTCTCACTTCTGGGTTTTTTATTGTTTTATTCACAATTATTAGTTATAACGTTAACAAATTTCATGTTCTGATTCACTTATCATTATAGAGTTATTCATAACATGTAATATCTATTTCTCTGGTTAGTGTACTTTAATTGATATTACTTTATTTGATTTTAATATTTATCATTTACATTTATTATTTGTTTGTGCCTTTTCATCACCATTTGTGTTTAATACTTCTCATTTTATTTTCTTTATTATTTGTTTGTGTCTTTTTCATATACCTTCTCATTTTATTTTATTTTATTGGGTCAATCACTTGGGTTGGGTCATAGTCATTTGTCTCGTCATAGTCATTTTATTTTCATTAGTTTAATATAGTTGATTCATTATATATTTTTTTCTCTGGTATTGGGGTGGCTTTTTGTGTTGTAACATAATGCCTCTCCATCAAAATTGATCATTTTGGTAAAACACTAGCATAGTTTTTTATGAAATTATCAGTTATATATAATTTTTTCCTTTTTCTTCTTGTTTATTTCCTCTTTCTTGTTTCTCTTCTTACTTGTTCCACTCCTTTTTATTTAGTTATCTTTTAGATCTGTTTTTACTTATTTCCATTAGTGCGTTCTCCCTGTTATATAATTTCCCTAACTTTCAGTAGCTGGTTTCTTCCATTACTACCTTTTTTTCTGAGATCAGAGGAACATCATCTCTGCTCAGTTAATTGATTGCTGGACCTATTCTCAGTCAATCTTAAATACCTTTTTGTCATCTTGTGACTTTCATTAATAATAATAATATTTTGGGGATTGTCCACTTCATGGTTCTTTAGATGATTTTTTTAACTTTTTTCTACTTTTTCTTCCTTTTTTCTATATTCTGTTATATACTCACACAGTTGATTGTTTTTATTTATTTAGTTGTTAATTTCATTATTTCTAACGTTTAATTAGTTTTTTTTTCTTCTTGTGATCATTTTAATTATTTCAGACATCTTTTTTTTTTCTTTGTTGAATACCCTTATTTTGCTTTATATTTTTCTTGTACCTTTTTTTTTTTTGTCTTGGCAGTTCTTGCTTGGTTCTATATTTGTTTATTTTAATTGGTCTCCTTTCTAATTCTCTTGTATTATTAATTCTTGTTTTGACTTCGTTTGTTTATTTTGTTTTATCTCGTATATTTTCTAAATATTAGTGTAAGTTGGTTGTGCTTACTAATTAGGAATTTTGTAGTTTATTCCTTTATTTTATCTCTTATCTCCTATGGTTCCTAAATGGTAGTGTAAGTTGATCTTACTTATTCTTTTTGAACTTTACAATTCATTTTTTATTTTACCTCATACGTTTTCTAAATAATAGCATAAGGTGATCTTACATATTTTTTGAATTTTGTAGTTTATTATTTTTTCTGTTTGTTCATTCTTCCTCATAGAACTTCTTGATGGAAACTTGGTTATATACTCCCCTGATCTTTTTAGTTATTGGATTGCTTACTTCATACGTATTGTTGCCATTGTCTTTTGTTATGATATAAGGTCCTACGTATAACAATAATAGTTTCTTGGCTATACCTTCGAATGTACTAGGTAATTCACGATTTTTTATTAAGACTTTTTCTCCTAAGTGATAGTTAATTAATTTTGTCTGGTTCTGTGAATATTTGGTTTTTTGTTTTTCTATCTTCTCCATTATCCTGTTGTAGCATTTCTTTTCTTCACACGGGTCTTCTGGGTTGGTTGGAAAGTCTATCAAATCCTGTATCTCTCGATGTGGCTTTCTTCCAAACATCATAGAATATGGGGTGTTTTCAATGAAATGGTGGTAACTTATGTTTAAAAATTCTTCTGTTGATATTAAATATTTTTGCCATTCTCTCTGTTTATCATGACAGTATGTTCTCAAAATGCGTCCCACCTCTCTCAATACTCTTTCAGCGGGATTACTGCTTGGGTGGTATATGGACGTTTTGTATGTTCTTATATTTAATTCCAATAATTTCTCTCTCCATCTTCTTCCTTTAAACTGTGTTCCGTGATCGGTTATTATGGTATATGGTTTTCCAACTTCAGGTATGTATTTGTTTTTAATTATTTCCAAGATTTTCTTTGTGGTTGCTCTGTTGATAGCGTATAATTTGGTGTATTTGGTATAATGGTCAAATAGAATTACAATGAACTTGAATCTATGCCTCCCTCCACTACGTGGGAATGGTCCACATATATCAAGAAACACTTTTTTCAAGTTTATTATTTGATGTGATGGGTATCATCATTCCATCCTTTCTCTCATTATTGGTTTTAACCATTTGGCATATAGTGCATGTTTTTATATTTTTAATCACTTTTCGTGTTATACTGTTAATAAACATTTCTTCTTCCAAAGCTTTGACTATTTTTAAAGTTCCCATGTGTCCGTATCTGACATGGTAGTCCTTAATTAATTTATTTTCTAGAGATGTTGGAACTACTAGCTTCCAATTTCCATGATTCCTTTTGGTTTTAATGAATAACACATCCTTATGTATGCAATAAAATTTGTTGATAATTTCTTCTGATTCCATTACTCTCCTTCGTATGTTGGCTAATTTGGTATCTTGTTTCTGCTGTTGTACGATCTCATTGACTATCTCTTCCAGGTCCTTTCTCTCCTTTAATATATAATACACCTTGGCGATTTTCTCCTTTTCTCCTTCAAATGTCTGATTGTCAACATTTATTCTGGATAATTTGTCGGCCGCTACATTCTCCTGCCTGGAATGTATTCCCATGTGATGTGGTACTCCTGCAGAGCGAGGATCCAACGGGTGAGTCTAAAATGACTTAATTTACATTGTTTAAGAAATGATATCGATTTATGGTCGCTTCTGACTGTGATATGGTACCCTAGGATGTATGTTCTAAATTTTCCACACGCAAACACTATACTTAACAACTCTTTTTCCGTAACGTTGTAGTTACGTTCACAACTATTTAACACTCTGCTGGCGAAGCTGATGACCAGGTGGTGTCCTTCTCTATCCTCTTGATACAGTTCAGCGCCCACACTGACGTCACTGGCGTCGCAATTCATATAGAAGGGTTGCTCAAAGTTGGGATGATGCAGCATCACTGTTTCCAAAAAATTTTGCTTTATGAGTGTTAGTACCGCATCCTGTTCGGTTCCCCAGGTCCACTTGTCCTTAGATGAGATTTGTTTTGAAAATTTGGCAGTCAAATGAGAGTAGTTATTCTGAAATTTATGGTAGTACAGTAGAGTCCCGGTTGTCCGCCATAAACGGGCTGGCGGAAGGGCGGATAAGCTGGAATGGCGGATAATACGGAGAGTTAAATAAAACGCAAATTTATCATAAAATTACGTTGTAATTTTGTAAATGTAATTAATAAACATCACGTTTTACAACAAATTGTGACAGTACGAAAATCCTGATGTCGGAATTATGGTATGAGTGGTAGCAAATTATTGTATTTTATTGTTTTACACACACATACATGGGTAGGACTATTTCCCTTTGTAAAGAGACGACGCAGATTTCAGCAGAGCAAAACGATTCCAAGGTCAGGAGCGGACGTGTGAAGCCGAGCATACACAATGGCGGTATAAGTGAAACAGACTTTCAATATCCTTTCTTATTGGTCCATAAGACGGGACGTCATTAAAATATAAAGATGACCTAACAACAATGACATGACGACAGGGTGTGAACCAAATTGAAACAAAAGATAATGACATGGATGCGCTAACACATACGCAAAATATGCGCCTTGCATCCGCCCAGTCAACTACAAGTCGTCATGAAGTAAACATGTATTAAAGTGTACTGGTGCCAAATAGGCCAGAAATAGTGTTTATCAGTAGTTAAAAAATGTAAAAGTCAGCAAAATATAACTCAACTAAATAACAGTCTAACAATGTAGAGTCAGTGCCAACAAGACAGACAATCAGAATCAAAATACGCCGAACATCGGGCGAGCCATGGGCAGCATCTGAACCACACGGAAACCTCAGCATTTCAGGAAAGTGCAACATTTAAATAATACCTTTTTTTACAAAGTAATCGAGCTTGAGATAATATGAACAGCAAAATTTAGTAAATCAAAATTGTTAAAGATGTAATGAGAGAGAGAGAGTGATAGAAATTGTGAGAAAACAGGCCGGCCGCTTTTTTTTTAGAAGAGGCGTTGGTTTGTGTTCAATAACCCGATTCAATGATAATATTAGAAAAATTAAATACTGCAGTATAAAATTTTTTTTTTGATGTAATAGAAGTAAAGAGAGAATAACTATTGGAAACGTAAGCTATTAATAAGCAGCGGAAGTTAACTGGCCGCCATGTTGTAGGTGCGGTATAAGCCGCCATTTGTATTTTAAATATTAACTATGCAAAGAAAGTAACAATTAAACAAAGTTTTTTACACTTTCAATGGTAATCAGTCTTATTATTTCGTACAACCCCAATGTTTCTGCACTTTCACTTAAAGAACTTTGGACCCTGGGTATAAAACAGATATGTGTGGGTAGCATGCATCTACGGAAGTGTGATCAACACGTGGTGAGTACCATAAGTACATATTGTTTTACATATTTATGTATTTATATATGTGTAAAAAAGAAAGTGAGTTAACAAATGGCGCCCGAACAGGGACTTTATATATAAAAAAAAAAAATTATATAAATAAGTCAAAGAGCAGAGACAAGCGGGTGCCGGAATGATAAAACAGCACGTAACATTGCAAAGAGAGGTTATGTTAGTATTTGAGTAAAATACAAAACAACTGTAAATAAACGATCGTTTATTATTAAAAAGTTATTATTATAAGCAAAATGGCAAACAATAACGAAAGCATTAGTATAACTAATACAGCAACAGAGTCGCTGTTATTAAATGAACCACAAGATAACTCAATACCCATTATAAATAATAAAGTGTCATTAGAAGACCTTTTTCAGCTAATGAAAGTACAGAATAATGAATTAAATGATACATTAAACCAGTTTGATGAACAATTTAATGATATCAAAAAAGAAATTAAAAAACAAAGTTGTAATTTTGACGAAAGAATAAACGAAATAGAAATACAGTGTGACAGTATTCAAAAACAAACAGAAACCAGTAATGAGCAATTTCATAACAAAATAAGTAAGTTAGACGACAAAATTAAGCAAATCAATGAGACAGTTCAGAACCAAATAGAAACACAATATGGAGAAATAGAGAATAAATGTTTAACCACAGTTAATGAGCAGATAGAGAGTAGAACTAGATGTGAAGTAAATAAACAAATAGAAATGAAAACTAGTGTTTTACAAAATAAAATAGAGAAATGTGAATTAAATGTAATAGACATAACCAAACATATTGAAACAATAGACCAAACAGTATCAAAACATGAGAATAGTGCTAGTGATAGAATGAGCATGTTACAAAGTAAGATTAAAGAAATTGATGACCTAGCTATATGAAACAACAATAATATGCATGTTAAATGTGATGTGATTGAAAATGATTTAATGAAAGTGAAAAATGAGTTACGGGGGGAAATTCAGAAAAAAATTACCGGTATTACAGAAAGAATAATCGTGACTAGGGACATGTACAATGAAATATAATTAGAAAATTTTAACCATGAGAACAGAGTAATACACCCTATGAGATTTTTAAACCAGACACGAGAGTATAATCATTTTAGTAACCATAACTGGGAAATACAACTAACAAAAATTGTCAAATGTTTTAAGGGTAATTCAATAGTATGGGCGGAGGCGCACAGAGTAGAATGGAACAATTTTGAAACTTTCGAGAGGGCATTTAAAGATAAATTTTGGCCGGAAGAAGAACAAGAGAGTTTAAGAAGTCGTATTATGGGAGTAGGTAACTTTGTAGGACATAATAATATAACGATGTATGTGACAAAGCTGTATAACGAGGCGAAATACCTCGAACCGCCTATACCGTTCAAATCATTCGTCAGATATGTCAGTAAACATCTACCTAGAGAAGCAGAGGTTACGTTAATGACGAAGGAGATAGAGAATTTAAGCGAATTAGAACGAATTTTAGATATTTTGCAGAGTATTAGGGATCGTGAAACAGTTAGACGACCTATACGGAATAACCACAATAATAGTAACACGGAATTTAACCGATCTAGGAATAATTACCAGGGAAATAATGATAATAATAATAATTATAGACATAGAAATAATTTCCAGCAATCAGGTGAGTGGAGTTGTTCTAGGTGCGGGAGAGAGAACTACACCTACAGACAACAGTGTTTCCGGTGTAAACTACCGAAAGAAAAGCAGAGGAGGAGAGAACACACGAAACAGTATACACCAACTGACAGAGGAACACCGAGTACCAGCGGGACATCAAACCACAAACAAGGACGACCGAGTGGTCAACAACAACAAAATATGAACGACACTGGACGACAGCCGGAAAACTAAAACCAACAGTGGTAGCAGGGACCCGACCACTGTTCAGAGAAGCGCATGAGGTCCAACCAACAGAAGACATCCCAAGTAACATCATCAAGACGGACATAGTAGCTGATTTGTTAGAGGAGGAGAATAATACTACGACGGAGGTGAGAGCAGGATTAACGTAAATCCAGGTAACTATAGAAAGTAAGCATTTTAGAACACTGGTTGATACCGGGAGTGAAATTTCAGTTATAGCAGAAAATATTTTAAGTGAATTAAGAGAATTTAACAAGAATATTCCAGTTTTGCCGGTAGCAGGGGTTACGGTGATAGGAGTCACAGGGGTACGAAGCAAGCGGGTGACGAAACAGATACATTTGAACTTTTTGATTGATGGTATAGATTTTGATAATGCATTTTTGGTAGTTAAGGGTTTGAATTTGGACATTATTTTGGGTAACGATTTTTTACAGAGGAATAGAGCGGTGATAAATTTTAAAGAGAAAGTGATAGAATTAGATGGGGGTGACCGGTCGGTGAGAGTTAATTTTGAAAGGGTGATAGATAGGGTTAGAACCACTGGTGTAAAGTTACTAAAGAAACGAGTAGATGAGAATAATATCGATACTAGAATTAATTGGTGTAGAGAGGCGGAGTATATTTATGATGATGATAGCGAAATGAGTAATATTAATGATGCAGTGTGGGGGATAAGGGCAGATAAATTTTGTAGTGAAGGGTCTGGTGTAGGGAGTGGCCAGCGTGCGGCGTTATGGCAGGTAATAGAGCAGTTTAAGGGAGTGTTTGCCGATGTACCAGGTAGGGCAAAAGATTATGAATGTATGTTACAGATAAGCGAACACACACCATTCATGCAACGGAGTTATCCTGTGCCTTACTCCAAAAGACGAGCGGTGCAAGAGGAGTTAGATAAAATGCTGGAAGGAGAAATTATAGAGAGATCAGTATCGCACTACTCGAATCCTTTGGTGGTAGTGATAAAGAAGGACGGCAGAGTCAGATTGTGCTTAGATGCGAGACGAATAAACCAGATCATAATACCCGACCGAGAGTCACCAGAAGTGATTAATGAGATATTCCAGAAATTCAGCGGCGTGAAGTATATGACATCGCTGGACCTTACTGCAGGATATTGGCAGGTACCATTAGCTGAGGTGAGTAGAAAGTACACCGCATTTTTATTCAATGGAAAAAATTATCAGTTTAGGAGACTACCTTTTGGATTAAATACCAGTGTGGCAAGTTTCATCAAATGTTTGGATAAAATTTTAAGACCTAAGGATTTGGATTTCTTGACAGTTTATGTAGATGATATTCTGATTGCATCCAGGACTTTCGAGGACCATTTGGAACATTTAAGGTATGTATTGGCAAAATTGAAGACAGGAGGACTTACGGTCAATTGGGACAAGTCTAAATTTTTACAAATGGAAATTAACTTTTTAGGTTTCATCATCATGTCAGGAGGGATCTCAGCAAACCCGGACAAGGTCGAATCTATCATGCGCTTCCCTGAACCAAGGAACATAAAGCAACTTCAGAGTTTTCTAGGGCTGTGCAACTTCTACAGGAAATTTCAAAGGAACTACACACATGTGACAGCAAGGTTAAGTGCAGTACTTCAAAAGAACCAACAATGGAAATGGGGTGACATAGAGCATGGAGCTTTTGAGGAAATTAAAAGGAGATTTAGTGAGATGATCGGGATGAACCACCCGGATTTTGAAAAAGTGTTCTATTTACAGACGGACGCCAGTAATGTAGCCGTAGGCGCGGAGCTGTATCAAGAGGATGAGGAAAAGGAACACCTCACTATAGCCTTCGCGAGTAGATCATTGCTGCCAGCGGAAAAGAACTATACAACGACTGAAAAAGAATTACTTAGTATTGTATTCGCCGTTGGAAAATTCAGAACTTATATCCTGGGAAACAAGACCATCATACGAACGGATCACAAGGCGTTATCCTTCCTGAACACTTGCAAACTTGCTCACAGCCGTCTAACAAGGTGGGTGCTCGTACTACAGGAGTACAACTTTGAGTGGGAATACATTAAAGGGACAGAGAACAAGGTACCCAACACTTTCCAGAGTAGATTGTGAATACAACAAAACAGGTAGAGATATAAAGGAAATTGAAATTTTTAAAATTAGTAGGGAGGATAAGATCTTTGGAGAAGAGTTAAAGGATATCAGCACCATGCAGAGAGCAGATGGTAAGTCGGGGAAGATAATAAACAGCTTAGAAACGGAATTGGAGGAATCAGAATATAGCTAATTTTTCCAAGTTTACGAAGGATTATTGTTTAAAAAGGCAGTAGGGGGTGAGCGTGACTGGAGGTTAGTAGTACCAGAAGAGTTGGAAGAGAAGATTATTTGGGATTGTCATGTTAGATACGGTCACTTTGGGGCGAAAAAGTGTGTTAATGTGTTGAAAGAATCGTGTTTTCAGGAATATGGAGAGGCGAGTGAGGAAATTGCTAAGGAGTTGTGATTTATGTCAGAAGTCGATGGTAGTAAACTACAGGGTGGAAGGTGAGTTGAATTTTATAAGGGTAGAGAGACCATTTGATTTAGTTGCTGTGGATTTGTTTGGACCATTGCCGAAGGGTAGAGGCGGAGTAGTGTATATTTTTGTATTACTTGACACTTTTTCGAAGTATGTGAAATTGTATAGCGTAAAGAGAGCTACCAGTAAGGTATTGAGTGAGAAGGTGACTAAAGATTATATGATTCACGTGGGTAAGCCGAAGGTGATTTTGTCAGATCATGGGCCACAGTTCATCAGTGGGAAATGGCGCCAGACCTTAGGATGGCAAGGAATCATCACGAAGCATACGGCTGTGTACCATCCCCAGTCAAACCAGGCTGAGCGTGTAATGAGAGAGATAGGCAGGATATTTAGAGCCTATTGTCACGCTAAACACAGCGAGTGGCCGTTGTATGTAAAAAGGGTATAAAATTGGCTGAACAGTACCACCCACGAGTCCACCGGCTATACACCTCACGAATTGGTAAAGGGAACACGCCCCCCAAGAATTTTGGAGCAGCTGTTTGATTATCCAACGGAGAGCGAGCGTACGGATGTGAGCATTAAGATCCGGTTGGCCAACGAGAATTTGTTAAGCAAGGGTGAACGGAGAAAACATAGGCACGATGCAAAAGGTAAGTGGGTAAAATATGAAATCGGACAGTTGGTATTGGTAAGGAGGCACGACTTATCGAGCGCTCAAGACAAGGAAATTAAGAAGTTCTTCCTGCTCTACGAAGGACCTTATGAGGTAGTAGGAATCAAAATGAAAAATTCATATGTGTTGCAGGACAGGGAGACTAGGGAGATAGTAGGAACACACAATGCAACAAACTTAAAGTTATATTGGTCATCGTAGGTAGGCGATAATGGGTTTGTATTAGAGCATGAATGAGTTTAAATGTTAATATTTATGTTTCCAGGAGGGACACTCCCCCATTTTCGGGCGATCACAGATTCACCACCTCTGATCGTGGATTTTGGCTAAGGAGGCAGACCATGGTTGGCAGTAGCCTCAGCAGCGGGGTGAAACTAACAGTGGTCTGGCTCCACAAAAAGGTGTGAGTAGAAATTTTAACGTACAAGAATGGGGAGGGGGACCCAGAGTTCGTGGAAAGATAAAGTAGTCTTATTTTAGAAAAAAAAAAAAAATATATATGTTCCACGAACTAAAGTAGTTTTGTTTAGAAATTATGAAACGAAATGTTTAAAATTATTGTAATTTAAATGGTAAAAATTTTCAAGTGCTTGTTTTCCTTCAGAAAACAAGGAAGTGTATTTTATCTTAATGTAAACTTATCAGATGATCCATTGTTGTAATTCCTATTTTGTCTTGGAAGAAATTGTCAGTGAAAGTGAAAGCTTGAACTTGCAAAGTGTCTATGTGAAAATTTTTAAATAATTAAAAAACTTGTTTTTGAGCAAGGTTAAAAGGTGTTTTTATAGTTGTTTGGTGTTAGTGAAAATGTAAGTCAAAAATGGACTGTAAGGACAGCATATGTAGGAGGAATTAAGTTATAATTAATTGGGCTAGTGCAGTAGTGGCATGTGCTGCTGTAGCTAGCGAAATGGGTTGATGAGTAACACACAGACCGTTGCCATCATCGGAGGCCTCAAGAAGGCGTGAGTACACTATACAATTTTAATATAATTTTATATTATATGTGATTCTTGACGGTACAGTGTATAAAATGATGTAATGTAAGACATGCTAATGAAGTTGATTTCCCCGCCTTTTCGGGCGATTACTGCCTTACCAGCACTAATCGTGGTTTTGGATGGCGGTCAGCTATGGCCATAAATTAAGAACCTTAGACCCGTTTTAAGGGTGTATAATCTGTAAATCTAGATATTATGATATCTAGTTAAAAAAAAAAAAAAAAATGTAACGCAGAAGCAAGGACAAGGAGATGACAAAATTCCTCCAAAATTTCAGTCCTTGTGGACGCAACTGGACGCCACAGTCCAGGGGGGGGTCATAGTGTGTGTGGTTAGGAGGTCGTTACGGGGGTAGCGACGGTAAAAATACTAATGTGTTAAAAATATAAAGATAACAGTGGTTTTGAACAAAGAAAAATGAATTAGTTCTGTTGCAAAGAAAATAAGCATAAAGAAAAATGCGTAAAGAAAATAAAGAGTCTTGAAGTATTTGCCATAATAGGTATATATGTTGATTTTATCTGAAATAAATTAATAGAGATAGTGGTTGTTGCTTAGAAAAGTTAAAATTTGTTTTCTGCTTAGGATAAGAATATATTTTCATGTGGTAAAGAGAGTAATTATGGTTGACTGGAGTCAGAGAGTTTTTATAAATGCAGGAATGTTTGAAAAATGGAGAGGGTTTTTCTGTCTTAAATCTTGTCTTTGTTATTTGAAAATTTATTAATGGAGCAAACCAATGCCTCAAAACACAAACCAATGCATCTAAGGGGAGACATATCAGTTGTGAATATGGGAATAGATAAGGCCACTATATTAAAATTTGTATTGCATGTTTCAGAGTTTGGTGGTGTTGTGACAGAGGTCCTGAGCTGGCCGGTGTGTCAGAACAGGAGCGTTAAGTGCCTCATGGCCTTATGGTGTTGGGATCTCTCCTGAGAAGTCCAGTAAGGTCAGGTGGTACGATCATCATCATTGGACCAAGGGTAAGTGATTATATCTCTTTTATATCAACGTTAAGGGGGTAATGGCGACATATCTGAACTGATCCTTTTAGAAAGTGTGAATGAGTCAATGAAAGTTTTTATGTTTCGACATAAAACCTTTCATTGAGGGGGTTTTGTGACAGTACGAAAATCCTGATGTCGGAATTATGGTATGAGTGGTAGCAAATTATTGTATTTTATTGTTTTACACACACATACATGGGTAGGACTATTTCCCTTTGTAAAGAGACAACGACGCAGATTTCAGCAGAGCAAAACGATTCCAAGGTCAGGAGCGGACGTGTGAAGCCGAGCATACACAATGGCGATATAAGTGAAACAGACTTTCAATATCCTTTCTTATTGGTCCATAAGACGGGACGTCATTAAAATATAAAGATGACCTAACAACAATGATATGACAACAGGGTGTGAACCAAATTGAAACAAAAGACAATGACGTGGATGCGCTAACACATACGCAAAATATGTGCCTTGCATCCGCCCAGTCAACTACAAGTCGTCATGAAGTAAACATGTATTAAAGTGTACTGGTGCCAAATAGGCCAGAAATAGTGTTTATCAGTAGTTAAAAAATGTAAAAGTCAGCAAAATATAACTCAACTAAATAACAGTCTAACAATGTAGAGTCAGTGCCAACAAGACAGACAATCAGAATCAAAATACGCCGAACATCGGGCGAGCCATGGGCAGCATCTGTACCACACGGAAACCTCAACATTTCAGGAAAGTGCAACATTTAAATAATACCTTTTTTTACAAAGTAATCGAGCTCGAGATAATATGAACAGCAAAATTTAGTAAATCAAAATTGTTAAAGATGTAATGAGAGAGAGAGAGAGTGATAGAAATTGTGAGAAAACAGGCCGGCCGCTTTTTTTTTAGAAGAGGCGTTGGTTTGTGTTCAATAACCCGATTCAATGATAATATTAGAAAAATTAAATACTGCAGTATAAAATTTTTTTTTATGTAATAGAAGTAAAGAGAGAATAATTATTGGAAACGTAAGATATTAATAAGCAGCGGAAGTTAGCTGGCCGCCATGTTGTAGGTGCGGTATAAGCCGCCATTTGTATTTTAAATATTAACTATGCAAAGAAAGTAACAATTAAACAGAGTTTTTTACACTTTCAATGGTAATCAGTCTTATTATTTCATACAACCCCAATGTTTCTGCACTTTCACTTAAAGAACTTTGGACCCTGGGTATAAAACAGATATGTGTGGGTAGCATGCGTCTACGGAAGTGTGATCAACACGTGGTGAGTACCATAAGTACATATTGTTTTACATATTTATGTATTTATATATGTTTAAAAAAGAAAGTGAGTTAACAAAATCAATAGAGAAAACAATACAGTACTGTACAATTATATTACAAAATTATAGTAAAACATTTTAGAGAACAAGCAACAATATTAAAGTTATACACTTACAAAAAAAGAGAAAACAATTACGCCTACTTTAGTACTTCACGCTTCAAGTTTAAGAATTCAGTAAATTTTAACAAGAAAAATTTACTAAAAATAAATATAGAATCAGACTAATGTGTATGTAATAAAATTGACTTACACTGTCAGAAATGTTGGAAGTGAGAGTTCAGTTCATGATGAGTGAAAAAAATTAGTGATCTTCGACTGCCTCCCTGATGATTCCCGCTTCTTTGCTGCCAAGTCTCGCCATCTTTGGAGCATCATTATGTCGACAACCCTGGCTTCCTGTTGCTGTTCAACGTACTGAATGGCTGCTTCAAGAGCTTTAACCCCTTCTTTGTGTGTGATCTTTTGGGGCTCAACAGTTTCAGAGTCTTGATCTTCAACAACATCATCGCTATTAACAAGTGTTACAATTTCTTCGTCAGTTATTTCATATTGGTCGTCTCCTGAAAGCCAGTTCCTTATTTCATCCAACGATGCATCCTCACATCCAGGGATACGTTGCACCAAGGGCAAAATACTTTCATGAAGTTCATCCAGCATGCTTTCAGCCATATTTTCGTCCTCGCCCAACAGCTTATGCCACGACTTCGCAATTGTTTGTGCCCTGACGTCGGCCCAGGCCCTTGCGACCCAATAAGCGACATCCTTCAAATTTATACTTTTCAACTTCTTAATCAAGTTTTGCCCATCTTCAATTTCTTGTATGACAGTTGACAGAAGCTTTCTTCGATAGTTTCGTTTAAGTGTTTCCAAAACACCCTGGTCCATAGGCTGACAAATGGCAGTCACATTTGGTGGCAAAAACATAGCCTTTATGTCCCCATCTCTAAGTTCGTCTGGATCAGGGTGAGTTGGGGCATTGTCTAGGAGTAAAACTGCTTTTCTGGGTAGGTTGTTGTCTTTTAAAAACTTCTCTCTAGAAGGAACAAACTCTTTAAAAAACCATTCCTTAAAAATTTCACTAGTCATCCATGCACTTTTTTGATTGAAATATTTTACTGGAAGAGCATGTTTTGAAATGGTTTTAAAAGCCCTAGGGTTTTTGGACTTTCCAATCATTGCCAGGTCCATTTTATGGTTTGCTGTGGCATTACTGCATGCTAAAATAGTCACTCTCTCTTTACTACGTTTATAGCCAGGGGCTGCAGCTTCAGTTCTAGCTGCAAGGCTCTTACTCGGTAACATTTTGAAATTAAGGCCTGTTTCATCACAATTAAATACTTGATCTCCTGTTAAGCTTTCAGTTTCAACAAAGTCTTGAAATTTTTTCTTAAACTGCTCCATTTCTTGAAAGTTTGATGACAGTTTCTCGCCGCAAATATTCAACTGACGGATTCCATAACGCTTCTTCCATCTATCAAGCCAGCCAACGCTTGCTGTAAAATCTGCATCACCTTCGTTAAATTCTTTTTGAAACTGCAACGCCTTTTCTTTTAAGATAGGTCCCGAAATAGGCACCCCTTTCTCCCTGAACTGTGTAAACCAAATGTACAATGCTTCGCTAACTTTTTCATAATCACTATTTTTCATAGTTTTTCTATCTTTAAAAGCAGTCTCAGTAACTCGTGAGGAACACCATTTTTCTAATTCTAATCGTCTCTTCTTCCAATCTCCAACTGTGCGATGACCAACTCCGTAGTGGTCAGCCACCTTCTGCAGCGTTTCCCCTTTATCGAGTCTTTTTAATGCCTCAAGCTTGTCTTTTAGTGATAAAACAATTTTCTTCCTTTTCATAGCCATAATCGCAACACTATTAACAAGACTACACTACGACACTTTCACCAAAACTGCACTAGTCATATTGTGTTGTGGTCTCCAAGTTGCATATAACTAACTATATTTAATATTACCTTGTGTATCCAGGTACACTGGTGCTCCTCCTTGCAACTTCAATGTTTCTTTAAAAACTACGCGTTTTGGGACTCATGGTCCCATCATCAGGTTGATAAAAAAAGAAGAATCACTCACATGGAGTACGTCAACATAATAAGAAATAAATAAAAAGTTTCACTCGCACATACCGCGTGTATACAATTACACTACACGATGCGCATCGTATCGGAACTTGCAAGCGACTAACCGTTACGCGTCGCACTATCTCTGCCTTTATCTATGTGTTGTTCCAACACGCGTATGGCCGTGTCATACAGTCCGTTGGACTTAAAAGAAAGTTTGTCGTTCAAGAGCTGATTACCTTGGGTTTTTGAGGCCTTATAAATTTCAAATTCTTCCAGCGCGTCCATAAGCCTGCCCTTTTTACAGAAATGCAACGGCTTGAAGCTACTTTGAAAACTCGAGTAATTATGGTTCTGGTTGACTATATGCAAGGCAAAGTTTGATTTTATCTTCTGGATATCACCTCTAGGGAGATGTTCTCTGTACCTATCCAGAAATTTCCTGTCAGGAAACTTTTTATTTATTTCTTATTAAGTTGACGTACTCCATGTGAGTGATTCTTGTTTTTTATCAACCTGATGATGGGACCATGAGTCCCGAAACACGTAGTTTAAAGAAACATTGAAGTTGCAAGGAGGAGTACCAGTGTACCTGGATACACAAGGTAATATTAAATATAGTTTGCACTAGTCACTCACGGACACACCGCGTAAAAATAGCCTCACTGCTCACTACAGCATACAACAAGAAACTGCAGTCTACTAAGTGATGAGCATGTGAGCGATAGCGTTGGATGTTGGGGGTGGGGTGGGGTGAATGACACATGAGTCACAGCTAGGCTATAATAGGCGATGGGCAGTAGGCCAAATTCCTGCGGTACAGTCAGGAGCAATCACAAAGAGAGCACGTACACTCACGCCCGCAAACTATTGGCACACTATTTTCGTTGCAGTAATTAAAGAAAATATTTTTTACGTTTACTTTTTTTACGCCGCTTGGGCGGCGGATAACACGGAACGGCAGATAATCGAAGGGCGGATAACCGAGACTCTACTGTAGTTGCAAATACCCAGGAAGGATTGCAACTGCTTCTTATTTTTTGGGGTAGAGAATTTCTGGATGGCTTCTACCTTTTCTTGGGATGGAGATATTCCCTTCTCTGTTAGGTTAAATCCCAGGAATTTTACTTCTTCCGCTATGATCTTGGATTTATCTAGCTTCAGAGTTACATTGTTATCAGAGAGTTTATTTAGTACTTGTTCTATTTGGGCACAGTGTTCGTCCCAGTCCGATGATGTTATCAGTAGGTCGTCCACATATATAGTTGTGAATTGCAGAGCCTCTTGACCTAGGACTTGGCCCATGCACTTCACAAATACTGCGACGGAGTTGATGAGGCTGAAAGGTAACCTCTTAAATTGATAATTCCTCTCGTCAAAAATGAAAGCCATGTACTGTCTACTGTGTGGGTGCAGCTCTACCTGCCAGTACCCACATACTGTATCCCATGTACTGATGTATTTTATGCCGTAGAATTTTTTCAAAATTTCTTCAATTTCTCCAGGCATAGTCCGGTCATTAATGATCATTTTATTTATTTCCCGGGCGTCTAAACAGATCCTGACTTTACCACTCTTTTTGGGTATAGCTACGATAGGACTTGTGTATGGAGATTGGCTATACTCAATGATGTCCTCCTCCATCATTCGATTAATCTCCGCTGTGACTTCATTTTTAAGGGAGTATGCAATGGGGTAAGATTTTCTATGAAAGTCCACTGGTTCCCGGAAATTGATTTTACACTGATATTGTAAAATAACATTTGTAGCTGCCGTGTTATTTTGCCACACGTTGGATGCGTCAATTTGTAAAAGCACTCGCTCGTCGTTCTCTCTACGAAATGTAAGTGTCAGAGTGTAATGGGTGTAACGTGTCTCATCAAATCACCGTCGCTTTGGAACGTAACTTACGCTGATTGTGTCCATTGCGAATGTACGAATAACCAGGTATCGAAGTCCTTACCTGTTGTTCACTAGGGGTGTGAAAATCCCGGGTGGCGCCAAATTGTTTAATCAAAACAATTTATGATATGGCAGGCGCGGCTCAGGTGGTAGGGAGAATTCAATTTATTCCCGCCTCGACTTGACCTTCTTAATTGGGCCAGTAGTTCATTGAGTTGACTACGTGAGCGCTTGCCGTCAATACTAGCTGTTCGCTAAAATGTACACTAATTATAATACACCTTCCTAATGAAATTAAAACACAGTGGTTACACTCAGTACTGGTTTATTATTTGGTGATTACTAATTATTCAGTTAATACAAATTATATTTTGTTTTGTAATACATTTGCACCGGTAAATAATATGAGACAGTTTCTCTAGGGTTTGACAAATCGATTTTGAACGTAACAGACAGACAATGATGGCGTCTGTTGAAGTTGTATACAAATATTTTCGTTCAAACGTCTTGGATTCTTGTGATTACGATAAAAGGATTATTAACGATTACAACAATAAAAATACACTACCTTACATTATTTATACTTAAATAATATAATGTGTAGCTATAACTTGTTTTTGGAGTGTAGTAAAAGTGTTTCAAAATATCGTAAACTAACAACAGGTTAACTTTACAAGTTGACAAATTTTCAGTGTCTTAGTTTTGTATTTAATCTTTGAAAGAAATTATACCCAGTTTAGTGAGAGTTCAGATTACTGTGAGAAATATTTAAAGTGAGTTTATTCGGAAATTTGGGTAATTTAAATGATACTTAACACATCAGTAGACTGGGTGTACTCAGTTGGTCTGGTAAAAAGGATTGGGCTGCAATCATATTCAATTTTCAATTGTCTAGGGCATCTGGCATCTTTTTCAAATTAATCGGAGCAATTTATTCATTTCTTTTTTATTTATTTGGTCTTCGACTCAGTTAAATGGTTTCAGTCATCGTCTGCTTCCTTCTTGTTCATTTTGTGGTAATTTTGTTTACTATTTTGACGTTTTAAATTAGAATTTTGATCGTTCAAGATTTGGCTTCTATTCTACAAGAGCGTCACATTACGAGTACAAAATGTAACGGAAAATTCGTAACCAACGTCTGTTGTCATGGTTACAAATTAATTCTGATTGGTTAATCTGGTCTTATAACCATTGTTATCAAATTTGAATTTTTATTCAAAATAGCTGTATATCTTCTGATTGCTTTTATTCTTCTGTCTTCTTCCCTACATATTAAATATTATCACTAATGTTATTGTTTCCCTTCAAAGATTATTTTGATATCCCATAAGGTTGGGTTCTTCAAAATATTAATGTTTGTACAATTATTTTAATATTTGTTAACTATATTTCTCTTTTAATTTAAGTCCTTATTCTAACATTTTTCCTTTAATAAGATTTACAAATTATCCTTGGTTGGTTATTCGCCATGGATTTATTAATTTCTTTGTTGATTTCATACAATTTGTATTTATTTGTTTTTTACAGTTAGGCATTTCATAGGCCTAAGTAGCCATTGATTATATTTATTTATTTTATACCAATTATATCTCATTTTACTCTAAAGTGTTTTGTTTTGTTATTATAATTGCTTCGTTTATTTGTTACTGTGTTTTGAATTTGTTTTTTGTACTGATTATGTGTCAATATTATTTTCTACATCTTGGCTTGTCCATTATTTTCTAACTGATTTTCCAGTGTTTATTATTTCTGTATTGATTTCCCTTCTTATTTATTTAACTTGCCATTGTCAACAATATGACTATTATTTACTATTCTTTACTACATAAAATATAACAACTTGGCCTATGGACTGTATACTTCCTTCAGCCATATCCTATTCATAAATTTAAATGAACAATCTTTACCAGTTATTAGGTAATGTTGGTTTACATTCTTTTACTAGTATTTTGGGTGAGAAACATCACTCCTTTTAAACATACTTAATCTATTATCCCTTATAACATGGGGTGTTTATTGATTGCTTTCTTAATTTCTTATTTCTTTACTAATCTCTCTCTACAATCCATGGTAACACTAACTGTTTACCATACATGGGCTTTCTCCCCTGAATAACAACGTATCCTTCATTTATCTCTAATCTAAATACTATTTTTTTATCATACTATCATTTACAATATCCTTTTTTATTCATCACCTTCACTTTTAACTAATTAGTGTTTATCACTGATTTACTCATTATTTGGGGTTTTTACACTTTCACTATTGGCACTTCTTAAACTTTTTATTTTAAGTGTTTATTAGTGGGTAATCCCTATCATTACTTTTCTTTGTCACTTAGTTATTTTTATTTCTTACTAACTCACTATTTCTTTACAAATATTATTTATACTTAATAAGTTCATGTCTTTCTAGATTTCTTACTTACATATACAGTAAACCCTCGATCTAACGGACTAATTGGGGCTGAGGGGTGTCCGTTAAATCGAAAGTCCGTTAAATCGCAAATTTTGTTTTTTGAGGATATATTTAAATCAAATAGGCCTATAACACTTGAAATTTGAGTACTATTAATATCATGCAAATACCGTATTGTTCCGAATACAAGCCGCACTTTTTTTCCTAAAAACATGGTCGCTAATTTGGCCTGCGGCTTTTGGTATCTATGAGTTGTTTACTGCGTAAGCAACAGCAGTTTTCCTGGCTGTTGTTAACTCTGGCATTATGATTTATGACTGCAACCGTTCGTTTTAACAGCAAACTGAACAAAGAATAGGAAGAAAAAGTGCACGCACCCTTCTGTAGGCAGCAAGACAAAGGATGAGTAGAGGGGGTGTGAGTAACATGTTTCTAAATAACGGGTAAACTGCCAGTGTGGTTTTCTATTGTAACAGTGACAACATCGCTTATCTGCATTTTAATACGTACTATTAATACCATGCAAATACAATGTTATATACACACCTTTATTTATTCTGGATAAAAGCATCAAGAGTCAGTTGTTTTCCACTAGAATGCTGCTTCTTTATTATTAAAGATCTAAACTGTCTAAAATGGTCATAATAAGCACACACTTCCGGATCTGAAGACTCCCCAATGTACGCGATAGTTTCGTCCATGCTGTTTCTTATCGCTGATAATTTAGGGCCTCCTGTAACAGATGTTTCTTCATCGTCGTCATCGTCATCATCTCCATCTTCTTGATCGTCGTGTAGAACAGATTCCGCGATCTCTTCTTGACTCAGGATTTGGTAGCCTGGATCACCCTCGTCCAAGTTTAGCCACTGTTCTATGTCATTCTCGTTTACTTCTTCACCAGCCTTCTGTACGGTTTCACAGAAATCGGATGTTTCAAATCCTCTGAAATCGTACTCCGGTTCAGTCCCATTCAGTAACTGTGTCCACCCATTAGCCAATGTTGTTTCCTTCATCTCCTTCCATGTGACAGGAAAATTAAAGGTGGCGGACTTGATGTTGTATGCACGCAGATTTTGCAGCGTTCTAGCTCCTCTCGTGTCGTTTTCATGGTCTTGTTCGTCTTCCAAGACAACCATCACCTCTTCAAGAAACTTCTTCTTGTACAGCCTTTTGCAGGCAACAATGACTCCTTGGTCCATTGGCTGTAAAATTGAAGTGGTGTTTGGAGGGAGGAAGATGCATTTTATTTTTCCGTCGTTGCTAACTAACTTCTTGGAGTTGTGATGGGCCAGTGCATTGTCCAGTAGTAAGACGGCTTTCACTGCATGCGATGGAATTTTCATAGTCTCTTCTTGAAAACGTCGCACTTCTGGCACAAAATGATTAAAAAACCAGTCTGAAAAAATACTGAAGGTAAACCAAGCATTTTTTGAACTTTCATAAATGACTGGCAACTGGTTCATTATGTTCTTTATCGCACGAGGTTTCTTTGCGTTTCCGACTATGACTGGAGTAAGTCAATGCAAACCATCAGCATTCGCACACAGTAGGGCTTCCTTGTTGAGTGTACGGCCTGGTGTGCTAGTTTCATGTTTGTGTGCCAGAGTATTTTCAGGCACAGCTCGAAAGTAGAGACCAGTCTCATCAGCATTGTAGACCTGAGACAAAATGAGACCCTCAGATTCGATCGTTTCCTTTATATGTTGACGAAAAGCCTCAACTTGTTCAGTGTCTGCACTCAGCGCTTCACCACATGTTGATCTATTTGTGATGCCATGCCGTTTACGAAAATGCCAAAGCCACCCATCACTCGCCTGAAATTGGATACCAATATGTTTCGCCAGTTTATCAGCAGCAGCCCGCAACTCCACACTACGAACAACGACGCCACTAGAACGTTGTTGAATAAACCACTTGTACACAGCATCCTCTAATTGTTTGTGTTTGGCTAATTTAATGTGTTTTCTTTCTCCCTCATTCTTCGAACTATCAACACTGTACTTTAGCGAAAACTGAATAAGTTTATCTTTATTCTTTCGAATGTCTGAAACGGTTTGTTTCTTTACACCATACACTTCACAAACATGTGCAACAGATGCGCCACCTTCAAGTTTACTTATTAGTTCAAGCTTTTGCTTTATACTCAAGTTCACACGTTTTTTCGTAATGCCAGACATACTTATGCTGTAATTCACTAATAAAGTAATGGACCTTGCTGTAACAACGCAAGTATAAACTCGTTAAGACTCTCTATTTAACACGTGCAAGGTTCGTACTATAGAAACACATGTAGTGTACACGCTGTGTTCTCTGAATAAACTGATGCGATGCTGTACGAATGTGAACTGCGCGTGCATACGATTTATCACGAAGATAGCCGAATATTCAAGAGTGAAAATGCGTTGCTATGGTTATGAACTACCACCAAATTTAAACACAACCATGGACTTCAAAAACTTAATCGTGATTTTTTTCGTCTCAAAATTTTTTTTTAACATGATAATGTTTTTAGGCTGGAGGTCATTCCACAAAATGCATGATGCAAAATGTGTAACGTCATCGAAAAATGTAACGCTCCAGGTGATGTTAGTAATAAATAAATTTGGTCACAGTGAAATAAGATGCATATCAGTGTATATTGTTCAGTGTTAGTCGTCGTGATGTCTTCCACTGAACGTGTGCGATGCCTGTGTCAACGACAACGCAAAGACAGGGATCGTGAAGAATTAAATGAATTCTTATCTCCGTTCTCATCAAATACAATTGGAGATGAGAAAATTTGCGTGTTTCAAAACAAGAAACGAAAGAATGCTGCGATAGCCAAGCAATATCGCCAGAACAGGAGAGTCTGCAGTTTATGCATATTATATGTTTCAAAAGCCTAAAAACATTCTTTTTTTTTTTTTTTTTCCGAAGTCCGTTAAATCGAGGGTTTACTGTACCTCTAATTCTTGGGTTAGTGTACTTTTATTTATCAGGTTTTTGTCAATTATTAATTACATTTGTCACTTAGTCAATACTAATACTTATTTTTTTATATCGGTTATTTACTGGTTTCGTTTCCTTTATGATATTTGAGTGTATCATTTCTCCCTTCCCTATTCTATATTATTTGTCTGTGTTTTATCATCTTGTTTCACTTTATTTCCTTTATACTTGGTTTGTTCCATTTTTATTTTCATTTTTCTTCTCCTTCACTTCCATCTTGTTTCATTTTATTTTGGTTTTTATCTGGCCAATCTCTGGGGTTGGGTCAAAGTCATTTGTCTGTCAGTCTAGTCTATAATCTTATTTAATAATCACTTTTGGTTTACCATTCTTCCTCCTTCTTTCTTAATTACATTTTATATCTTTATTCTCTTCATTATTTATTTATTAAAATGTATTACTTTTTAGCATTTCTTACATACTTATAGATATCAAATGTGATCTGAATTTGGTGATGTTATATAATGCCCTTCCACCAAAATTGATCATTTTATAAAACGTGATTCTAAGTTTGATGAAATTATCAATTGTATTGTATCATTTTCTTCTCAAATTCTCCTGCTTCTTGTTCCGTTTTATGTTCAATTCTGTATCTTCTACTTCCTTTCTTCTGAGTCTTTTCTTCATTATTTTCTCTTATTACGATCTGGCTTATTGATTTTTTATTATAAATTATTCCTTATAAATCTTATTTTCCCTAACTATCCCTACTTTGTAGCTGAAATCGATGCGGATGGGCTCTATTGGCTTACCTAACTCCGTCGTTCAAAACTACACTTTTTCTGATGTCAGGGGAACATCATCCCTGCTCAGTTAAATGATTGCTGGACTTATTCAACAGTCAATCTCAATTAATGAACCTTCAATACAGTCATCTTGTGACTAATAATAATAATAATAATAATAATAATAATAATATTTGTTGGGAATCTTTTACTTTTTTATTTCATTATTGCACAGTTCGAGTCATATGTATTTTTCATCTTTCTTTATTGATACCATTTGATAATACTTGAAGTGTTAATTTTTTTTTTATTGATACAATTAACATTTTTATTCATTTTCAGTTACTCTTTGTTTCATCTCATTTTATATTATAACTCTTAGAATATTTATTTTATTTATTTCTTTTTCGATCATTGGTTTGTTTATTTTACTTCCCATATTTTTCTAAATTGTTGTGGAAGTTGATCATTTTGATTGTTTTTTTCATATTTTTTAAATATCATAGTAAGTTTGCCGTTCTTACTAGTTAGGAATTGCTGTAGCTCATTCCTTTATTTTATGTTTTACTTCTTTGCCTCATATGTTGGCTAAGGATTATTATGGTAAGGTGATCTTACATACTTCTTTTTTATTTATTATTATTTATCATTTTTTTTCTTTTATCTCATATATGCTCTAAATAATTTCGTACGTTGGTCTTACATAATTTTTTGAATTTTGAAATTCATCTTATACCTTCTTTCTTTATTATCTATTTGCAAGCTTATTCATTTGTTTTTTTATCTCTTTTTTATCTAAAGTACTTCGGTTGGTTATCAGGAAATCAGTCCCATATTTCAGTGTTTATCTGCACTTGGTTTACCCATGGTCCATGATTACATGAGTTATCTTTGTTGTTCGGACTGCTCTGGTGTGCATAACTATTTCTGTCCGTGTGCTATATGTCTCTTCTATCAGGTACAGCCATTCTTCTAATACTATGTGTTCTTTATTATCAATTTCTACCTCAATTACTATAGCATTTTGGTTATTACTCACCGAAGTTGCTTGTACCTCCATCATTGGGTCTTCTCACTGATATTGGTCTATTTTGCATTTCTATTTCTGTTGCATTCCATTTTCTGATCGATCTTCTTAATGTGTTACACCCTGTTTGGTAGCGATTCCCTTCTAAAGCTCCTATTACGTTCCTTCTGTTATTTCTAAAATTCATTATTTCATTCTGGTCGGTAATTGGTAGATTAAACATCTCAAGTAGTCCGTTCTTCATCATCTCCAATTCTTCTCGTGTTTTTATTAGTTTCCTTTTACCTATTTTTCCTATATCTTTAGTTTTCTTAATTTTCTTAATTATTTGTTTCTTCTGTACTTCTCTACGGTTGGTTTCTATGTGTTTAATTTTCTCTTCGTTTTTGTTACTTTTATTTTGATATAACAATGTACTTGGGTCTTCATTAATTTCTATTTTTTCATTAGTTCCTTCAGAAGTGCTGTCTAGCGTTACTTTCAATTTCTGGAACCCGTTATCTAATGCCTCATTAAGTTGATCTATTTTGTAATTGGTTTCTTCCCATTTCTTATTCATCTCCGTTTTTGTCTATTCGCTTTCTTCACGATATCCTCTTAATATTAGTCTTATTTGCTGCTTCATTTCTTCTTTATTTTTCTCGTGGTCCTCCTTCAATTGTTGGAGGGTTTCGTTATTTTTGTTAATTATCTGCCTTAATTCTTCTTTAGTACTTACGTTGGTACTAATTATTTTTTCATTGATTTGTTTCAAACTCTCCTCACTCTTGTTGAATTTCTCCTTCATTTCTTTGTTCTGTTTCTTAAAATTTTCATTGGTTTCTTTCTTCATACTATTCATCAATTCTATTAATTTGATTATATTGGGGTGTCCTCTAACTTCTCCCTTGTCACCCGCCTGTGGTTCCATTTCTTTGTCTTGGGTTGGTTCTTCCGTGGTTATTATTGTTTCCTCCTCTTCAACCGATGTTCCTTCTTCTTCTTCCCCTCTATTTTCTTCCTTGTCAACCTCCTTCTCGTGTTGTTTAGTTTGGTATCTTGTGTTGTGCATCTTGTTATCCTTTCGTAATCGCCACTAGAATTTCGTATTTCCCTTTCTTCTAGCCCCACATTGGGTGCCAATTTGTAAAATAACGTTTGTAGCTGCCGTGTTATTTTGCCACACGTTGGATGCGTCAATTTGTAAAAGCACTCGCTCGTCGTTCTCTCTACGAAATGTAAAAGTGTCAGAGTGTAATGGGTGTAACGTGTCTTATCAATCCGCCGTCGCTTTGGAACGTAACTTACGCTGATTGTGTCCGTTGCAAACGTACGAATAACCAGGTATCGAAGTCCTTACCTGTTGTTCACTAGGGGTGTGAAAATCCCGGGTGGCGCCAAATTGTTTAATCAAAACAATTAAAAAATTTGATGATATGGCAGGCGCGGCTCAGGCGGTGGGGAGAATTCAATTTATTCCCGCCTCGACTTGACCTTCTTAATCGGACCAGTAGTTCGTTGAGTTGACTACATGAGCGCTTGCCGTCAATACTAGCTGTTCGCTAAAATGTACACTAATTATAATACACCTTCCTAATGAAATTAAAACACAGTGGTTACACTCAGTACTGGTTTATTATTTGGTGATTACTAATTATTCAGTTAATACAAATTATATTTTGTTTTGTAATACATTTGCACCGGTAAATAATATGAGACAGTTTCTCTAGGGTTTGACAAATCGATTTTGAACGTAACAGACAGACAATGATGGCGTCTGTTGAAGTTGTATACAAATATTTTCGTTCAAACGTTTTGGATTCTTGTGATTACGATAAAAGGATTATTAACGATTACAACAATAAAAATACACTACCTTACATTATTTATACTTAAATAATAAAATGTGTAGCTATAACTTGTTTTTGGAGTGTAGTAAAAGTGTTTCAAAATATCGTAAACTAACAACAGGTTAACTTTACAAGTTGACAAATTTTCAGTGTCTTAGTTTTTTATTTAATCTTTGAAAGAAATTATACCCAGTTTAGTGAGAGTTCAGATTACTGTGAGAAATATTTAAAGTGAGTTTATTCGGAAATTTGGATAATTTAAATGATACTTAACACATCAGTAGACTGGGTGTACTCAGTTGGTCTGGTAAAAAGGATTGGGCTGCAATCATATTCAATTTTCAATTGTCTAGGGCATCTGGCATCTTTTTCAAATTAATCGGAGCAATTTATTCATTTCTTTTTTATTTATTTAGTCTTCGACTCAGTTAAATGGTTTCAGTCATCGTCTGCTTCCTTCTTGTTCATTTTGTGGTAATTTTGTTTACTATTTTGACGTTTTAAATTAGAATTTTGATCGTTCAAGATTTGGCTTCTATTCTACAAGAGCGTCACATTACGAGTACAAAATCTAACGGAAAATTCGTAACCAACGTCTGTTGTCATGGTTACAAATTAATTCTGATTGGTTAATCTGGTCTTATAACCATTGTTATCAAATTTGAATTTTTATTCAAAATAGCTGTATATCTTCTGATTGCTTTTATTCTTCTGTCTTCTTCCCTACATATTAAATATTATCACTACTGTTATTATTTCCCTTCAAAGATTATTTTGATATCCCATAAGGTTGGGTTCTTCAAAATATTAATGTTTGTACAATTATTTTAATATTTGTTAACTATATTTCTCTTTTAATTTAAGTCCTTATTCTAACATTTTTCCTTTAATAAGATTTACAAATTATCCTTGGTTGGTTATTCGCCATGGATTTATTAATTTCTTTGTTGATTTCATACAATTTGTATTTATTTGTTTTTTACAGTTAGGCATTTCATAGGCCTAAGTAGCCATTGATTATATTTATTTATTTTATACCAATTATATCTCATTTTACTCTAAAGTGTTTTGTTTTGTTATTATAATTGCTTCGTTTATTTGTTACTGTGTTTTGAATTTGTTTTTTGTACTGATTATGTGTCAATATTATTTTCTACATCTTGGCTTGTCCATTATTTTCTAACTGATTTTCCAGTGTTTATTATTTCTGTATTGATTTCCCTTCTTATTTATTTAACTTGCCATTGTCAACAATATGACTATTATTTACTATTCTTTACTACATAAAATATAACAACTTGGCCTATGGACTGTATACTTCCTTCAGCCATATCCTATTCATAAATTTAAATGAACAATCTTTACCAGTTATTAGGTAATGTTGGTTTACATTCTTTTACTAGTATTTTGGGTGAGAAACATCACTCCTTTTAAACATACTTAATCTATTATCCCTTATAACATGGGGTGTTTATTGATTGCTTTCTTAATTTCTTATTTCTTTACTAATCTCTCTCTACAATCCATGGTAACACTAACTGTTTACCATACATGGGCTTTCTCCCCTGAATAACAACGTATCCTTCATTTATCTCTAATCTAAATACTATTTTTTTATCATACTATCATTTACAATATCCTTTTTTATTCATCACCTTCACTTTTAACTAATTAGTGTTTATCACTGATTTACTCATTATTTGGGATTTTACACTTTCACTATTGGCACTTCTTAAACTTTTTATTTTAAGTGTTTATTAGTGGGTAATCCCTATCATTACTTTTCTTTGTCACTTAGTTATTTTTATTTCTTACTAACTCACTATTTCTTTACAAATATTATTTATACTTAATAAGTTCATGTCTTTCTAGATTTCTTACTTACATATACAGTAAACCCTCGATCTAATGGACTAATTGGGGCTGAGGGGTGTCTGTTAAATCGAAAGTCCGTTAAATCGCAAATTTTGTTTTTTGAGGATATATTTAAATCAAATAGGCCTATAACACTTGAAATTTTAGTACTATTAATATCATGCAAATACCGTATTGTTCCGAATACAAGCCGCACTTTTTTTCCTAAAAACATGGTCGCTAATTTGGCCTGCGGCTTTTGGTATCTATGAGTTGTTTACTGTGTAAGCAACAGCAGTTTTCCTGGCTGTTGTTAACTCTGGCATTATGATTTATGACTGCAACCGTTCGTTTTAACAGCAAACTGAACAAAGAATAGGAAGAAAAAGTGCACGCACCCTTCTGTAGGCAGCAAGACAAAGGATGAGTAGAGGGGGTGTGAGTAACATGTTTCTAAATAACGGGTAAACTGCCAGTGTGGTTTTCTATTGTAACAGTGACAACATCGCTTATCTGTATTTTAATACGTACTATTAATACCATGCAAATACAATGTTATATACACACCTTTATTTATTCTGGATAAAAGCATCAAGAGTCAGTTGTTTTCCACTAGAATGCTGCTTCTTTATTATTAAAGATCTAAACTGTCTAAAATGGTCATAATAAGCACACACTTCCGGATCTGAAGACTCCCCAATGTACGCGATAATTTCGTCCATGCTGTTTCTTATCGCTGATAATTTAGGGCCTCCTGTAACAGATGTTTCTTCATCGTCGTCATCGTCATCATCTCCATCTTCTTGATCGTCGTGTAGAACAGATTCCGCGATCTCTTCTTGACTCAGGATTTGGTAGCCTGGATCACCCTCGTCCAAGTTTAGCCACTGTTCTATGTCATTCTCGTTTACTTCTTCACCAGCCTTCTGTACGGTTTCACAGAAATCGGATGTTTCAAATCCTCTGAAATCGTACTCCGGTTCAGTCCCATTCAGTAACTGTGTCCACCCATTAGCCAATGTTGTTTCCTTCATCTCCTTCCATGCGACAGCAAAATTAAAGGTGGCGGACTTGATGTTGTATGCACGCAGATTTTGCAGCGTTCTAGCTCCTCTCGTGTCGTTTTCATGGTCTTGTTCGTCTTCCAAGACAACCATCACCTCTTCAAGAAACTTCTTCTTGTACAGCCTTTTGCAGGCAACAATGACTCCTTGGTCCATTGGCTGTAAAATTGAAGTGGTGTTTGGAGGGAGGAAGATGCATTTTATTTTTCCGTCGTTGCTAACTAACTTCTTGGAGTTGTGATGGGCCAGTGCATTGTCCAGTAGTAAGACGGCTTTCACTGCATGCGATGGAATTTTCATAGTCTCTTCTTGAAAACGTCGCACTTCTGGCACAAAATGATTAAAAAACCAGTCTGAAAAAATACTGAAGGTAAACCAAGCATTTTTTGAACTTTCATAAATGACTGGCAACTGGTTCATTATGTTCTTTATCGCACGAGGTTTCTTTGCGTTTCCGACTATGACTGGAGTAAGTCAATGCAAACCATCAGCATTCGCACACAGTAGGGCTTCCTTGTTGAGTGTACGGCCTGGTGTGCTAGTTTCATGTTTGTGTGCCAGAGTATTTTCAGGCACAGCTCGAAAGTAGAGACCAGTCTCATCAGCATTGTAGACCTGAGACAAAATGAGACCCTCAGATTCGATCGTTTCCTTTATATGTTGACGAAAAGCCTCAACTTGTTCAGTGTCTGCACTCAGCGCTTCACCACATGTTGATCTATTTGTGATGCCATGCCGTTTACGAAAATGCCAAAGCCACCCATCACTCGCCTGAAATTGGATACCAATATGTTTCGCCAGTTTATCAGCAGCAGCCCGCAACTCCACACTACGAACAACGACGCCACTAGAACGTTGTTGAATAAACCACTTGTACACAGCATCCTCTAATTGTTTGTGTTTGGCTAATTTAATGTGTTTTCTTTCTCCCTCATTCTTCGAACTATCAACACTGTACTTTAGCGAAAACTGAATAAGTTTATCTTTATTCTTTCGAATGTCTGAAACGGTTTGTTTCTTTACACCATACACTTCACAAACATGTGCAACAGATGCGCCACCTTCAAGTTTACTTATTAGTTCAAGCTTTTGCTTTATACTCAAGTTCACACGTTTTTTCGTAATGCCAGACATACTTATGCTGTAATTCACTAATAAAGTAATGGACCTTGCTGTAACAACGCAAGTATAAACTCGTTAAGACTCTCTATTTAACACGTGCAAGGTTCGTACTATAGAAACACATGTAGTGTACACGCTGTGTTCTCTGAATAAACTGATGCGATGCTGTACGAATGTGAACTGCGCGTGCATACGATTTATCACGAAGATAGCCGAATATTCAAGAGTGAAAATGCGTTGCTATGGTTATGAACTACCACCAAATTTAAATCACAACCATGGACTTCAAAAACTTAATCGTGATTTTTTTCGTCTCAAAATTTTTTTTTAACATGATAATGTTTTTAGGCTGGAGGTCATTCCACAAAATGCATGATGCAAAATGTGTAACGTCATCGAAAAATGTAACGCTCCAGGTGATGTTAGTAATAAATAAATTTGGTCACAGTGAAATAAGATGCATATCAGTGTATATTGTTCAGTGTTAGTCGTCGTGATGTCTTCCACTGAACGTGTGCGATGCCTGTGTCAACGACAACGCAAAGACGGGGATCGTGAAGAATTAAATGAATTCTTATCTCCGTTCTCATCAAATACAATTGGAGATGAGAAAATTTGCGTGTTTCAAAACAAGAAACGAAAGAATGCTGCGATAGCCAAGCAATATCGCCAGAACAGGAGAGTCTGCAGTTTATGCACATTATATGTTTCAAAAGCCTAAAAACATTTTTTTTTTTTTTTTTTTTTCCGAAGTCCGTTAAATCGAGGTCCGTTAAATCGAGGGTTTACTGTACCTCTAATTCTTGGGTTAGTGTACTTTTATTTATCAGGTTTTTGTCAATTATTAATTACATTTGTCACTTAGTCAATACTAATACTTATTTTTTTATATCGGTTATTTACTGGTTTCGTTTCCTTTATGATATTTGAGTGTATCATTTCTCCCTTCCCTATTCTATATTATTTGTCTGTGTTTTATCATCTTGTTTCACTTTATTTCCTTTATACTTGGTTTGTTCCATTTTTATTTTCATTTTTCTTCTCCTTCACTTCCATCTTGTTTCATTTTATTTTGGTTTTTATCTGGCCAATCTCTGGGGTTGGGTCAAAGTCATTTGTCTGTCAGTCTAGTCTATAATCTTATTTAATAATCACTTTTGGTTTACCATTCTTCCTCCTTCTTTCTTAATTACATTTTATATCTTTATTCTCTTCATTATTTATTTATTAAAATGTATTACTTTTTAGCATTTCTTACATACTTATAGATATCAAATGTGATCTGAATTTGGTGATGTTATATAATGCCCTTCCACCAAAATTGATCATTTTATAAAACGTGATTCTAAGTTTGATGAAATTATCAATTGTATTGTATCATTTTCTTCTCAAATTCTCCTGCTTCTTGTTCCGTTTTATGTTCAATTCTGTATCTTCTACTTCCTTTCTTCTGAGTCTTTTCTTCATTATTTTCTCTTATTACGATCTGGCTTATTGATTTTTTATTATAAATTATTCCTTATAAATCTTATTTTCCCTAACTATCCCTACTTTGTAGCTGAAATCGATGCGGATGGGCTCTATTGGCTTACCTAACTCCGTCGTTCAAAACTACACTTTTTCTGATGTCAGGGGAACATCATCCCTGCTCAGTTAAATGATTGCTGGACTTATTCAACAGTCAGTCTCAATTAATGAACCTTCAATACAGTCATCTTGTGACTAATAATAATAATAATAATAATATTTGTTGGGAATCTTTTACTTTTTTATTTCATTGTTGCACAGTTCGAGTCATATGTATTTTTCATCTTTCTTTATTGATACCATTTGATAATACTTGAAGCGTTAATTTTTTTTTTATTGATACAATTAACATTTTTATTCATTTTCAGTTACTCTTTGTTTCATCTCATTTTATATTATAACTCTTAGAATATTTATTTTATTTATTTCTTTTTCGATCATTGGTTTGTTTATTTTACTTCCCATATTTTTCTAAATTGTTGTGGAAGTTGATCATTTTGATTGTTTTTTTTCATATTTTTTAAATATCATAGTAAGTTTGCCGTTCTTACTAGTTAGGAATTGCTGTAGCTCATTCCTTTATTTTATGTTTTACTTCTTTGCCTCATATGTTGGCTAAGGATTATTATGGTAAGGTGATCTTACATACTTCTTTTTTATTTATTATTATTTATCATTTTTTTTCTTTTATCTCATATATGCTCTAAATAATTTCGTACGTTGGTCTTACATAATTTTTTGAATTTTGAAATTCATCTTATACCTTCTTTCTTTATTATCTATTTGCAAGCTTATTCATTTGTTTTTTTATCTCTTTTTTATCTAAAGTACTTCGGTTGGTTATCAGGAAATCAGTCCCATATTTCAGTGTTTATCTGCACTTGGTTTACCCATGGTCCATGATTACATGAGTTATCTTTGTTGTTCGGACTGCTCTGGTGTGCATAACTATTTCTGTCCGTGTGCTATATGTCTCTTCTATCAGGTACAGCCATTCTTCTAATACTATGTGTTCTTTATTATCAATTTCTACCTCAATTACTATAGCATTTTGGTTATTACTCACCGAAGTTACTTGTACCTCCATCATTGGGTCTTCTCACTGATATTGGTCTATTTTGCATTTCTATTTCTGTTGCATTCCATTTTCTGATCGATCTTCTTAATGTGTTACACCCTGTTTGGTAGCGATTCCCTTCTAAAGCTCCTATTACGTTCCTTCTGTTATTTCTAAAATTCATTATTTCATTCTGGTCGGTAATTGGTAGATTAAACATCTCAAGTAGTCCGTTCTTCATCATCTCCAATTCTTCTCGTGTTTTTATTAGTTTCCTTTTACCTATTTTTCCTATATCTTTAGTTTTCTTAATTTTCTTAATTATTTGTTTCTTCTGTACTTCTCTACGGTTGGTTTCTATGTGTTTAATTTTCTCTTCGTTTTTGTTACTTTTATTTTGATATAACAATGTACTTGGGTCTTCATTAATTTCTATTTTTTCATTAGTTCCTTCAGAAGTGCTGTCTAGCGTTACTTTCAATTTCTGGAACCCGTTATCTAATGCCTCATTAAGTTGATCTATTTTGTAATTGGTTTCTTCCCATTTCTTATTCATCTCCGTTTTTGTCTATTCGCTTTCTTCACGATATCCTCTTAATATTAGTCTTATTTGCTGCTTCATTTCTTCTTTATTTTTCTCGTGGTCCTCCTTCAATTGTTGGAGGGTTTCGTTATTTTTGTTAATTATCTGCCTTAATTCTTCTTTAGTACTTACGTTGGTACTAATTATTTTTTCATTGATTTGTTTCAAACTCTCCTCACTCTTGTTGAATTTCTCCTTCATTTCTTTGTTCTGTTTCTTAAAATTTTCATTGGTTTCTTTCTTCATACTATTCATCAATTTATTAATTTGATTATATTGGGGTGTCCTCTAACTTCTCCCTTGTCACCCGCCTGTGGTTCCATTTCTTTGTCTTGGGTTGGTTCTTCCGTGGTTATTATTGTTTCCTCCTCTTCAACCGATGTTCCTTCTTCTTCTTCCCCTCTATTTTCTTCCTTGTCAACCTCCTTCTCGTGTTGTTTAGTTTGGTATCTTGTGTTGTGCATCTTGTTATCCTTTCGTAATCGCCACTAGAATTTCGTATTTCCCTTTCTTCTAGCCCCACATTGGGTGCCAATTTGTAAAATAACGTTTGTAGCTGCCGTGTTATTTTGCCACACGTTGGATGCGTCAATTTGTAAAAGCACTCGCTCGTCGTTCTCTCTACGAAATGTAAAAGTGTCAGAGTGTAATGGGTGTAACGTGTCTTATCAATCCGCCGTCGCTTTGGAACGTAACTTACGCTGATTGTGTCCGTTGTAAACGTACGAATAACCAGGTATCGAAGTCCTTACCTGTTGTTCACTAGGGGTGTGAAAATCCCGGGTGGCGCCAAATTGTTTAATCAAAACAATTAAAAAATTTGATGATATGGCAGGCGCGGCTCAGGCGGTGGGGAGAATTCAATTTATTCCCGCCTCGACTTGGCCTTCTTAATCGGACCAGTAGTTCGTTGAGTTGACTACATGAGCGCTTGCCGTCAATACTAGCTGTTCGCTAAAATGTACACTAATTATAATACACCTTCCTAATGAAATTAAAACACAGTGGTTACACTCAGTACTGGTTTATTATTTGGTGATTACTAATTATTCAGTTAATACAAATTATATTTTGTTTTGTAATACATTTGCACCGGTAAATAATATGAGACAGTTTCTCTAGGGTTTGACAAATCGATTTTGAACGTAACAGACAGACAATGATGGCATCTGTTGAAGTTGTATACAAATATTTTCGTTCAAACGTCTTGGATTCTTGTGATTACGATAAAAGGATTATTAACGATTACAACAATAAAAATACACTACCTTACATTATTTATACTTAAATAATATAATGTGTAGCTATAACTTGTTTTTGGAGTGTAGTAAAAGTGTTTCAAAATATCGTAAACTAACAACAGGTTAACTTTACAAGTTGACAAATTTTGAGTGTCTTAGTTTTGTATTTAATCTTTGAAAGAAATTATACCCAGTTTAGTGAGAGTTCAGATTACTGTGAGAAATATTTAAAGTGAGTTTATTCAGAAATTTGGGTAATTTAAATGATACTTAACATATCAGTAGACTGGGTGTACTCAGTTGGTCTAGTAAAAAGGATTGGGCTGCAATCATATTTAATTTTCAATTGTCTAGGGTGTCTGGCATCTTTTTCAAATTAATCGGAGCAATTTATTCATTTCTTTTTTATTTATTTGGTCTTCGACATCAGTTAAATGGTTTCAGTCATCGTCTGCTTCCTTCTTGTTCATTTTGTGGTAATTTTGTTTACTATTTTGACGTTTTAAATTAGAATTTTGATCGTTCAAGATTTGGCTTCTATTCTGCAAGAGCGTCACATTACGAGTAAAAAATCTAATGGAAAATTCGTAACCAACGTCTGTTGTCATGGTTACAAATTAATTCTGATTGGTTAACCTGGTCTTATAACCATTGTTATCAAATTTGAATTTTTATTCAAAATAGCTGTATATCTTCTGATTGCTTTTATTCTTCTGTCTTCTTCCCTACATATTAAATATTATCACTACTGTTATTATTTCCCTTCAAAGATTATTTTGATATCCCATAAGGTTGGGTTCTTCAAAATATTAATGTTTGTACAATTATTTTAATATTTGTTAACTATATTTCTCTTTTAATTTAAGTCCTTATTCTAACATTTTTCCTTTAATAAGATTTACAAATTATCCTTGGTTGGTTATTCGCCATGGATTTATTCATTTCTTTGTTGATTTCATACAATTTGTATTTATTTGTTTTTTACAGTTAGGCATTTCATAGGCCTAAGTAGCCATTGATTATATTTATTTATTTTATACCAATTATATCTCATTTTACTCTAAAGTGTTTTGTTTTGTTATTATAATTGCTTAGTTTATTTGTTACTGTGTTTTGAATTTGTTTTTTGTACTGATTATGTGTCAATATTATTTTCTACATCTTGGCTTGTCCATTATTTTCTAACTGATTTTCCAGTGTTTATTATTTCTGTATTGATTTCCCTTCTTATTTATTTAATTTGCCATTGTCAACAATATGACTATTATTTACTATTCTTTACTACATAAAATATAACAACTAGGCCTATGGACTGTATACTTCCTTCAGCCATATCCTATTCATAAATTTAAATGAACAATCTTTACCAGTTATTAGGTAATGTTGGTTTACATTCTTTTACTAGTATTTTGGGTGAGAAACATCACTCCTTTTAAACATACTTAATCTATTATCCCTTATAACATGGGGTGTTTATTGATTGCTTTCTTAATTTCTTATTTCTTTACTAATCTCTCTCTACAATCCATGGTAACACTAACTGTTTACCATACATGGGCTTTCTCCCCTGAAGAACATAGTATCCTTCATTTATCTCTAATCTAAATACTATTTTTTTATCATACTATCATTTACAATATCCTTTTTTATTCATCACCTTCACTTTTAACTAATTAGTGTTTATCACTGATTTACTCATTATTTGGGGTTTTTACACTTTCACTATTGGCACTTCTTAAACTTTTTATTTTAAGTGTTTATTAGTGGGTAATCCCTATCATTACTTTTCTTTGTCACTTAGTTATTTTTATTTCTCACTAACTCACTATTTCTCTCTTTCTTTACAAATATTATTTATACTTAATAAGTTCATGTATTTCTAGATTTCTTCCTTACATATACCTCTAATTCTTGGGTTAGTGTACTTTTATTTATCGGGTTTTTGTCAATTATTAATTACATTTGTCACTTAGTCAATACTAATACTTATTTTTTTATATCGGTTATTTACTGGTTTCATTTCCTTTATGATATTTGAGTGTATCATTTCTCCCTTCCCTATTCTATATTATTTGTCTGTGTTTTATCATCTTGTTTCACTTTATTTCCTTTATACTTGGTTTGTTCCATTTTTATTTTCAATTTTCTTCTCCTTCACTTCCATCTTGTTTCATTTTATTTTGGTTTTTATCTGGCCAATCTCTGGGGTTGGGTCAAAGTCATTTGTCTGTCAGTCTAGTCTGTAATCTTATTTAATAATCACTTTTGGTTTACCATTCTTCCTCCTTCTTTCTTAATTACATTTTATATCTTTATTCTCTTCATTATTTATTTATTAAAATATATTACTTTTTAGCATTTCTTACATACTTATAGATATCAAATGTGATCTGAATTTGGCGATGTTATAAGTACTCCTTGACTTTGCCAGGAGTGTTGGAGAAAACGTGTTGGTACTTTTGATATATTTTTATTAAATTTTCTACTTGTTTTTTGCTTATTTCCTGGTTTGGCCTATTTCTTTGAAATATTCTAATCTCCTCGAGTTTCTTCTCCCACAATTCACTATTATCATCTTCATCATTTATATACATGGATGTTTCATGGTTTTTACAATAATAACTCTTCAAGACTGGGTCTTGGTTCAATGCTGTCGGTGTAGGATTGCAGTTTACTACTTTTGCTGACCATATTCCTCTTTCTGATGTTAAAACCACTATCCCTTGTTGTAGGTTTATTATGGCTGAGTGTTGTCGTAACATGGCACACCCTATAAGGATATTGAATGGTAGTCCATTCGCTACCAGGAAACAATTGGTATAGTCAAGTTCTGGCTGGTTAATTCCATTGAGACTTGCTTTCTGACAGTTTTGTTTTGTTTTCCTGTTGCTCCTATTATGATTATGTTATTAATTGGCAACGTGGGTATTGGTAGTTTGCAGTTAGCTTGGATCCGTTCTAGTTCGGTCTGGTTCATTAGGGAGATGTTTGACCCTGTGTCTATCATGATGGTTATCGTTCCATTTACTGTGGCCTGTATGTGAACTATTTCATTGTTGATTCTTGGCAGCTGGTTGTCCTCTTCTTCCAGGAGTTCTTCTCTTATGTTTTTTAAATAATTATTTGAGACAATTGTTATAATTTTATGATGGTTTCGGCACGTCATCTGTCTTAGTAACCCAAGTGATTGGTCATGTGAAGGGCGTTCCTTGGTTCTCACTGACCTTGTTAGTTTAAATCTTGTGGTTCGGTGTTGGCCCGATTATCTGACTGGTTCGTCGATGGTTCATTTACTGGCTCTGGTCGAATACTCATATTATTTCCGGACGCTTCAGTGGTCCTATTTCCTTGGTATTGGTCATTACTTGAGGTTGGTGCAAAATAACTGGAGTTTGCCTGTGTATTCGGGCAGTATCTCCTCTGGTTTGTCTGACTTCTCCCATTTATAAAGTTGACCTGTCGCCGATCATCTCTGGTTCGGTTATTCCCGTTTCCCCTATTGTAATGGTAATTCGGCTCGTAATTGTTACCGTGGTAATTACTGTTATTGGGGTGGCCATTAGGACGTTGGTTTGGTCCATTTCCCCGGTAATTGTTGTTGGGACTGTTATTCGGGTTATTCTCGCTATACGGTTGATTAACCTGGTTGTAGTTCAGGCGATTACCCCTATATTGGTTGTTATTAACATTCCGGTTTGGGTTATATTGGTTGTTACCTTGGGGGTTGTTATTTGACGGATTGTAACTCGGTGGGTTTTGGTTCTCATTCCATCGGTTGTATTTCATATTGACCATTCTGTTGCATTTATATTGACCATCATTCTCATGATCTTCTAATAGGCTTGCCATACCTTGGATGGTTTTAATTTGGCCTTGTCTTCTGGCTTTTTGAACAGCATCCTCATAATGGTATCCCAATTGTATGACCAATGATTCCTCCGGTATTCTTGGTTTCAGATTTCGAGCTAAGCACACCTTGCCCAGAAAGTACGAAGTTAGGGTGTGTCTGGCTTGTGGTTCATACTTTCCATTACTGATATCGTTCCGTACCATGTTCTGGGTCGACTCCGACCAATACTTGTCACGGAACTGCGTTTTAAACTCCTGTGTGTTGTTTATTTCCGGTCTGGTGGCCGTCCACCAATTATCGTGGGTGTCCCGGAACATCTCATCAATCATGCTGCGCACCGTTGTCCATTGAGTTTCCCTATTCTTTTCTATCATTTCCTCGACTCTTTTTAGGAATTCCATCGGGTTGCGCTGGTAGCTTCAGAAATTTATCAGCTCCCGGTTCTCGCTGGTTATTATGTGTGTGTTGTTACAGGGTTTGTCTCTCACCGCATCTAGCTCTTCCTGCATCTGTTTTTCTCGTTGGCTGAGTCCCTGGATCTTCTCTTTGTTTTCCTTGGTTTGCCCGTCTACTTGGTTGAGGTTGCTATATACTCTTTCCACCCTTTCACTTACATCGGTTTGTATTTCTTTATGCTTTTCTTCCAGCCTTTTGAGCACTTCCTGTTTGTTTCTAGTGCATTCTATTGTCGTTATTAGTTGAAGTTCCTCGATCCTGTTCTTGCCGTCATCCTCGACTGCTTTAATTTTGCTTAATATTTCCTCCTGGGCCTTCGCTACCGTTTCACTGGTTGTTTTTATGTTTTTGTTGTTTCTGATACTTTCTTTTTAATGTCTTCACAGTATCCCTCTAACTGTTGTTCTAATTGTTGCTTCAACTCTTCTTTATTCTTCTCATGGTCCTCCTTCCATTGTCCCCTCAATTCTTCCTTCAGTTCTTCATTACTTTTTTGGATGTCCTCCGGTAGTCGCTGTTATAGGGTTTCTTGGTTCTTCTGTAAAGTATCACTGTGTTCCTTCATTTTCTTGTTTATCTGTTGCTTTAATGTCTCATTATTGCTTTCGATTTTATTGTTTAGTGTCTTGAAACTACTCAATTTATTTGAATTGATATTTATAATGTCTTTATCTTACCTTCGGGTTCTCTTCCAAGGTTGTACAGATGAAAAAATCAGCTGCAGACAAGGTTATTTGGATTGAAGTTTCAAAATAATTGCGCTAACACCAATTTTTGTATTCTAAAACAACTAGCTTTCTTTAATGCAGTGTTTGCTTTCAATTTATCTCTACATCATAATTTCAATACAAAAGAAAAACAATAAGGCATGAATACTTAATCAGTTGATCTAAACTCGTATGAAAATGACTTAGCAATAACACAATATAAAATAACTTAACCAGCACTTTGCAACGCTCTCTCACTCATACTTTTATTTTTTATTTATTTATATTTTCTTTTCTTTTAAAAAAACCTCGTGATTTAAACTGTGCTTATTTTTAATTTCTGTATTTATAGAATAGTTCTGATAGGGTTATGTTGAGTACTTAACAATCCATGGCGTTAATCAGTTCCATCACCACCTCGTGTTGTTGGCAGTTTCTGTTCACTAATATTATTTCCCCAGTTCATAATCTTCCGCACTACCGCTACACACTCCGTCTTATTTAATTCACTTTAGTTTACGATTTCGTTAACAATCGTTACACTTTTATGAACTTTTAGTCGGCCGACTTTTGTGTTAAACAGTTGCTCGAGCTCTTACGTATTTAATTATTTGACCGCGCGCGGTCATGAGTTGCAGTTGAACTAACTCAGTACTGTGCTAAAGCCGGGAACACGGAGTTGTTTTTCTGGTCACGTGATCAACAGTCTGCGCTCCCATTGGTGCTGTTTAAAAGAGCACTATAACGCAGGCGTAAGATTTAGCAATATTTTGCCGCCTGGTGCAATAAATAACTTGGCGTTATTTTCTCCGTGATTCACGGCTGATGCAAAATTGTGTTTTATTTCACAATCTGTCTTTGCTGCTTGAGTGCGGAGACAAAACATAGACGTTTTGTTTTGTAATAAACACTGCATACTTGGTTGACTAACTCGAGGTTCCCAAAAGGTGAACGTTGACTGCATGGGGAATATAATTTTTAAAATGTTAACTTGGCCATACAATTTCGTACCATTACAATACCCCCCCAATAAGAGATTGGATGCCGAAGCATACAAACTCTTATTGCCTAGAACCTAAGAGGATCAGTGAGGATATGGCGCCACAACCCCCTTGAACTCTCTACTAAAATCATGGGTACTTGCCCCCCTAGTCTGGTGACTGTGGCAGCACCCATCCGCTCTTACTGGACTTCTCTACTCGAGATCCCAACACCATAAGCTCGGACCGATACCCACCACCGTATCACCTGACTTTATGACATTCAATTAAAATTTAACAAAAAGGCCTTCCATTATACCATATCCCACAACTGATTCGTTTCCTCTTAGCCATACAGGCTCATTCTTTGCAAAGTACTGGTTCTTCTTATACAAAGTGCTGGTTTAGTTTAAAAATAATAATATAAACTTACAGTCTACTTACAGTTCAATCATATAAATTAAATAATATTACCCCTCCAAAATAACACCTTAATTATACAAAATACCAGTACATCATAATAATCACAACAAAAAATATGAGTTATATACTCAAGAATGCTTTATTCTTAACTTTTTTTTTTTTTTTTACACCCTTATAGTCCCTTAACCCCCTGATACCCGTTACATTTTACTGTGTTCTGCACTAGGCTTCTTGACCATTGCTGACCTCATCCTAGCCGTAAACCACATCTCCCTCGTGACCTGTAACTGGGTCACCCCCGATCCACACTCACTATTTCCCCCCCTGGACTGTAGCGCCCAGTTGCTTCCACAAGGACTGATGCGGAAGGGGTGGACATTTTTTCTTTTATTCCACCCCCATCCTTGCTTCGGCGTTACAATAAAAATTCAGTATTGCTCTTACTATTGTTGATTGATACGCCCCTAATGGACTACCACCCCTATCTGGGTGAAAATAGACCTGTTCCAAAATTTGGTAGATTCCCCAAAAAATGACCCCCCTACTAAGTCTAACAAACCACCGGGTTAACAAAATAAAACAAACCACAAGCCGGTTATAACAAGTAAAATTCATGATTTGTCACAATTAACTACTTTCACGGTCATGATCCGGTGAGGTCATGGCCGCACTTAGGTGGGGAATCTACAGTTAAACATAAAATATGGATTGACATTTATAAAGGTTGCTTGAACAGTAATATACACATCTTAGGTTCCCAGACATCTTAGCCTGAACATTTTTGATTATATCCATACAAAATTTCCTTCAGTTTTCAATTTTAAATGAATATTGTAATCATTATATCTTTTCATCATTTTATTATTTAATCTACAATTACATTTGGAATTTGAATCAGAATAAATTTAAATTTATTATTAAAAATCATCTTTTCAATTAATTTAATTACCAAATTAATTTAATTATTTAATTTCTCAGACTCTAAGTTACAGTAATTACCTCATTATTATTTTATCTGTAAAAAAAATTAACTTCATTTCTTTTATTTCACAATAAGATTTTGCTCAAGATACTGATTCATCAAGATACAACAGTTATCAGCTTCAACACCTGGCTGTAAACATTAGTCAAAACATACAACACATACAACATGTAATTAACAGTTGTCTGCAAGACTTGTTTTATAAGCACTCACTCAGTCTAAACATTCTGCTTACCACATACTGACACATGTGCTTACTTCAAATTTCAATGTCTATAAATCTTTCAGTTAACATATTTATCAACTTGTACCAATTCATACCAAGATTAATTTTGCTTCATTAATAAAATTTATCCTTTTGAATTTAATTTAGTCTCTTCATATAGTCAAAACAATTTCAATTACTTTAATTACATTTATCAAAATGATTCTAATTGGTTTAGTGTTTAATTCTTTCTTAGTATTTCAATAAATTTTACAAGTATTGCATCATTTGTTTCAAATCACTCCTTAACTTTCTCCATAATCACATTCTAAATACCATTTATCTCTACTCATAACCTAACATAGCAGGTACCACAAAATAATCATTAAACCTTTTGGTTACATAGCTTTTATTTTTAACATTTTCAAAATTATTTTCTCCTTAATTACCCGTAAATAGGTTATATGTTACATGTACAGAATAATTGTGTATAGAGATGTGATTGAAAACGAACAGAACCCAACTCCCATGAATATAATGAGCTACCCTCCAACTTTTTTTTTTCCAGAATTACAAAACAAACCACAACCACTAATCTATGACCCCATCTCTATACACAATAATCCTATTAGATTATACAGAAAATTTGTTATCTTAGTTTGTTTACTCAGCCACAAAACTTCTCCACTACCTACCTAATTGAGGGATGAGTTTACAATTCATAAATAACACCAGTTTTTAATTTTGAGGATTACCCTAATGTATTATTTAGAATTAAGGCGATCAAATGGTTCGAAAGGGTGTGCCAATTTGTGTAACTATTGTTATGTTTTCTCTAGGGGGAGGGTTAGGGAAATCGGGAAAATAAAAAGGGCAAGGATCATTAAAAGGTCAAGAACTAGGACTAAAGGTAAGGACAAAGCTTCCTCCGAAAATAAGAGTAAATGGAGAAAACCAAGGCTCGCGTGGGCAGGGGCGCGTCCCTGAAATAGACGAACCCCACTGGGACAAGTTTTACCACTTACTGTTTTATATTAAATTCCTAATTTTATAGTTATTTAGTTTATATTCAATTACAAAATTTATTTTATTGTTTTATTTTAGCCAATACTTTTTTAAATTGGTGGCGTTATCGGTACCCACTATTTCCCCCATCATTTGGTTTCGTAAAACAGAAGCGTTATCCATTTTAATTTCAACTACTTCATAAGGTCCTTCATACAACAAAAAGAATTTTTTAATCTCTTTATCTTGTGCACTTGATAAATTGTGTCTTCTCACTAATACCAACTGGCCTATTTCATACTTAATCCACTTACCTTTAGCATCATGAAGTCGTTTTCTTCTTTCTCCCTTAGTTAATAAATTTTCATTGGCGAGTCTAAGTTTTATTTCCAGATCCCGGGTGTTGCTCTCCGGTGGAAAGTTGAATAGCTGTTCTAGAATCCTAGGTGGACGTGTTCCCTTAACTAGCTCGTATGGTGTGAACCCCGTTGATTCATGGGTATTACAGTTTAACCATTCTTCTATTCTACCCACATATGCTGGCCATTCACTGTGCTTAGCATGGCAATACGCCCGGATTCTCCCTAATTCTCGCATGACCCTTTCGGCTTGGTTCGACTGAGGATGGTATACCGCCGTGTGTTTAGGTATGATGCCTTCCCAACCCAAAGTTTGTCGCCATATTCCGCTAATAAATTGGGGTCCATGGTCAGATATTATTTTGGGTTTTCCGGTTTTGATCATATAATCCTTAGTTCTTTACTAAAAATGAACTTTATCTTGTGAAAAACTTACTTTTTTCGTCGGACGCGTTTCGGCTTAAGTATCCGCCTTCTTCAGCTTTTAGTCAGACTGACTAAGCTGAAGTGATAGTAAAGTGATAGTGCTGTGAAAGAAGAGATGAACAATCAAGACAACTATAATCCTTAGTTATTTTTTCACTTAATACTTTACTAGTTGCTCTCTTTACACTGTATAATCTTACAAATTCGTGAATGTATCTAATACCAAAAAAATGTACATTACGCCTCCCCTTCCCTTTGGTAGAGGGCCAAACAAATCCACCGCAACTAAATCAAAAGGCTTTTCGACTTTAATGCACCTCATCTCTCCCTCTAAACGGTAATTAACTACTTTCGACTTTTGGCATAAATCGCACCCCCGGAGTAAAGTTCTAACCGTCCGTTCCATATTTTTAAACAAACATGATTCTTTTAATACATTTACACACTTCGTAGCACCGAAATGACCATATCGAAAATGACAGTCCCATATTATCTTATCTACCAACCCTTCCGGTATGACTAACCTCCAATCACGCTCTCCCCCCCTCTACTTTCTTAAACAAACTCCCTTGATAGATTTGAAAATAACGGCTATACCCTAACTCATCTGAATCGGACTCTAAGCTAGTTATTATTTTATTCAATTTAGGATCTGTCCTTTGCATGCTATTAATGTCTCTCAATTCTTCCCCAAACAATCTATCTTCCCTACTAAGTCTGAAAATTTCTATTTCTTTTAAGTCCCTCCCTGTTCTCATTCCCTCTGTATCTACCCTGGATAAAGTGTCAGGTATCTTGTTTTCCACCCCTTTTATATATTCCCAACTAAAATTATACTCTTGTAAAGCTAACACCCACCTGGTTATCCTGCTGTGTGTCAACTTACAGGTGTTTAAAAAAGACAATGCCTTGTGGTCAGTCCGGATGGTAGTGGAATTTCCCAGTAGATATGTTCGAAACTTCTTCACCGCAAAAACAATGCTTAATAATTCCTTTTCAGTTGTTGTGTAGTTTCTTTCAGCAGCTAACAACGTCCGGCTGGTGAAGGCGATAGTATGATGTTCTTTGTTGTCGTCCTCCTGGTACAGTTCCGCACGTAAAGCAATATTACTGGCATCCGTCTGTAAATAAAATGTGCGTTCAAAATTAAGGTGATTCATCATGATCATTTTACTAAAATGGTCCTTTATCTCATTAAACACATCTCGTTCTCTTTCCCCCCATTTCCACTGCTTATTCTTTTGTAACACTGCGCTCAACTTTGAAGTTATATGGGCATAATTTTTCTGGAATTTTCTATAGAAATTACATAGCCCTAAAAAACTTTGTAACTGCTTAATATTTCTAGGTTCTGGGAATTTTAAAATTGATTCTACTTTCTCTGGGTTAGCTTTTATCCCATCTGGTGTAATTATAAAACCTAAAAAATGTATTTCTTTCTGTAAAAATTTAGACTTCTCCCAGTTGACAGTCAACCCCCCTTTACGCAGTTTATCTAATACGTACTCTAAATGTTCCACATGTTCCGAAAATGTTCATGATGCTATCAATATATCATCTACATAAATAGTTAAAAAATCTAAATTCTGTGGCTGTAGAATTTCATCTAGACATTTTATAAAACTGGCCACACTGGTATTCAATCCAAAAGGTAGTCGTTTAAATTGGTAATTCTTTCCATTGAACAGGAATGCTGTGTATTTCCTACTTTCACATGCTAACGGGACTTGCCAGTACCCCGTGGTTAAATCTAATGAGGTCATATATTTAACTCCACTGAATTTTTGAAATATTTCATTTATTGCTTCGGGTGATTCCCGGTCCGGTATAATTATTTGATTAATCTTGCGGGCGTCTGAACATAATCTAACGCGGCCATCTTTTTTAATGACTACTACTAACGGGTTAGAATATGGTGATACTGATCTCTCTATTATGTCCTCTTCTAACATTTTATCTAATTCCGTCTGGACCGCTCTTCTCTTTGAATATGGTACCGGATAGCTTCTTTGTACATAGGGTGCGTGTTCCCTTACTTTTAATTCACATTCATAATTTCTTGCCCTCCCTGGTATATCGGCAAACACTTCTCGAAAACATTCTATTACCCGCCACAACGCTTTTCGTTGAGAACTCCCTACGTCACCCCCCTCACTACAAAATTTCCCCGCTCTATCCTCCCAAATTCGTTCATTTATAGTATCCCCTAACTCTTCCTCTCTACATACATACGTATTAACTTCCGTTTCTACTTTACTAGCCCGATTTAGTATCATCTTAACTCCCGAAATTCTAACTTTATCTACTACCCGCTCAAAACTAATCTCAACTGGTTTACCTTCATTATTAAGTGCTAACAACCGCTTCTGGAAATCAATTATCGCCTTGTGCTTTATCAAAAAATCATTCCCCAAAATAACCTCCAAATTCAACCCCCGCACTACTTGAAATGTATTATCATACTCTACTCCATTAATTACCATGTTCAAATATACTTGTTTAGTTACACGTTTACTCCTAACCCCGGTAATACCTACAATGGTCACCCCCCACTACTGGCAAAAATGGGATATTTTTATTTGTTTCTTGCAAACTCTCTAATATGTGTTCAGAAATAACAGAAATTTCGCTACCTGTGTCAACTAAAGTTTTTACTTCCTTACCTTCAATTTGAATTCGTACCTCTGTCAGTCCGGTTTTTGGTCTTGCTGTCTCTAAGTCATCCTCCTCCATCAGTTCCTTGGACAGATCAGTGCGGATGACGTTACTTATATAGTCATTGTTGTCTTGGGTCCCGCAGTCATTTGTCGACAATGGTGGGGTCCCTTCACCCACTGTCCTTGCTAGTTTTCTGTCTGAGTGGTTGCACAGCCTGGAGTGTACCCACCACGACCTCTGTTGGAAGTTCCACTGCTTCCCGGTGCTCCTCGGTTGCTGCTCCCTCCTCTCTGTGGTTGACTATTTTGGTTAGACTCAATATTATTGCGTTGGCAACTCCTCTCTTTATGACACCTATAACAAGTCGTTCTGCTGCCATAGTTCTCGCAATGACACTCTCCACATCGCCAGTCATCACGTCTATAGTTATTATTGTAACCTCCCCTTGTCCCTCTATATGTGGTTGGTGTCCCACTAGATTGATTATGATTATCATTGTTATGTACCCCTGGCGGGTTTGAGCGCCTACCCATTTCCCGGTCCCTGATATTCTGGAAAATATCTAATATTTGTTCAAGGTCGTTTATACCCTCCACTTCCCGCGTCATCAGGTTAATTTGCACCTCCCTTGGTAAATGTTTACTTATATGGCGTACAAATGATCTAAACAGTAATGGTGGTTCAAGGTATTTGGCTTCATTATACATTTTCATCACATAGATAGTAACATTGTTACCATTAGTCCCAAAATTACCCGGCCCCATTATCTTACTTCTAAGCACTTCTTGGTCCTCTTCAGACCAGTATTTACTTCTAAAATCCCTTTCAAAACTTTGGAAATTTAACCAATCTCCCTTGTGCATCTCCGCCCAAACTGAGGGGCTTCCCTTAAAACATTTCATCACTTTTAATAATTTCATCTCCCAATTACTATTACAAAACTGATTATACTCTTTTACTCTATATAGAAACTGCATGGGGTGTACCCCCCTACTATCACCATTGAACAATTCTAACTCAACTTCACTACTTAGGTCACGGGTCATAATTACCCTTTCCGTAACATTATTTATTTTCTGGCCGATTGCCATATTCAATTCATCTTTTACGTTAATAATACTTTGTTCAATAGACTCGAACTTATTGTGATTTACACTCTCAATAACATTTACTGTTTCTTGTATTAATTGAATATCTGTTTTACAAATATTTTCTATCTCATTTCTAACATTTTTAATTACTGCTACTTGTGATTCTAATTCACTACTACGGTTATCTATGACGCGTATAGTGTTAGTTATGCACTGCATCTCTCTCTCAATACCCTCAAATTTATCACCTGCTTTACCTACAAAGTTTTCTAATTTGTCATTTACTGTAATTATTTGTTGTCCAAGTTCTTTTTGATTGAATTCTAACATATTTGTTTTACTGTCTACCACACACACACACTCTCTTAACTCATCTGTTTCTCTTTTTGTTTCACTACGTATTTCATTAATTCGTACATCAATACTACACAATGAATTAGTTAATTCATCAAGCTTTACATTTATGCTATTTTCAAATTTCATATTCTGTTCTTTGTATTGTTCAAATTTAGCATCATTCATGTCAAAACGTTTATTTAATTTAGTCTCGTTTATGTCAAAACGACTATTTATGTTGCTACTTAATGTATCAAATTTTGTATTTTGTTCCTTGAATTTGGTATCGTTCATGTCAAAGCGATTATTTATGGTGTTAAAATTTACCTCTAACATTGCGCTTTGCTTTGCCAAAAGTGATTGCATCATATTCATTATCTAATTACTATCAGTTTGCTTATTTTGGATAGGCGTTGAATGAATCCTAGCGCCTTCCATTGTCACGGACTCAGTTAGGCTTATTTCGTTTACTACCGTTTCGGTTACTATTGTGTTTATTTGATTTTCAGTACTAGTGCTAGTTAAATCAATATTGTTGACTTTATCATTATTGTTTTCCATTTTTATATTATTGTTTACTTATACACAATTTTGTAAGCTTACTAACTACACAATCGCCCTCGCTCCCAAACAACCCGTTCTGCAGCTTAATTAGGTCTGGCAAATGTAATAAAAAATTACACTCGAGTCCCTGTTCGGGCGCCAATGAAACTATTCAATTTATTTTAATTGATATTTATAATGTCTTTATCTTACCTTCGGGTTCTCTTCCAAGGTCGTACAGACGAAAAAATCAGCTGCAGACAAGGTTATTTGGGTTGAAGTTTCAAAATAATTGTGCTAACACCAATTTTTGTATTCTAAAACAACTAGCTTTCTTTAATGCAGTGTTTGCTTTCAATTTATCTCTACATCATAATTTCAATACAAAAGAAAAACAATAAGGCATGAATAATTAATCAGTTGATCTAAACTCGTATGTAAATGACTTAGCAATAACACAATATAAAATAACTTAACCAGCACTTTGCAACGCTCTCTCACTTATACTTTTATTTTGTATTTATTTTTTTTTCTTTTCTTTTAAAAAACCCCGTGATTTAAACTGTTTATTTTTAATTTCTGTATTTATAGAATAGTTCTGATAGGGTTATGTTGAGTACTTAACAATCCATGGCGTTAATCAGTTCCATCACCACCTCGTGTTGTTGGCAGTTTCTGTTCACTAATATTATTTCCCCAGTTCATAATCTTCCGCACTACCGCTACACACTCCGTCTTATTTAATTCACTTTAGTTTACAATTTCGTTAACAATCGTTACACTTTTATGAACTTTTAGTCGGCCGACTTTTGTGTTAAACAGTTGCTCGAGCTCTTACATATTTAATTATTTGACCGCGCGCGGTCATGAGTTGCAGTTGAACTAACTCAGTACTGTGCTGAAGCCGGGAACACGGAGTTTTTTTTCTGGTCACGTGATCAACAGTCTGCGCTCCCATTGGTGCTGTTTAAAAGAGTGCTATAATGCAGGTGTAAGATTTAGCAATATTTTGCCGCCTGGTGCAATAAATAACTTGGCGTTATTTTCTCCGTGATTCACGGCTGATGCAAAATTGTGTTTTATTTCACAGTCTGTCTGCGCTGCTTGAGTGCGGAGACAAAACATAGATGTTTTGTTTTGTAATAAACACTGCATACTTGGTTGACTAACTCGAGGTTCCCAAAAGGTGAACGTTGACTGTATGGGGAATATAATTTTTAAAATGTTAACTTGGCCATACAATTTCGTACCGTTACAGTCTCAATATCTTCCTTTAAAATCTCATTTTGTCTCCTTGAATTTTCATTTATTTTCTCCTCCATTTTGTCTATTTTTTCATTTGTTTTCTTTAATTCTTCATTATTTTGTCTCAAGAATTCCCTGTCTTCTTTTCTTTGTTCCTTAGTTTCTTCCTTATTTCTTTCGAATCTTTCGGCTATGAACTTCATCAGGTCTTGCATGCTTGGATCTGCTTTTACTTTTTTCTGATCACCCGCCTGTTGTTCCCTTTCATTATCTTGGATTGGTTTCTCTGGTTGGTTGCCGCTTATTACCTCTATTTCATGTGCTGGTTGGGTTGGTACCTCTTGTTGGTTCTCTTGGGCATCCTCTTCGATCAATTCCTCGATCATTTCCATTGTTGTCTCCTTGTCTTCTTTGTCAGTGTCTTCAGCCCTCTTTTTTTGGTCTTCCCCTGGTGATCATGGAGTGTTTCATTATTTCTCGTAACCGCTGCTAGTCTTTATTTCTAGCCACACTAGTTGGTCACCAATTTGTAACGAGTAGACTCTGTCGTCTCTGTAAAAATGAGTGTTTTTACGTGTGTTAGCCTCACACGTTGTAGTCGTTACTTTATGTTTATTTACTTACTTTTGCTTTTGGGTACGCTGACGATGTCCGTCGCGGTCTCACAAATTACCAGTACAATACCTCGCGAGTGTTAACCTTACCTGTCCTTTAATGAGTATATTTCATTCCCGTGTGGCGCCAAATTGTTTATGAAAACAATTAAAAAATATGGAATTGAGGGGTCGTTCTAGACGGTGTTGACTGATTCAAATTACCCTCGCAATTGGCGGGCATATGAATCTCTCTAGTAGTTCGCCGTGCTGCCAACGTCTAATGCTGACAGACAATTTCGCTCGTCGCTAAAGTACACAAACTTTATAATCCAATTTACAATGAAATAAAGGACGGTTATTACTACTCAGTACTAGTTTATTAACGTGAAATGATCAGTTATTCAATTAAATACAAAATTATATTCTGTTATTAAACAAAGTTGCTCTGGCAATAAATAGACTATTTTTCTCAGGTTGGCTAAAGTTGATTTAAAACGATACTAACCCGACATGGCTGTTGCCGAAGTTTATTTTCTATAGTTCGTTTAATCTGAGTTCTTTTGGTTACAAAAAAATATTAATAAGATGATAATAAAGTACACTACCTTACATCAATGGTACTTACATACTATTAGAGTTAATTACAATTCGTTTCTGAAGTGTTAAAAAGTGTGTGTTAAGAGTTCGTAATTTATACACAGGTTATTTTCTGGTTTCATACAAGTTTAGTTTTTTATTTTCAATTAATCCTTGAAAGAAATTTAGTTATCAGTTATAACATAAGGTAATATAAGCTTGCTTTATTCTTATTTGAATTACTACTGTTTCAATCTTTACGTGTCTTTTATTTTAAAAAGCCACACATTGCTGTCGCCAATTCTATAACAACTCACGTCTTACGTTCTGTATGATTCTTTTACTGTTTGTTGAATTTAACACTCGCGTTCATTAAATATATTCTACAACTATTTTTTTATTTATTTGGTTTAATTCGATTTTGATGTTTTTGTTTATTTATATTTGAGTAGTTAATTGGCTGTAGATCCGTTGTTGAATGTAAACAGTTGCGTAGATCTCTTGACGTTAGTTCACTCTCCTGTTGAATTGTGTCGTCTGTGTGTGTCACTGTATAGTCTTGACAATGTTATTATATATATATATATATATATATATATATATATATATATATATAAAACCTTCACGTATCTGTGATGTAGTACTAGACGTTCAGTTGGTCACAGGTGGTTAATAAACTGTCAAGCTTTTGATTGAACAATATATTAATGCTGTAAAAGCTTTTTGTAAACACTTTTAAATTTTACTTGGGCACTATATGGGCATTCGAGAGAAATGACCCATAAAAAGAATTCTTCTGAATAAATTAATAATTAATTCTGATATTTCATAAATCAATAATTGATTAAATGGTTAGATCAAGATCATGCATTAAATTTCTGTTTATTTGTTTATTATAATAATCCAACTCAGTAATTAGTAATACTGATTAATTATTTGTTGAAATAATTGTTGACAAGTGTTGTTACTTTACAATTCAGTTATTTATTATTCATTATGGAATAAATTCAATTAAATACATTCATTTGAAAATAACAAAGGATCACAGATCATCCGGTTTCTTTACTTTTATCTAGCTCAGTTCAGTTACCATGAAAACTCTAGTTATAATCGATATATAATTATTTATAATTATTATTTGTCTCAAGGGTGACTTCTTTTAAGTTACAGAATAGAACGCCACAGCCTTATTTTACAATGCTATTATGCATGGCCCCCACATTCGATTGCGGGCCCTGCAACCAGGATCAGGCTCGCCCCCCCCCTTCGTGTATTCGGATGGTATGCTGTATTTCAAAAATTAATTTTTTTTATTGTATTTTAATACTACACAAATTTTATTTAAACTGGTCATTTATGGAAAGAATAATTAAGGCTACCATTTCAATCTAAAAACCAAACTTTATTGACAAAATAATAAGATTAACATTATGGGAAAGATAGGAGCTAAGCAATTAAAATTAACAGTTAAAACTAAAACATTACTAAGATAGGAGCCACTGATAGTTGAAATACTTTATTTCAATATAACTTTCCTAGCTTTCTTTTCACTAAATTCAGTTATAACATCTGAGAAGTCGACAGTTTTGGCTAACTCATTTTCAATTGCCAAAATTGTGAGATGGTTCAATCGGGTTTGTCCAGTTGTGCTTCTTTGCCAAGTTTTTAAAGAATTTGACAATCTACTGAAAGACCTCTCAGCCGTTGATACTGTCACTGGAATAATACAAAAAAGTTTAATAGCTGTACAAAAGTTCAAGAAAATGGGCTGGAGGTTTTTTTCATTTATAGAGTTCAAAAGCTTTAACGGGTCCTTTTCCGAGTGGAACACTGTTACAAAAACATTCTTCATATGAAGAGTTTCTTCAAAGAGAGCTTCTGAGTCAGCAAAGTCTGAAGGGTAATATGCGACCAGATTGGCAGATTTAAGCTTCAGCTCCTCCTTGTCTAGATCCATGAATGCTAAAACTGGAGCAAAAAGTTCACAAATTTCTTTACAGCTAGCAAATCTGGTTTTCAAATCAGCCATTATAAAATCCAAAACAGGGAAGACAACTGACGATTTGAAATCCTGTGAAGCTTGTTGCTGAAGTTGCTCTGGCGTGCTTTCTGGAACACTGGATTTTCTTTTGAGAGGGAATTCACATTCAGGTATAATACCAACTGCTTCGGCGACGTGTTTTGCTTCGTTGAGGATGGTTTCCCATGAATCCCTTAGAGCCTGCAATTCAGACAACAAGTCTTTAATAAGTTGAGTTTCAGTGTTTAAGGAAATTCCTTTCCTTTGTATGATCTCATTTCTTTGATCAATGGAGGCTAAGATCTTGTGCCAAAACGATGATGTCAAGAGGCCTTTAAAAGACCCAAAGTACCTCTTCAACGCCAAAGCAATGTTTCTAGCTGCTGGTGTCAATGCAGGCAAATCATTTTCTTCCAGAAGCAGGTCCAAAACCCTGAGAATCGAAGGATAATGTTTGACGATCGGTCGTACAGCTTGAATTCTTTCACTCCAACGAGTCTCGGAAAGGCTTTGCAAAGACAAAGGAACGTGTTGCTTCAATAATTCCCAACGGCCAGGGCTACTGGAGAACAAAGAATAGAAACTATCAATGTTACCGAAAAATGTCAATACGTCATGGTTCAGTTTTGCAGCATTTACACCAACTCTGTTGAGGGAGTGTGCTCCACAGGGAGAAAAAATAGCAGACGGATTTTTTTCAAGTATTCTTGATTGTACACCTTTAGTGTGTCCACGCATGTTAGAGCCATTGTCATATCCTTGAGCTCGGCAGTCGGGAAGTGGGACTCCAATATTGTCTAAAGTAGACAGTAATTCGTCAGTTATTACCTCACCTGTTTTCCCATTAAAATTCATGAATTCAATGAATCTTTCACATACTTCAAATGTATTTTTTTCTTCATTTTGAAAAACGTACCGTAGAATTAGTACATTCTGCTCCTGATGGGAAATGTCAGGAGTGGCATCAACAATAATCCCATAGAAGACAGACTCTTCTCGTTGGTGCAGAATAGTTTTCAATAGTTTTTTGCCACAGAGAGAAATAAATTCATTCTGCGAGTACCATGAGAGATAGTGAGCTTGACCTATCATACTTTTTTTATTCAATTGATTTTCTTTAATCTTGGCTAAATGTTCACGAATTACTTCGTCGTATTTCCCTAGTAACTCTAACACTCCTAAAAAGTTTCCATTGTGAACATCGCCGATCTGGGTATTTTCACCTTGGAAAGCTAAACCTCTACTTGTTAAGAATAATGTAGTGTCCAGAATTCGTTGAAGTATAGCTTTCCATCTTGTTGCTTCACAGTTAATAATCTGTTGCAGATTACTGTCGACTCCATGTCCTTTCAATGATATCTGAAGACTTTTCCATTCTAGGTAGTGTTTTCTGTGGTCAGAGCTTCTTTCGTGCTTTGACAATATTTTGTATAGTCGTTTGTATGGTTGTTTTTCCGGGGAAAACCCTTCTTTTGCAAGTTTACTTTTGTTTTGGTTTGAATAGAATATGCTACAAGGCAAACAATGAATGCTGTTTTTCGTTTCACTCCACATTAACCAATCACGTAAAATTGGTTTACATGCTCTGTTTTCTGTTTTCATGTACAACAATGTTTCAGGGAAATGTTTTCCTGACGGGTCAGCTGGAAAGGATTTTGAACTGGCCTGAAAAGCTGAAAAACCACCGTAGCACGATATTATTTCCTGCCGTAGTTTATCACTCATCACCGGTGGCCACGTACTAGGACTAGGATCGTCAAAATTACATGTTTTATTGTCATCAACAGTATCCTTACTAAGACTTGGATCAGCACCAGCACATTTGTCATTACTAGCTTGACATAGGCCTACAGTAGGAGTAGAACCATCTTGGATTGAAGAAGGGTGAGTCTGAGTGGCTGGGGTTTTACTGCCATCATCAGTATCCTTACTAAGATTTGGATCAGCACCAGCACATTTGTCATTACCTCCTTGAGATAGGCCTACAGTAGGAGTAGAAGCATCTTGGTTTGAAGAAGGTTTAGTCTGAGGGGCTGATGTAGGTTCTGCCATAAAACCCGGTTGAAATTCTTGCAATTCTTCTTGTTCATTCCTCTTGAAAAATTTCTTAATATCCTGGCGACCTTTAGCGGAATGTTCTAATTTTTCTTTCTGAAGCTTTCTTTTCAAAGCTCCAGATTTATGTTTATAGCTTGATGCCATCTTAAATTATTATTTTTTCATAAGAGTGTGTGAACCTAAAACAAAACACGACGGATAAAATAATAATAACAAGATTTAATGTTTTTTCGAACCTAAGCATAAGCATACATATAAATATTAATATCTTTTCAGCTTTCTGTTGTACATATCCCACTATCTATAGAATATGTTTAAATTGACGATGGTGGCCAATGCTGTTTTAACCTTTATGTAAAAATTTGCTGTAATTTTTTTGTTTGTAACAAAATCGATTCCGTGATAATATGTAGCTACGATCTAAATTTCTTTTGTCACAAAATTCAAATTTATTTGCGAGCACTCGTTCAATTTTTATGCCAAATGTAAACAAAAACAATACTAGAAAGATAATTTATTTATTTAATAAAAAGCATGGAAACCACAAGGGTCAAATCATGCATGCATGACAAAAAAAGAAACAAAATATAAACAAAAAAAGAAACAAAATATAAACAAAAACGAGCCAATGGCCACTTCAGTGTGTAACCTGCCTCACAGTATTCTTATCTCTTGAATACTGCAATGAAAAACAATCTAACGCAAAAGACAGCTATCGTTGTAAACAAACAGCATTAACTGTTTAAATATATTTTTGCTTAACATCATTACCTGTCAATAATAAAAGTAGAGCAGAGTAGAGCGCAAAAATTAAACAGTTCAGTACTTGTCAAACAGCATCAAGAGGCTAACTGAGGACTGAGCGAACTGACGAACGTATGCGAAGTGTCAATTTTTAGAACAAAGCGGAGAGATAAAGCTCGATTAGCCGTGGCGGGGGAAGTAGGGGCTGCGAGGTGCCTGGTTGAAGGGGAAGGTAGAGGGAGTGTGTTAGGCCCGCGCCGGCTGTTATATGTAAACAAAAGTAACTAGTACAAACACACTTAATTAAATTGTAACTAACATAGAATTTAGGAATAATATTATTTTACGAAACTTGCCTTTGTCATAATTATATATTCGAATTTATTTATCTTCGAAACCGTTAAATATTCTCTCTAAAAATAAATTTAAAAAAAAATAAAATAATTATGGCTAGGCCCGGGCCCCCCGGGGGTCCGGGCCCTGCACCCACAGTTGCGGCAGCCCCCCCCCATGTGGGGGCCATGCTATTATGATATATCATATTGTTAGGTAAGACACCTTTAGTTATTGAAAGTTAACAAACGAAAAGTTCGTTTGTTCTGAATAAATTTTAGGTTAGTTATAAAAACGTTAACACATGAAATCTTATATCGGAATCTGTTAATTCCTCTAAATAACTATGAAACAGTGTTAGTTACTTATAGTATTATTGTTTCTTGTGTCAGTACATATGTGTATTATTCTATACTGTTATTGGCTAAAATGTAAACAAAGTAAGTATTAGCACTGAACTCCCTGGTGATTAATCGCGATGATTAATTTATTAACACTTTTAACGATCTGATTCAATGATCGTGTTTACACTTCACTGATTTTCGCATCTGAACGGGTTAATTTTCTTCTTGAATAAGCTACTGCTTTGGTTATGTTTGATACTTAACCTCGTTCGTTCACACGCACTTCTGGTAAAAGTTTCACTACTATTGTCGATGCACTGATTAAATTATACTTCTTCCTTCTCGTTGATTTATTAAATTTTGGATGATTAGTTGGCCTGGATTTGTTGTTGCTGGTTGAGTGAATTTAGACAAAATGCTTCTCTGTTTACAGTGACTATCGTTTATATACTTTTTTCAGAAAGCCGCTTGGCGCTCTAGGAGTCTTTCTAAAATCGTCCGTGATTGGTCTGAAATTATGTCATGATGATGTAATTCTATTTATAGGCATTACATATTTGTATTTTGATCGCCGGTGTCATTTGTGTTAGTATTCCTTGTATTTATTTTATTCGAGATTCGCCAAATTTATGATGCTAACGTTTATATCTCAATTATTACAATTTCAGTTCGGCTTCTATTACTATCATTGTACAGCTTATTTATTTATCTTTATTTTGACATGGCTTGATGCCAGTTTGGTCACAGTTTTCATTAATATTTCGTTACTTTAAACTTACTAGTGCATTGTTTACATGCGTCGTCTGCTAAATGTTACAAATCCGACTATTAACTTTTTTTCTAATATTTGTTTAATTATTCTTAATTTCTAATTTGAACATGATTGATTGATTAAAACGAATACCTTATTATATATAAAAGCTGCATTCAGCTGAACAATATTAATTATCTGTTTACATTTGTTGATTTACTAACATAAACTTCCATATTTTACTATTTTTATTTTAACATGTCCTTCTCATCTGTTATTTTTATAACATCACACATGTGGTGGTGCTTTAAATTCTTTTCATCATTGTCATGATTCTACTTCATTATGCTTAGTAGGGTTTCTATTTGATTCTTATTTCCTTGATTTAAATTGGTCATTCAGGGTCTGTTATCATCATGTTACAATGTTTTGTTCCCTGACTATTATTATCTTTCTGTACACATTTTACTTACTTATGAAGTTACCTAAACACACACAGTGCTTACATTTATAGTTATTCTTAATTTATGATAATACATATTTGGCTTTCACATTATCTTTTACAGTTTGTGACTATTCCTAGCATAGTTCTCTATATTTGTCTCTTTTAAATCATTGTTTTGACTTAGATCAGCTAATGTGCTGTTTTTTATTCATAATATATAGTACAATACTATTCAAGTCAATTGTTATTTTACTTATTCTGTTTGATTTTATTTATCAATTGTTTTTATTGAGCTCACTTGACAGTTTATGTGGGAAACTTGTCTTGTCATTTCGTCTTTGTCATTCAGTTTATTTATGTTGTAGTGTCATTTAGTACATGTAGTGGATTTATCACTGTTTACTTGAATTTCTTATCTCCTTTCCTTCTTTATTGGTTTATTATTTTTACTGTTACATTCTTTCTGGTTACTCATTTATAGTTCTTTTAGTAATATTCACCCTTCTGGTGTTCATTATTATTATGGAACATTTTGTGATGTTACACAGTTCAGAGTGAGAGTTGTTGGTGTTGTGAAAAAAGTTAATCAGAATTTATTCCATAAATTCGGGTATTTCAGATATACTTAACAAATCTGTTGAATTCGGGTGAAAAGTCATTCAGTTTTTTAGTTAGGTTGGTCCATATAATCATCAATCTTCCTTCATTTATAATTTGGAGTACGCCTGGCTTCTTTTTCAATCAATTGGAGGTTTTAATTATTTTCAATTGTTATTAATCTGGTTAATTGGCTCTCCTAGTTTGATTAGGTCTTCATCAGACTTCTTGCATCTTCATATTATTAACTTTTGACTTATTTTTATTATTTTAAGTTAAAATTGAGTCGACTATGGTTTGGCTTCTTTATGTCTTGATCGTCAATAATGAACTAATTCTTTTTAACGGAATTATAATAAATAACGTTCCATTGTTATGGTAACTGTCTCATTGGCTGATCGTATTTTATGTCTATTGTTATAATATTTGAATTTTAATTCAAAATGACTAAATATCTTCTGATTACTATTATTCTTCTGTCTTCTTATCTATGTATGAGATATCATCACAACTGTTTATATTTTCTTTCAAAGATCATTTTGACATCCCACAAAGCTGGGTTTGTTTATGTATTACAGTTTTGACAATAATGTTAATGTTATGTAATTACATTTCTTTCTTATTTTATGTTTTTTCTTTAACTTTCACATCTTAATATGATTCACTAATTGTACTTAACTAGTTACTTGACCTGGATTTTCTAATACAATAGTTAATTTCTTAAAATTTGTTTATTTTGGATTTATACAGTTAGGCATTTTATAGGCCTAAGTAGTAATTGACTATATCTTCTTATTTCGCACAGATTAAAGATTATTTTACATTTACATATGTTTTGCTTGGTGTCACTTATGACTTGTTTAACTTTTGAATTAATTTGGGCTGTTTTATAATAATTGTATGTTCTTAATACTTTACAAAATCATGACCTGTCTATTATTCTCTAATTTATTTTCGTGTATTATTATGTTTGTAAGAATTTATCTCCTTACTTATCTATATTGCCATTTTTTATAACTTGTCTATCATTTAATATTACTTATAAAACATAACACAAAAATTAGGTTTATGGTCTGTTCACTTTTTCAGTCATATTCCTTCTTATAAACTTAATTGAACAAATAACTATCTTGATGAATAACATTATAACACCATTTATTTTATCTTGCTAATTATCCCCTTGAACATTTTGATTAACCTAGGATGTTTTATTTATTTTGCACTTATATTATTTAGTTTATTCTTCCTTTAACATTTACTCTATATTTTTTACTACTTAACCATTGTAACAATAACCTTTTTAATCATTATGGGACTTTTACCCTGAATACCACTGTATTCCTAATCTACTATCACTTTTAATTATAATAACAATAACATTCTTATTTTATGGTATTTTTCACCATTAAACTATAGTGTTATTCACTGGTTTTAGGTGTCTATACCTATATGTTGGGTTTTCTATTTATTTTGGGTTTACACTGGCACTTTGCACTTTTTCACTGTACCTTAGTGTTATTAGTCGTTATTCCCTAATATTGATTTCTCTTTACTCACTTAATCGCCTTCACTTCCTACCTATCTCTCACTTCTGGGTTTTTTATTGTTTTATTCACAATTATTAGTTATAACGTTAACAAATTTCATGTTCTGATTCACTTATCATTATAGAGTTATTCATAACATTTAATATCTATTTCTCTGGTTAGTGTACTTTAATTGATATTACTTTATTTGATTTTAATATTTATCATTTACATTTATTATTTGTTTGTGCCTTTTTCATCACCATTTGCTTTTAATACTTCTCATTTTATTTTCTTTATTATTTGTTTGTGTCTTTTTCATATACCTTCTCATTTTATTTTCTTTTATTGGGTCAGTCACTTGGGTTGGGTCATAGTCATTTGTCTCGTCATAGTCATTTTATTTTTATTAGTTTAATATAGTTGATTCATTATATATTTTTTTTTCTCTGGTGGCTTTTTGTGTTGTAACAATATATAAGACCTTTAAATAACTAATTCTAACATAATATATCATGGGTATACAAAATCCCTTTAAATAATTAATTATAATATAATAACTCCTGGGTATATTGAACCCTTTAAACACACACAACTTTTATATTTACTGGTTCTTAATGGATGTTATTCCATACATAAGACCATTAACTCACTTTCTCCCTCCCCACTGGTTTATAACATGATCTTTGATCATCACTATCTCCTACCTTGTACACTAATCACTGCACTTCCTTACAATATAAGTTTTTACAATTTTTCTTAAACTAATGCACATTTTTCTTACTTTCATTTATTTTATTTTATTGCATTTTCTACAACTCTACCTACTTTCTGATCTTATCTCTTTTAATTAGTATTATTGTTATTAGTTTATGTAGTACTTTTCTATTTACATTTTACTTGGTCATTAACATGTTTTTTGTTTATTCCCTTTTGTTATTTGTTATCTTTTGAGTTCTTTATTCCTTTGTGTTGTCTTGTCATTAATGTGGTCCTCAATGTCTTGTTACTTGTCGCATGTCTCTATTCCAGTTAGTTGTTTCATCGTTGGGTTTGTTTATATCTCTCACTTGCCATATCTGTTGGGTTTATCACGTTATGAAGTTCTATTCTTCTAATTTTCATTATAATTACAATATTACCTTGCTTTAACATTTATTTTGCTTCATCCCTTGTTTTGTTTTAGCTTGGAACCAGAATACACTGCTTAATACTCCCTTATTAGTAAGTTTCCTTTCATTTATTATTTGTTCTAGTACTTAGTCATTTATTATTTCTTTATCGAATAGTTCTTCTATGCATGGTGGTGATATGTATCGCCACAATATGCATGATGCATTTTATTTTTGAACAACTTCTCAACATCTTTTTTTATAATAGAATACTACATACAACATAGTGCCAGTAGCAGAACTATAGTGTTCCCACTTCCTGCAACACTGCTGAGAAATGGAACCAAGTTTTCCATGTGAAAGGTCTTTGGTGTAACACTTGGATATACTGAACACCACAATAATTTTTACACACATTTTCAACACAATGTCAATTTACACACGTCTGAACACACATTTTCAAGGACACAATGTAGGACTTCATGTATGGTGAAGAAAAATTCTGGTTTTGCGAAGAAAGAGGCAGGTGCATTGCTAGGAGAAATTATGACTGAGATCATATATAACTCACTGTAATATGCACTGTAACATGGAGAGTACATTGGAGTATTATCAGTTTGCACTCTGACATAATTGTGGAATACAGATGTTTTTTGAGACTGCAAATTCATAGTCTACAAAGACCAATCATTAAAGGCTTTGTGATAACTGAAGAAGCATTTGATAAGGTTGAGAAAACTGTTTGAAATTTTAAAAGAATAAATTTTGATTATAGAGGATGAAAGAATATTTTTTTTTATCGTTACAATAAATAGTGTATTAACCCTTTGATGAATGATAACTTGGTTAGTATGTTAGGCCTATGGTATTGGAATTTTTTTAAACTTTGTAAAATGTAATTTAATGCAAAATTGTACACTTTAATTGTAGGGAAACTGATAAAAAATATAAGTATTAAATAGATCATCTCCACTCTACAATTTGTCAAAAATAGATACAGTGAATTCCTATAACTCGAATATCCAAGGGAATAAAAAAAAATTCGACTTACAGAAAATTCGACTTAGAGAAATACATACATTTTACGAAACTACTACATACATTCATGTAAAAAGTACTGCACTATTTTCAAAGCAAATAGTGCAGTACTTTTCAAGAGTTAATTTACCTCTACAGTATTCTATTATTATGAAGAACTTGCAAAATGTAATAAACACATTAATTGCATTTTTAATCACTGATAATTAATTACACAAAACTCGTTTATGAATGAAAAATACAGTACATATTGTCAGTAGTTTTAAATATTGTTATACCCTCTCGCGTCACCTAATTAGGTCCCACGTTATGAGCGTCAATTTGTTAGTCCACGCTCGGCTCTTACGGTCGCGGGATTTTCGTTCTTTCCACCCCAACGTTGCCGGCGTCAATTTGTTACTAAACGAGTACGTACAGTTCAAGCCCCCACTGTTGAGTTCGTTAATTTGTAATGGGACGAGTACGAGCGTCTCGTTATTTTCACGCAATGTAAGCCTATTCGTTGCTATGAACGGGTATGTCCCCTGTCTTTACTCTCTCAGGTCGTTTAATTTACTTAATTATTTAAATATCTGAGATATTTGGAGTTATGGGAAATATTGATGTAATTAATTAATATTAACTTAGCTCTCTAAAAAATATCAGTGTTAGTGTACTTGAAACTTAAATAATTAATGCGTTATTCTGTCATTTCGTTCAACCCTATTATACCTTGAAGAGAATTATGTATAATTTTGTATTTTTACGCTCTCTCTTTGGTGTCAGATAATTCCGCTATAAGCGCTGTAGTATCGGCTCAACGAAACTTATAGGTTATTTCACTGTTTATGTTAACCAATTATTCTATACTTATCCAGTTACTTTTTATTCCCAACTCATTAAATCATACTCCAAATGACAAGATTTTGCAATTATATAAAGGTTCTTTATTTGTTTACTTCTTTAACATTGAATAAGATATGTTCTAACTAACATATGCTTGGGCTATAGATTGCGTGAATCGATTGTTGATTATTCCGATCCTTTATTTAAATTCAGTTATATAGTGTGTTTTAATTTGTAATTAATTTAATTCAGGGTGTGAAGGTTCTTGTAACTGTGGGGAAGATTAAAAATACATAGATAAGAATGCAAGATTTACAAATTTGAAGTGTTGTGTAGTTAGTATGATTAATATAATAATAATTTACCAGACTAGAACGAAGCAAATCGTGTAGGCGGTTGATTGATAAATTTACTGTTCTGTACGATTATGCCGTACGATATTCTTTCTTCGGTTTGATAAATGGAATTCTTGTCCTGTCCACTTCGGAAATACAGCTCCCTGGATTGATTTACAGCTCGATTGATGCTTCTTCTGCAACTCCTGGATCCAGATACGTTCTTCTCTCGGTTGAAGCAATTAGTGATGTTCCGTTTATTTGAAAGGTTATAAATTCTGGTGTAGTGTATATTATTATTTGTGATACTTTTGACTCTTTCTATTTGTTTTAATGTATGTTTTAATTCCTTTCGGATATGGGACAGTTCAAGTCCTTCCTTGTAGAATCCAGTTATTTATTTCCTATTGCGATTTCATACTATTGTCTTGTTTGGTTAATTTATACTGGCAAGAGTCATAAATATTATCATTAGTATTTTGTATTTTATAATAGTATTTACTAATTTAGTATATTCCAATTAAATAGATATTTCTTGGTTTTTTTTAATCTCATCACATTCAGATCATCAAAGCAATTATTGTCAAATCAACAACTTTCTCTTTTCCTGTCGTCCCTAGCAACACATGATTTTTCTTCCTTCCACATGTTTTGAATATAGTGTTTATTTCATATATTTTTTGTCTATTCCTTATCAATTTGCTATCCTATCGGAATGTAACTTTACCGATAGTTGGTTTATTATTTTCTACACATATTCTGCTGGTTTTTTGATATAAGCCTGTTTTTTTTTCTTTTTTATATTTAATACCCTTTCGATATTAAACGTTATTAATCGATATCATGGCATTATGGCATTATCATAATTTGTATAAATTTTATTATATATCATTATTAATTTAATGTTTTTTTCTAACTCTTCAAATCGTATTCATTAATTATTATTAATTGATGTACCTAACCTTTATGTTATGAGTGGTTATATAATGGTTTTGGCTGTTAGGCCTTTTATTGTAAACGGATCTACCTGTGTTTATAACTGGTAAACATCTATAGCCCCTTTTACATAAATTCATACATATAATCAAATCTTAACTATTAACATTTACATAAACAATTATTTTTTCCATATCTAATAACAATTTTATCTTGACCTATGGATCACATATAAGAAAATTCAAATCTATTAACGTTAATTAGCTGCTTCACACTTCATTCTACAACAGTCATTGAATAATACATCTTGTTTCATTATCTTTCATTAACTCAACACATATTTGGTATAACATAACATAAACTTTATCGTAATATTTGTTGTCACAAAATAATATCTCTTAACTCAAAATTCTTATTTGCTATTACTATAAAGTAAATTATTGTTTCATTTTTTGTTTGCTCTTCACTGAACATATATCATCAACTATTATCTAACTTACAGGTTCGTTTATTCTTGTTAATACTACCTTGCATCCTTATTTACCTTTATCTATAATTATAAATGTAATTATTAGATCTTTGTTCTATCATGGGGTTAGATATTGACTTGTTTATTATTCTGTTAACCTTGTTTTTATGTAACACGGATGCTAGCATTTCTGTTGCGTTACATATGCTCCCCCTCCTAAAAAAGTTTAGTTTACCTGAATGAAGTTTAGGTCAAATAAACTTGTCTTTTTCACATGCCTTTTCTTCATTTCATTGTTAATGGTTGACGATGGGATTCTCAATGTAACTTCATTAGACTAGTATTAATACTTTTTTTTATTTAATAACATTTCATCATTTTAATTAACATTCTTGATCATTTTTAATTTCTGTAAATATTATTTGTTGATAGTTGGCTACCATATTCAATGATACATTAGTTTCACATCTCTTCTACTTATAATTACTATAATCACTGTATTTCTCAATTATTCTTCTGTCAACTCATTTCGTTCTGTTTTCTTCATCCTACTCTTTTGGAAACTGAAGTCATTCTTGCAACTATTCTAATATTCCTTAAATATTTAATTTCCCTAACAATCCCTAATACATGCGTTGGTACAGTTCAGAGAGGCACTGTTTGGCTTCATACTCTGCTGCCCACACCACATCTTAATATAGTACTGCTGGAATTCATCTACAGTCAGCTATAAAATATAATAATCTCCTAATAATCTCTTTAATTATTTAATAATAAATATTTGGGAACAATTTTTTTTTCTTTGTTGCTTTTATATTTCTTCATTACTATCCTTCATATTTTGTGATTCCATTTTAGTTCCTTAAACATTCTATGATATTAAATTTGACTGTTATCATTTGTAATCATTTTTGTTTTCATTTTTGTTGTGATTGTAATGCTAAGTATCTTCTTCATTTGTTTTTTCTCTGATCTCAATATTTTCTAAATAGTTGTTGTGTGATGATCATTATAACTGTATTTCTGACTAAATACATTCCTTAGCCCAACTATTCTTCTTCTTATCGTATTTCATTATTTTGGCTGTTTATTTTTCAATGAATTATGTTCATAAATACTCTTTCTTTATTGTCTTCTTTAACATTACATTGGTTACATTCAATCGTTTACTGAAGTTGTTTCCTTCATTTGGCAATGTGGTATGTATTTTAGGTCATATGATTTTTCTCTTTCTTTATTTTGCATAGGTAGATTTGAGGTAAAAACTTTTATCTTGGGGTTTCATTATTTATCATTCCCATTATTTCTTTGTAGACGTTTAGTAATAGTTCTCGCTTTCTTCTGTAATCTTGCGATTTGTTATTCATTATTCACACTATTTCTTTATAAACATTTAATAATAATTCTCGCTTTCTTCTGTAATCTTGGGATTTGTTATTCATTGTTCACACTATTTCTTTATAAACATTTAATAATAATTCTCGCTTTCTTCTGTAATCTTGGGGTTTGTTATTCATTATTCACACTATTTCTTTATAAACATTTAATAAAAATTCTCGCTTTCTTCTGTAATCTTGGGATTTGTTATTTAGACTTACTTCATTTTGAATGATTTTTTTTTTCTATTTATTTTATTGTTCAACAAATTCTCTTTTATTTACAAGTGTTTTTTCTTCAAAATCGATAATAAGTGGTTCTTATTGTATTTTAGAATTTAGTGGTAGTATTCAACTCAAATTCTTTTTAAATTCCAAGTATTTTCTCTTCAAGACTGGTAATAAGTTGTTCTTATTATATTTTAGAATTTATTCATTATATTTCTTTATTGACTCTTCGTTGTACGTTCCCTTAATCCTTTTCGTGATAGGGTTCATTATTTCATATGTATTGTTATTATTATTTTTTGTTATCACATATGGCCCAGTATATAATAATAATAATTTTTTAGTTATTCCCTCTAGAGTGCTTGGTAGCTCCCTGTTTCTTATTAATATTTTTTCACCCACTTGGTACTTAATTGGTTTTGGATTATACCTTTCATATTTTCTTTTCTTCATTTCCGCCTTTTCCATAACTCGGTTATAAAATTTAACTGTTTCAAATTGATATTCTTTAAATAGTGGTTATTAATTATGGTTATTGCACGATTATTCTTATTTTTGTTTATAAGTCGTTGTTCCCCAAGATTACGGTTCAGTGAATGGTATTCATTAATTTTCACTGCCTCTACTAGTTTAAATGAGGGCTTACCCCCTCTTCTCTATTTTCAATTTGATTACTGTGTTGATTTTGTACAGTTTCAGTGCGATCCTCCATATTAGGTTCCTCTATCCTATAATTTCCTTCAGGTGGATAGTTGTCTTCACGCCGGGACTGGTCATAATGGTTGTCATATCGGTGACTCCTTGGGTAATACCGTCGCTGATTACCTTGAGGCCTGGAGTAGATATAATTGACGTTATGCCTATAATTATTGGGTCGTCTGTCCCCATCTCCTCTATTATTGCGACTATCGCGGTAATTATAATTATTATTGCCACGATAATTATAGTTCCTGGAATTATTATTCGCGTGCTCATTTTGGGTTCTATTGGCATTAACGTTCTGCGCAGGTCGATTGTGATCATTATTATGAGAATTGGTTGGTGGCGCATTATTATTATACTTCTGATATTTATAATTTAACATTCTATTTCTTTGGTATTGGTTCTCGTGCTCATAATTCTCCAAGAATTTGGCCATGCCTGGAATCGTTTTGATTTGACTACACATACGTGCATTTTTTATCCCTTCCTCGTAATGGTAGGATAGTTGTATCACCAAACATTCTTCGGGAATTCTGGGCTCTAAGTTTCGCGCCATACATACTTTTCCTAGAAAGTATGAAGTAGGAGACTGGCCTATGTTTGTTTCGTATCGACCGTTACTCAAATTATTCCTAATCATGTTCTGGGTCGATTCAGACCAATATTTCTCTTTAAACTGTTTTTTGAACTCAGTCATGTCCAGTATATCCGGGCGCACCGCTGTCCACCAATTATCATAAGTATCTTTAAACGTTTCATCAATCATACTGCGTATAATACTCCAGCGATTTTCTCTATTTCTTGCGATCACCTCTTCCAATCTCTTTAAAAATTCCATCGGATTGCGCTTGTAATTACGAAAATTAATCGATTCCCGGTTCTCGTGGTTATTTGTATGACTATGTTGGCATGTCCTATCCCGCCATGAATCTACTTCTTCTTGTAATTGTAATTCACGTCTACTAATTTCCTCTATTTTATTTTTACTGGTATTAATTTGACCTTCCATACTGTTTAAATTGCCATAGACTTTTTCGAGTCGTTCACCCATGTCTGTCTGTATTTGCGTAATCCCTTCCTTATTCTCTTCCTGTACCTGATGTACTTCGTTTTTACTTTGCTCATATTTTCCGACAGTTTCCTGTTGGATTTCTTCGACCAATGTTTTGCTCTCAATTTTTATGTCATTAATTTTATTTTGTAGTTCTTCACGAACCTGTACTATTGTTTCGTTAGTTTTTTCTAACCCTTCATTTGTTTTGGCTATTTCTAATTTTCTTTCCTCATTATTTTGGTCCACCTTCTGGTTAATTGTCACATGAAGATTTTCAATTTTTTCATTAATTTGCCTTAAATTTTCTTCATGTATTTGTAAGATGTCTTCCTTCATTTGTTTTAAACCCTCATCATTCCTATCTAATCTTTCGTGAATTTGTTTTGAGGTTTCTTTAATTTCCTCATTTGTTTTGTCGAATTTCTCATCCTGTTTCCTAAATTGTTCCCTTAAGTTTTCCTTATTCTCCTCATTTGTTTTTCTAAACTGTTCTCTTAAGTTTTCCTCCTGCTGTTTTGCTTTTTCCAATAGTAGTTTAAATATTTCCTGTATACTCAAGTCTTCTTTTTGGTTAGGCTTATCTGGTTGATCCCCTTGGGCAACTTCTTCAATTATTTCCTTTTCCTTGTCCGTAATAATTTCAGGTTCCGCTATTTCGTCTGTCTGTTGTTCCATTTCACTATCCGTTATTAGTTCTATTTCCTGTTCTTGTTCATCTATTTCCTTCTCCGTTTCTCCTGCCCTAATCCTTGATCTACCTCTGGTATGCATGTTTATTCTCCCACAGTTGCCTGCTCTGGTTAAGTAATATTAATATAGTTATAGTTACTTAACTTAAACCCTACACTGGTTGAGCGCCAATTTGTTAGTACTCTCGCGTCACCTAATTAGGCCCCACGTTGGGCGCCAATTTGTTATACCCTCTCGCGTCACCTATTTAGGTCCCACGTTATGAGCGTCAATTTGTTAGTCCACGCTCGGCTCTTACGGTCGCGGGATTCTCGTTCTTTCCGCCCCAACGTTGCCGGCGTCAATTTGTTACTGAACGAGTACGTACGGTTCAAGCCTCCACTGTTGAGTTCGTTAATTTGTAATGGGACGAGTACGAGCGTCTCGTTATTTTCACGCAATGTAAGCCTATTCGTTGCTATGAACGGGTATGTCCCCTGTCTTTACTCTCTCAGGTCGTTTAATTTACTTAATTATTTAAATATCTGAGATATTTGGAGTTATGGGATATATTGATGTAATTAATTAATATTAACTTAGCTCTCTAAAAAATATCAGTGTTAGTGTACTTGAAACTTAAATAATTAATGCGTTATTCTGTCATTTTGTTCAACCCTATTATACCTTGAAGAGAATTATGTATAATTTTGTATTTTTACGCTCTCTCTTTGGTGTCAGATAATTCCGCTATAAGCGCTGTAGTATCGGCTCAACGAAACTTATAGGTTATTTCACTGTTTATGTTAACCAATTATTCTATACTTATCCAGTTACTTTTTATTCCCAACTCATTAAATCATACTCCAAATGACAAGATTTTGCAATTATATAAAGGTTCTTTATTTGTTTACTTCTTTAACATTGAATAAGATATGTTCTAACTAACATATGCTTGGGCTATAGATTGCGTGAATCGATTGTTGATTATTCCGATCCTTTATTTAAATTCAGTTATATAGTGTGTTTTAATTTGTAATTAATTTAATTCAGGGTGTGAAGGTTCTTGTAACTGTGGGGAAGATTAAAAATACATAGATAAGAATGCAAGATTTACAAATTTGAAGTGTTGTGTAGTTAGTATGATTAATATAATAATAATTTACCAGACTAGAACGAAGCAAATCGTGTAGGCGGTTGATTGATAAATTTACTGTTCTGTACGATTATGCCGTACGATATTCTTTCTTCGGTTTGATAAATGGAATTATTGTCCTGTCCACTTCGGAAATACAGCTCCCTGGATTGATTTACAGCCCGATTGATGCTTCTTCTGCAACTCCTGGATCCAGATACGTTCTTCTCTCGGTTGAAGCAATTAGTGATGTTCCGTTTATTTGAAAGGTTATAAATTCTGGTGTAGTGTATATTATTATTTGTGATACTTTTGACTCTTTCTATTTGTTTTAATGTATGTTTTAATTCCTTTCGGATATGGGACAGTTCAAGTCCTTCCTTGTAGAATCCAGTTATTTATTTCCTATTGCGATTTCATACTATTGTCTTGTTTGGTTAATTTATACTGGGAAGAGTCATAAATATTATCATTAGTATTTTGTATTTCATAATAGTATTTACTAATTTAGTATATTCCAATTAAATAGATATTTCTTGGTTTTTTTTAATCTCATCACATTCAGATCATCAAAGCAATTATTGTCACATCAACAACTTTCTCTTTTCCTGTCGTCCCTAGCAACACATGATTTTTCTTCCTTCCACATGTTTTGAATATAGTGTTTATTTCATATATTTTTTGTCTATTCCTTATCAATTTGCTATCCTATCGGAATGTAACTTTACCGATAGTTGGTTTATTATTTTCTACACATATTCTGCTGGTTTTTTTTTCTTTTTTATATTTAATACCCTTTCGATATTAAACGTTATTAATCGATATCATGGCATTATGGCATTATCATAATTTGTATAAATTTTATTATATATCATTATTAATTTAATGTTTTTTTCTAACTCTTCAAATCGCATTCATTAATTATTATTAATTGATGTACCTAACCTTTATGTTATGAGTGGTTATATAGTGGTTTTGGCTGTTAGGCCTTTTATTGTAAACGGATCTACCTGTGTTTATAACTGGTAAACATCTATAGCCCCTTTTACATAAATTCATACATATAATCAAATCTTAACTATTAACATTTACATAAACAATTATTTTTTCCATATCTAATAACAATTTTATCTTGACCTATGGATCACATATAAGAAAATTCAAATCTATTAACGTTAATTAGCTGCTTCACACTTCATTCTACAACAGTCATTGAATAATACATCTTGTTTCATTATCTTTCATTAACTCAACACATATTTGGTATAACATAACATAAACTTTATCATAATATTTGTTGTCACAAAATAATATCTCTTAACTCAAAATTCTTATTTGCTATTACTATAAAGTAAATTATTGTTTCATTTTTTGTTTGCTCTTCACTGAACATATATCATCAACTGTTATCTAACTTACAGGTTCGTTTATTCTTGTTAATACTACCTTCCATCCTTATTTACCTTTATCTATAATTATAAATGTAATTATTAGATCTTTGTTCTATCATGGGGTTAGATATTGACTTGTTTATTATTCTGTTAACCTTGTTTTTATGTAACACGGATGCTAGCATTTCTGTTGCGTTACATATGCTCCCCCTCCTAAAAAAGTTTAGTTTACCTGAATGAAGTTTAGGTCAAATAAACTTGTCTTTTTCACATGCCTTTTCTTCATTTCATTGTTAATGGTTGACGATGGGATTCTCAATGTAACTTCATTAGACTAGTATTAATACTTTTTTTTTATTTAATAACATTTCATCATTTTAATTAACATTCTTGATCATTTTTAATTTCTGTAAATATTATTTGTTGATAGTTGGCTACCATATTCAATGATACATTAGTTTCACATCTCTTCTACTTATAATTACTATAATCACTGTATTTCTCAATTATTCTTCTGTCAACTCATTTCTTTCTGTTTTCTTCGTCCTACTCTTTTGGAAACTGAAGTCATTCTTGCAACTATTCTAATATTCCTTAAATATTTAATTTCCCTAACAATCCCTAATACATGCGTTGGTACAGTTCAGAGAGGCACTGTTTGGCTTCATACTCTGCTGCCCACACCACATCTTAATATAGTACTGCTGGAATTCATCTACAGTCAGCTATAAAATATAATAATCTCCTAATAATCTCTTTAATTATTTAATAATAAATATTTGGGAAAAATTTTTTTTTCTTTGTTGCTTTTATATTTCTTCATTACTATCCTTCATATTTTGTGATTCCATTTTAGTTCCTTAAACATTATTTGATATTAAATTTGACAGTTATCATTTGTAATCATTTTTGTTTTCATTTTTGTTGTGATTGTAATGCTAAGTATCTTCTTCATTTGTTTTTTCTCTGATCTCAATATTTTCTAAATAGTTGTTGTGTGATGATCATTATAACTGTATTTCTGACAAAATACATTCCTTAGCCCAACTATTCTTCTTCTTATCATATTTCATTATTTTGGCTGTTTATTTTTCAATGAATTATGTTCATAAATACTCTTTCTTTATTGTCTTCTTTAACATTACATTGGTTACATTCAATCGTTTACTGAAGTTGTTTCCTTCATTTGGCAATATGGTATGTATTTTAGGTCATATGATTTTTCTCTTTCTTTATTTTGCATAGGTAGATTTGAGGTAAAAACTTTTATCTTGGGGTTTCATTATTTATCATTCCCATTATTTCTTTGTAGACGTTTAGTAATAGTTCTCGCTTTCTTCTGTAATCTTGGGATTTGTTATTCATTATTCACACTATTTCTTTATAAACATTTAATAATAATTCTCGCTTTCTTCTGTAATCTTGGGATTTGTTATTCATTGTTCACACTATTTCTTTATAAACATTTAATAATAATTCTCGCTTTCTTCTGTAATCTTGGGGTTTGTTATTCATTATTCACACTATTTCTTTATAAACATTTAATAATAATTCTCGCTTTCGTCTGTAATCTTGGGATTTGTTATTCACACTTACTTCATTTTAAATGATTTTTTTTTCTATTTATTTTATTGTTCAACAAATTCTCTTTTATTTACAAGTGTTTTTTCTTCAAAATCGATAATAAGTGGTTCTTATTGTATTTTAGAATTTAGTGGTAGTATTCAACTCTCAAATTCTTTTTAAATTCCAAGTATTTTCTCTTCAAGACTGGTAATAAGTTGTTCTTATTATATTTTAGAATTTATTCATTATATTTCTTTATTGACTCTTGGTTGTACGTTCCCTTAATCCTTTTCGTGATAGGGTTCATTATTTCATATGTATTGTTATTATTATTTTTTGTTATCACATATGGCCCAGTATATAATAATAATAGTTTTTTAGTTATTCCCTCTAGAGTGCTTGGTAGCTCCCTGTTTCTTATTAATATTTTCTCACCCACTTGGTACTTAATTGGTTTTGGATTATTCCTTTCATATTTTCTTTTCTTCATTTCCGCCTTTTCCATAACTCGGTTATAAAATTTAACTGTTTCAAATTGATATTCTTTAAATAGTGGTTATTAATTATGGTTATTGCACGATTATTCTTAATTTTGTTTATAAGTCGTTGTTCCCCAAGATTACGGTTCAGTGAATGGTATTCATTAATTTTCACTGCCTCTACTAGTTTAAATGAGGGCTTACCCCCTCTTCTCTATTTTCATTTTGATTACTGTGTTGATTTTGTACGGTTTCAGTGCGATCCTCCGTATTAGGTTCCGCTATCCTATAATTTCCTGCAGGTGGATAGTTGTCTTCACGCCGGGACTGGTCATAATGGTTGTCATATCGGTGACTCCTTGGGTAATACCGTCGCTGATTACCTTGAGGCCTGGAGTAGATATAATTGACGTTATGCCTATAATTATTGGGTCGTCTGTCCCCATCTCCTCTATTATTGCGACTATCGCGGTAATTATAATTATTATTGCCACGATAATTATAGTTCCTGGAATTATTATTCGCGTGCTCATTTTGGGTTCTATTGGCATTAACGTTCTGCGCAGGTCGATTGTGATCATTATTATGAGAATTGGTTGGTGGCGCGTTATTATTATACTTCTGATATTTATAATTTAACATTCTATTTCTTTGATATTGGTTCTCGTGCTCATAATTCTCCAAGAATTTGGCCATGCCTGGAATCGTTTTGATTTGACTACACATACGTGCATTTTTTATCCCTTCCTCGTAATGGTAGGATAGTTGTATCACCAAACATTCTTCGGGAATTCTGGGCTCTAAGTTTCGCGCCATACATACTTTTCCTAGAAAGTATGAAGTAGGAGACTGGCCTATGTTTGTTTCGTATCGACCGTTACTCAAATTATTCCTAATCATGTTCTGGGTCGATTCAGACCAATATTTCTCTTTAAACTGTTTTTTGAACTCAGTCATGTCCAGTATATCCGGGCGCACCGCTGTCCACCAATTATCATAAGTATCTTTAAACGTTTCATCAATCATACTGCGTATAATACTCCAGCGATTTTCTCTATTTCTTGCGATCACCTCTTCCAATCTCTTTAAAAATTCCATCGGATTGCGCTTGTAATTACGAAAATTAATCGATTCCCGGTTCTCGTGGTTATTTGTATGACTATGTTGGCATGTCCTATCCCGCCATGAATCTACTTCTTCTTGTAATTGTAATTCACGTCTACTAATTTCCTCTATTTTATTTTTACTGGTATTAATTTGACCTTCCATACTGTTTAAATTGCCATAGACTCTTTCGAGTCGTTCACCCATGTCTGTCTGTATTTGCGTAATCCCTTCCTTATTCTCTTCCCGTACCTGATGTACTTCGTTTTTACTTTGCTCATATTTTCCGACAGTTTCCTGTTGGATTTCTTCGACCAATGTTTTGCTCTCAATTTTTATGTCATTAATTTTATTTTGTAGTTCTTCACGAACCTGTACTATTGTTTCGTTAGTTTTTCTAACCCTTCATTTGTTTTGGCTATTTCTAATTTTCTTTCCTCATTATTTTGGTCCACCTTCTGGTTAATTGTCACATGAAGATTTTCAATTTTTTCATTAATTTGCCTTAAATTTTCTTCATGTATTTGTAAGATGTCTTCCTTCATTTGTTTTAAACCCTCATCATTCCTATCTAATCTTTCGTGAATTTGTTTTGAGGTTTCTTTAATTTCCTCATTTGTTTTGTCGAATTTCTCATCCTGTTTCCTAAATTGTTCCCTTAAGTTTTCCTTATTCTCCTCATTTGTTTTTCTAAACTGTTCTCTTAAGTTTTCCTCCTGCTGTTTTGATTTTTCCAATAGTAGTTTAAACATTTCCTGTATACTCAAGTCTTCTTTTTGGTTAGGCTTATCTGGTTGATCCCCTTGGGCAACTTCTTCAATTATTTCCTTTTCCTTGTCCGTAATAATTTCAGGTTCCGCTATTTCGTCTGTCTGTTGTTCCATTTCACTATCCGTTATTAGTTCTATTTCCTGTTCTTGTTCATCTATTTCCTTCTCCGTTTCTCCTGCCCTAATCCTTGATCTACCTCTGGTATGCATGTTTATTCTCCCACAGTTGCCTGCTCTGGTTAAGTAATATTAATATAGTTATAGTTACTTAACTTAAGCCCTACACTGGTTGAGCGCCAATTTGTTAGTACTCTCGCGTCACCTAATTAGGCCCCACGTTGGGCGCCAATTTGTTATACCATCTCGCGTCACCTAATTAGGTCCCACGTTTTGAGCTTCAATTTGGTAGTCCACGCTCGGCTCTTATGGTTGCGGGATTCTCGTTCTTTCCGCCCCAACGTTGCCGGCGTCAATTTGTTACTAAACGAGTACGTACGGTTCAAGCCCCCACTGTTGAGTTCGTTAATTTGTAATGGGACGAGTACGAGCGTCTCGTTATTTTCACGCAATGTAAGCCTATTCGTTGCTATGAACGGGTATGTCCCCTGTCTTTACTCTCTCAGGTCGTTTAATTTACTTAATTATTTAAATATCTGAGATATTTGGAGTTATGGGATATATTGATGTAATTAATTAATATTAACTTAGCTCTCTAAAAAATATCAGTGTTAGTGTACTTGAAACTTAAATAATTAATGCGTTATTCTGTCATTTCGTTCAACCCTATTATACCTTGAAGAGAATTATGTATAATTTTGTATTTTTACGCTCTCTCTTTGGTGTCAGATAATTCCGCTATAAGCGCTGTAGTATCGGCTCAACGAAACTTATAGGTTATTTCACTGTTTATGTTAACCAATTATTCTATACTTATCCAGTTACTTTTTATTCCCAACTCATTAAATCATACTCCAAATGACAAGATTTTGCAATTATATAAAGGTTCTTTATTTGTTTACTTCTTTAACATTGAATAAGATATGTTCTAACTAACATATGCTTGGGCTATAGATTGCGTGAATCGATTGTTGATTATTCCGATCCTTTATTTAAATTCAGTTATATAGTGTGTTTTAATTTGTAATTAATTTAATTCAGGGTGTGAAGGTTCTTGTAACTGTGGGGAAGATTAAAAATACATAGATAAGAATGCAAGATTTACAAATTTGAAGTGTTGTGTAGTTAGTATGATTAATATAATAATAATTTACCAGACTAGAACGAAGCAAATCGTGTAGGCGGTTGATTGATAAATTTACTGTTCTGTACGATTATGCCGTACGATATTCTTTCTTCGGTTTGATAAATGGAATTCTTGTCCTGTCCACTTCGGAAATATAGCTCCCTGGATTGATTTACAGCCCGATTGATGCTTCTTCTGCAACTCCTGGATCCAGATACGTTCTTCTCTCGGTTGAAGCAATTAGTGATGTTCCGTTTATTTGAAAGGTTATAAATTCTGGTGTAGTGTATATTATTATTTGTGATACTTTTGACTCTTTCTATTTGTTTTAATGTATGTTTTAATTCCTTTCGGATATGGGACAGTTCAAGTCCTTCCTTGTAGAATCCAGTTATTTATTTCCTATTGCGATTTCATACTATTGTCTTGTTTGGTTAATTTATACTGGCAAGAGTCATAAATATTATCATTAGTATTTTGTATTTTATAATAGTATTTACTAATTTAGTATATTCCAATTAAATAGATATTTCTTGGTTTTTTTTAATCTCATCACATTCAGATCATCAAAGCAATTATTGTCAAATCAACAACTTTCTCTTTTCCTGTCGTCCCTAGCAACACATGATTTTTCTTCCTTCCACATGTTTTGAATATAGTGTTTATTTCATATATTTTTTGTCTATTCCTTATCAATTTGCTATCCTATCGGAATGTAATTTTACCGATAGTTGGTTTATTATTTTCTAGACATATTCTGCTGGTTTTTTGATATAAGCCTGTTTTTTTTTCTTTTTTATATTTAATACCCTTTCGATATTAAACGTTATTAATCGATATCATGGCATTATGGCATTATCATAATTTGTATAAATTTTATTATATATCATTATTAATTTAATGTTTTTTTCTAACTCTTCAAATCGTATTCATTAATTATTATTAATTGATGTACCTAACCTTTATGTTATGAGTGGTTATATAGTGGTTTTGGCTGTTAGGCCTTTTATTGTAAACGGATCTACCTGTGTTTATAACTGGTAAACATCTATAGCCCCTTTTACATAAATTCATACATATAATCAAATCTTAACTATTAACATTTACATAAACAATTATTTTTTCCATATCTAATAACAATTTTATCTTGACCTATGGATCACATATAAGAAAATTCAAATCTATTAACGTTAATTAGCTGCTTCACACTTCATTCTACAACAGTCATTGAATAATACATCTTGTTTCATTATCTTTCATTAACTCAACACATATTTGGTATAACATAACATAAACTTTATCATAATATTTGTTGTCACAAAATAATATCTCTTAACTCAAAATTCTTATTTGCTATTACTATAAAGTAAATTATTGTTTCATTTTTTGTTTGCTCTTCACGGAACATATATCATCAACTATTATCTAACTTACAGGTTCGTTTATTCTTGTTAATACTACCTTGCATCCTTATTTACCTTTATCTATAATTATAAATGTAATTATTAGATCTTTGTTCTATCATGGGGTTAGATATTGACTTGTTTATTATTCTGTTAACCTTGTTTTTATGTAACACGGATGCTAGCATTTCTGTTGCGTTACAATATCCATTATATAAAATACGGTACAGTTTTAAATTGGAGGTTTAAGCTTTTAAAAGTTTTTCAGATTTTAATAATTACAAAATAAAACAATAATTGCCTCTGTCCTACAAAAACTAAATTTTATAACAATCAATTTAAAAAATCTTTGATTGTTGTCTGACGTTTCTTCTGATGCAGCGTAGTCAACCAGTTTTCTATATCTGCCACCACAGAAAAAACGATTCTGGTACATCCTCTTTTCACTCAACGAATCGTAGAACGGAATCAAGGTTATCTGTAACTTCCATTAAAGTTGGGGGAGGTACGATGAGTATTTCATTAACATTGTCGTCATCTGGACCAGAGTCGACGGTGTCATTTTCCTTAGTGTTTATTGTATTGCTTACAATATCTTCGTCAGTCAAGTATTCAGCTACGACCAAATCCTCATCTATAGAAACATAATCCCGAAACGTTACATCACTGGATACTTTCAAAACATCTGCAACTCAGTGCCACTCCTTATCGTCATCATTATTGCTAGAACTAAGATTGTCGCCGCCAGCTTGTTCATATTCCGACAAAATAACTGGTTGTTGTGGGTTTTTAAATCCAGCTTTTTTAAAACAGAAATTGTTAGCTCAGTCACATCATTCCAAGATTTTTTAACTTTCCATACACAGTGAATAAGATTTAATTTCTGGTGTAATTTTCTTTTCGACCATCTCTAGCATTTTCTTTATAATCCTTTTCCTGTATATTTGTTTTAAATTTTGTTAATGCCCTGATCCATTGGTTGGAATTTAGAGGTAACATTTGGTGGAAAGAATACGCATTATACCGATAACAATTCCTGACTAAACGATTTTGGGTGTGCCGGGCAGTTGTCAATAAACAGAACAATTTTTCTATTTTTTGAATGATAACATTGATCCAATTTGAATAACCATTTTTCAAAGATTTCCGCAGTAACCCATGCTTTTCTATTGGCTTTGTACTGAATAGGCAAAGATTTAACGTTGGCAAAACATCGTGGTTTTTCGATTTATTAATTAAGAGTGGTTGCAACTTTTCTGTTCCCGACATGTTTGCTCCTAAAAGTTCTGTCGCATTCTTAACGCAGTCTTTACTTCGTTTGCCACCATGGCATTTATCACCTTTAAAAGTTTTGTCCGGTAAACATTTGTAAAACAGTCCAATTTTGTCAGTGTGAAAAATGTCCGATTCGTTGTATGTGGTCATAATTTCTTTTAGTATACTGTTTATCCATGTATCACAAACTTCTTCATTCACACTGGCACTTTCTTCGCAAACATTTTTAAAAATTATTCCATGCCTATCTCTGAACTTATTAACCCAACCCACACTAGCTTTGAAATCCGTACAATTGAACTGTCTTGCAAAGTACTTGGCTTTTTCATGTAAAATCACTGACAGGTAAATTTTGATCACAACTGTTTTTAAACCACTCCAAAATGCTTTTTTCAATATCTGGATACTCTTTTGATAACGCCTGAGTTTTAAAGGCTACGATTTTTCAAAATTTTTTCATGGTTTTTGTAAATCGTTGTAAGCGTGTTCGGTGGTATACCAAATTCCAATGCGATCATGTTTTTTTCTTTTTTCCCTTGTCAGCTTCCTTTATGAGCCTTATTTTTTCATCTAATGACAAAGTTTTTAAATTTATTTTTGACATCTGTAAAAAGTAAGAACCAGGAATATTGAAACAACAATTAACAAAACTGAATATAAACACGCTCTAACACTGTACTAAAAGAAAACTAAAAACACCGTTATGTACTGCAATAAACAAAACCAAAACGACATACGAAAACTATGCATACCAGATGAGATGGTTTTAAAGATGCATAGACAGACACTCCTTACGAAAGATGAATTGTACTGTAACTGACTGGCGGTATGAAGATTATTCGATACGCTTAAACATCTGCTATACTGTATGATTCATCCTTTCTTCCTGGTAAGCATTATGCATGTTTCATATTACTGTACTGAAAACAATGTCGTTATGTATGCCTACTGTACAGAGCCGGTCCAAGGGGTAAGCAAAGTAAGCAGCCGCTGAGAGCGCCGCATAGTCAAGGGCGCCGAAGGCGCGATTTAAAATTCATGTAAATGGACTCGCCCATACATTGACACATAGGCGCCAAACGCCCTGTCACGTCTAGCTGCGCATAACCTAACCTGTTCGTTTGCCGGCGTCTGTGAAATTGCCTTCATTCATACCGTCAGTACGATATCAGTTCGTTTTGAACAGTCTTTTCATTAAAATAAAAGAATGGCTGACGACAAGAAACATTCCGGTGCATATTATCGAAAAAGAAAGCTTCTACACTCGAAGGCAGATGAAAAACAAGCTGAATCGTTAAAAAAGTTTTTTTTCGGCTCCATTTACTCCAATAAAATTAGACCGTAAAAGTTTAACAAACAATAAGTTGTCAAAATCAGTGGATTTGAATGAAGAATCAGTTGACCCCGATAACGAAAATGAAGAAACAGCTAGTGAATATTGTCACGATGTCACATCTACATCTTTCCTGGAACCCTCTGAATCTACGGAGAAAACGGAAAATTCAAATGGACCTTACCAAAATATTGATGAGGTAAGCTTAAATAAAATTAATCTTAATCAAGATAATATTGTTTTAATGGTTTTTTTTTCAAACGAAGCTTACAACTAAAAAAATTTATCTATACTAATATATAAAAATTGTGTAAAATTTTTTGTTCTGGTTAATTTAAAGAGTTACCGTACTCTTTGTAACGTCGGCATGGTATGGTTTGTGCACATAAGAATCGTACACTATAGTATTGTACATGAAAAATTATGCACCAAGTTTTGTGCACAAGTGCAGAAAAAAATTTTTTATTATGCACAAGTGTTTACTTTTAATTTTCTTAAATATGAAGTGTGAAACACTTGTGTACAATAAAAATCTTTTTTCTGCACTTGTGCACAAAACTTGGTGCATAATTTTTAGTGTAAAATAATATCGTGTACGATTCTTATGTGCACAAACCATACCATGCCGCTATGTTCAAAATATTACATTGTAAGCAAAATGTAGTTGAGGTCATCCATCCATTGTCTGATTTACTAATTCTCCAGCCTTTGGAAACTTTCTCATCACAAACTTTTGGTAATCGTTTACAAGCAAATATTGTAAACGGTGGTGCAATTTCCCATGCAGCATTTGCAGTAAAGAGCGTGGTAATGTTCTCTTTGTCACAGCTAGAGGATATTTCACTTTCCTCTTTCAACTATAACAAATCCACCACCAGCCACTAAACACATACCTGTTTCATCCATATTAAACAATCGTTCTGGATGTTTAAAAACTTCTTTTTGATCTTGAGGTAAATCCTCTACCTCAGCAAACCATTTTCTTATAGTCTTCAGTCACATTAGCTCTACATCTGCTCAAGTATTCTCCTTTTTTTGTGATAGACGAGGATGTCTTTTCATGAAGCATTGGAACCATCCTTTACCTTTCATATTATTCATAAAATATGGAATGTAAAAAAAAAAAATGTTCTGCTTGCTACTAAAAAAAATGTTATTTCTTTTAAAATAAGAATATCTCAAAAAATGTTTTTGCGTAATACGAGCAAATAGGTAGCAGAACATACTTATGAAACTTTCGAGTTTCTAACACTATTCGATATTTTTTTAATTAACGAAATACTCACAAGTGACCACCTTCATAGACGTGGCCATCATTGTGGTCTCTACCCTATCTTCCATCCATCCAATTCTCAAAATTGGTGCTGCTCTTAAATTCGAAGTTTTTCGCCGAAATGGTACGCGGATAAAATTTTTCTGAAGACAACTGTGATGTCATTTTACTGAAGAGAGGCAAGTAGGTAAACTAAGAGAATCAAAGGGTATTTTTTTCGTTATAAAGAAGTGGAGGAGCAAACGTTTCTTAATTGTAGATTGACAAAAATGAAGCTATGAATATTTCGACGTTTCGGGATAATCGAAGAGATAGCTAAAAAATATTTTAAAATACTACTAACAAAAATCCAACAAACAAGTCTTTAGGTTTCTTTTCCTGAAGTCTGTATTTCAATCAGAAATATTTTAATTTTTATGACTATTTATATCAAAGTATACTGGTTGCAAAATAATAACTTTGTAGTATATTAGATTGTAGTATAATTCAATTTTTGTATTGAATACTGAATTAATCTTATTTGCCCAACAGAATTGCTTTAATCATTATTTTTTTACAGGAAGTATTGAGAGACAAATCCTCCCCACTATCAACCGACTGCGGAGAGTGGCCATCTAAAATCACCAGTAATGTCCGGAAGTTGCTTGTTGAGCGAGGTCCAATACAAGTAAAAGACATAAACTTTCCCCTTGACTCTAAAGGTAGGAAATTTTCTCCAACTCATTATATGGGTCATTCTCACAGAAAGGGGCAGAAGTGATGTCCAGACCATTTGTGGCATCCCATTTATGATTTTGGAGCTGGGAAAATTTTTAAATTGCAGTACGAAACTGTATCTAAAAGTGAAATTTTTCTTTTGGCGGTCAAATATTTCTTTCGTGTAGAAAATTTGTTAAATCCGTAGATTTTTCATGGCCCTGTCCTGTCCAGGCACGATCTTCCCAACTTCAAGATTTTGTAGGTCTTTCCTGTGCAAAAATTACAAAACTGGTTCTTCCAGCATAGGTCAGAATACTTCTGTAGATTCAAAAATGATGGTCCTCATTAATATTAGAACGATAGGTTACAATATTAAGACGAAAATGTGAGTGTCCAGAGCTTTGCCGTCATGGCCCTGTCCTTTTTTGTTTTTTGAATTTTCGCGGTCACAGCTGTATTTCTCCGGTTTTGCTTTCCCGCTATTTTTTCGCACGCTTCCCAGCTGTCCGGAACACCGACAAACCTCTCAATTCAGTCAACCTGGAGCGTTCGGCGAGTGTGGACGTCGGCTGGGACGTGAATTTCCAATCAACCTGCATCAAGCTCCTGGCCTTATTGTTAAAGTGAGTATTCAAACCAATTTTTTCTTATTGCTCAATACTTGTACAATGCGCGCGGAGCAGTTTCCATTTCTATAACAACTTTTGGGAAAGCGTTGCAACAAGTCAGGATATATTAGAAAATCCTGTGTTTCGTCATGATCCTGTCCATCATGACCCTGTCTTCTCCTGTAAATTTGAGGGCAGGGCCATGACGGAGAGGACAGGGCATGACGGTTCTATGATAGTTTCCACCTTTTCTAGCTCTCCAATATTTTTATGTTAGTACAGTTTATGTCTCTCGCTAATCCGAACTAATAGTGTACACGGAGTGATCGGATTAGCGAAAAATTCGAATAACAGAGGTAGAAAAAAACACTCATAAAACTCATTAAAAGTTTTATATTTTGGAACACAAAACGTATTAAAAATTTTATATTTTACTACAACACTAGCTGTAACCCGCGGCTTCGCACGCGAATATTTGACTTTTAATAAGTATTGTAATATAATTTTTATTGTCTATGTCTATATGGCGTTCTGCCAGCTCGTATAATAATTTTGTACTCATTAGTCAAATTCTCTCCAAAGCTGTTTTCAACACTTGTAGTACCATTTTAACTTGTACTATATTATTATGTTGGTGCAACAGCCTTCGGAGATTTAAAAGTACCCGTTTATAAAGTCTTTGGAAATATTTATAAAGTACCTGTTAAATCAAAAACGATAAATTATTTTATTTTAAGTGTTACTGTGTTAGAAGCATTGTATAACACATTAAACGTTATGTTTTCCTCAACCATGGGTTGTACTTCTTTCAGTAGTAAACTAAAATATTACCTGCAGTCATTATTTATCTTTTAAATAACGTATTATCAATCTGCCGTGCAACGTGTTGCCACCGCCTCTCGTAGATTTGATTCAAAATAAAATTTAATAATTTGTTAATTTCTGACAACACAGAAGGAAAAGATACAAAGCGGAAGTCTTATTTCACCCCACATTGTTTTAACAGGTTCGGATGAATTTAACCTACACATGTTAAGAAATTTTATAACTCACTCTCTCTCTCTCTCTCATACAGATTGGGGTAATCTGTGACGTTTGCCGATGAATCGTTTACCATGCAATATGTGTTTCCCTCGTTAAAAATAATACAACTGGTGATATTGATATCTTCTGTTGTGAAGGCTGTGATAAAATGGCGACTGATAAAAATTGATTTATATTAATTTTAATATGCTTAAATAATTTTAATACTTTAATGATTTTTAATACTTTAATGTTTATTTTAATAAACATATTTTAATAAACGTTTTGTGAAAACTAGCCTACTTTTTCTTTTCCAAACCTACTACCTATCCAGAGAAATACAGGACAGGGGCATGATGTGAAGACAGAGGCATGATGCGGTTGTTGTGAAACAGTAGGTAGCGTCATGGCCCTGTCGTAGCGTCATGGCCCTGTCCAGCTGCTTTCTTATTTATTTATTTTCTTCATAAATAAAATAGCTATTGTTTGGATGGGCATTGAATTTCAATTTAAAGTGTCAAGAGAGCATCCCCAATTTTTTTCAGCTTGATTGGAGTACTTTTACATTTCTGAAAACTCGAACTCAAAACTGCCCCTTTCTGTGAGAATGACCCATATAAGAAAACTTTGTAATGGGGAACAAGTCCAAAGAATGTGGCTGATGTTACTGTGTTAGAAGCATTGTATAACACATTAAACGTTATGTTTTCCTCAACCATGGGTTGTACTTCTTTCAGTAGTAAACTAAAATATTACCTGCAGTCATTATTTATCTTTTAAATAACGTATTATCAATCTGCCGTGCAACGTGTTGCCACCGCCTCTCGTAGATTTGATTCAAAATCTGTATTTTGTTTTGTCTGCAAACTTTTTGGAAATCTAAATTCATCTCTTGCTGGAGATAAAGGGTATTCAGCCTGGCAGAATTTGTCAAAGATTTTGAGTAGTCATGAGAAATCTCCAAACCACATAAAGAATTATCAATCCTGGCGAGAACTGTGCTTACGTTTATGTTTAGATAAAACTATTGACAAGGAAAATGAAAGATTAATACAAGCAGAAACAGAACACTGGAATCAAGTACTCAAAACATTGTTGTGCATTGTTCAATTTCTCGGCACCCAAGGGTTGGCATTTAGAGGAACGAATGATACTCTTTTCATGAGTAATAATGGTCATTTTCTTAAACTAGTCGAGTACACTGCTAAATTTGATGTAGTTATGGCTGAGCATGTTAGAAGAGTATCATCTGAAGAAACACAAGTACATTATTTAAGTAAAAGAGTACAAAATGAATTCATCAGTCTCCTTTCCTCTAAAATTCAAGACCATATTTTAAATAAACTAAGCAAAGCAACATATTATTCTATCATACTGGACTGTACACCAGATGTCAGTCACACCGAGCAGATGACGATGGTTGTAAGATTTGTTCAGGTAAATGAGAATGCAGAAGCATCCATAAAAGAACATTTTTTAGGTTCTGTGCCCATTAATGACTCTACAGGTGAAGGACTCACACAGTGTTTGTTAAATGAGTTGTCAAGACTCAACATCCCATTGAAGAACATGAGAGGCCAAGGTTACGATAATGGCTCCAACATGAAAGGCAAGCATGTTGGAGTGCAGAGGAGGTTACTTGACTTAAATTCACGGGCATTTTTTGTGCCTTGTGGAAGCCATTCACTCAACTTAGTGGTTAATGATGCAGCACTGTCATGCCCGATTGCAGTAGACTTTTTTAGCATTGTGCAAGAAGTGTTTAACTTCTTTTCTGCTTCTACATATAGATGGAGTATATTAACAGAAAAGGTATCAGCTTTGACAGTAAAACCTCTGAGTAATACTCGCTGGGAGAGTAGGATTTACACTTTGTTGCCCCTCAGATATCACATTGACAAAGTGTACGATGCTGTGTATGAAGCCTCGCAAGACCAAAAGCTTGACGCCTTTGGCAGAAATTCAGCTTTGGGAATTGCCAAAAAACTACAGAGTTTTAAGTTTCTTTGCTGTGTTGTTACTTGGCATGAAGTACTGTTCAAAATAAATATGGTGAGCAAGGTTTTACAAAATGTCACATCTGACTTACAAAGTTCAATGGGTCTTATCAAAAGTATTCAAAGTTTTCTTGAAAACATGAGATCTGATGATGGGTTCAATAGTGTAATTACAGATGCTAAGGAGCTCACAGAGAAAATTGGAGTCATCGCTGACTTTGAGAAAGAAGTCCAAGTTTGCCCAAGAAAAGTAAAAAGGCAGTTCTCTTATGAAAGTGACGATCAACCTATAGTGAACTTGGATAGCAAAAAATCGTTTAAAGTGAACTTTTTTAATGTTATACTTGACACAGCAATAGCATCTCTAAAAGAAAGGTTTGAGCTCATGGAAAACCATAGCAACGTTTTTGAATTTCTGTATAACATTAATTCTCTCAGGACATGGAAACAAGAGAAGTTGAAGACAGTATGTACAAATCTTCAAACTACACTAACTGTTGGAGAGGATCAAGATGTTGATGGAAAAGACCTCTTTAACGAGCTTCAGATACTCGCACCCATGTTACCCTATGGAAGCTCTCCAACGGAAGCCTTAAGTTTCATAACGAAAAATTGCTTTGTAGATATATTTCCCAATGTTTTCGTAAGTTTAAGAATACTTCTGACTCTTCCAGTGACCGTTCCCAGTGGTGAAAGAAGTTTTTCAAAATTGAAAATAATAAAAACTTATTTAAGATCTACCATTAGTCAAGAACGTTTAAGTGGACTGACTTTGATGGCCATTGAAAACGAAATTCTTGAAGACATTGATACAGATTTAATCATCAAAAACTTTGCTAAAACAAAAGCCAGGAAAATTTCCTTGTAGTTTAATTTCATTGTTTTAGTAGAAATTGTTAAAAAGTGTAATAGACCTGTAGGAAATTACTCTCCAGCTGAAATATAGCTTGTAGTCTTGGAAAAAACTTATGTAACGATTGACTTTCTTGTTTAAAATAAATCTGTATTAAAGATTTTTCCAGAATTTAATAACAAGTAGTTTTACAGTAATTAAAAAAGATTTAAAACAGTTGTATAACAAACTACACTGTTTGTCAAGTTAGACCTGTTTAATAAAGAATGTCAAGGTACAAAGCTGTGTTTGTTTTTAATGACAATACTATCCTCCACCATCCTAAAAACAGCAAACAATAACAATTATTAGTCCTGCATTTTTTACACACTATATTGAAGACGGAAGGGGGGCGCCAAAAATTTACCCGCTTACACTTAAACAATGCCTTGGACCAGCTCTGCTACTGTATGTACTCCTGTATTTTTCACTTTTTTAAATAGACCAACCAAATTTTTTACTTCGACTTATGTGATTTTTTGTTCGAGTTAAAGGAATTATATTCCCGAGTGACCAAGTACAATACAGCCAGGAATTTTAATAAATTTCGAGTTGTAGACAATTTCGACTAATGGATATTCAAGTTACAGGAATTCCACTGTACTTCGTCATCCGATTCATAGTTCATAACAAATTTTGTCTCCCTCAAATAGTTAGACTTTGTAAACATAGTTTATCTCTGTTTTATTTTTGTAAACGTAGTTTATTACTGTATAATTTATGTAAAAGTAACAATACAAGTTATTTATAAGAGAAAACACTTTTCACTCCTCTACACTTTCTTGAACTAAACACAACATAACCTCCAAGCACACTTCAGCAAAATGCACCAAACCACATGTCAGAATGCAACTTCATCACCATAACCACATATATTACATAACATTAATAAAGAATGAATACTAAATGTTTGAGAAACAATCCTCTAGAGTGAAGAATGAATAATATTGCAACAAATGTTGCTGTATATCGTCAATACTGAGGCAGTGAAAGTTGCAAGCATACATATTCGTGATTACTGAATTTGGCGCCACTAGTAAAAAATGTATATATTGTTACGGTACAAAAAGCCACCCCAATATCAGGGAAAAACAATGAATCAACTATATAAAATGTTTAAACTAATGAAAATAAAATGACTACGACGCGACAAACGACTATGACCCAACCCAAGTGATTGACTCAATAAAATGAAATAAATGAAATCAAATGAGAATGTAAATGAAAATGAAACAAACAAAGTATAAATGAAATAAAATGAGAAGAAATGAAAAGACACAAACGAATAATATAGAACAGAAAAGGAGAAAGGTTACACTCAAATAAAGTAATGAAAAAGAAACCAATAAATAATAAATGTAAATGATAATTATTAGTATCGACTAATTAATCAAAGTAAATGATAATGATTAAAGTCCAATAAAGTAATGACAAACTAAAGTACACTAACCAAATAAATAGAGAGTAAATGTTATAAATAACTCTATAATGACATGAACTTGTTAACAGTATAACTAACCATTGTAAAGTGAGAGATAGTTAGATAGTGAACATGATTAAGTGAGAAAGAGAATTTAATGTTAGCGAATACCCACTAATAACACTTAAATACTATAAAAAGTGCAAAGTGACCGTGTAAACCCCCAAAATAAATACAAACCCTATTGATAGGTATAGACACCTGAAAACCAGTGATAAACACTAATGTTTATTGGTGAAAAGTGCTAGTAAATAAGAATATTGTTATTAGGATTAAGAGTAATTGTAGATTAGGAATACAATAGTATTCAGGGAAGGAATCCCCTGAAGAGTCAAAATGTTAGTGTTACCATGGTTAGCTAGTAAAGATTAGAATAGAAAAATATAGTAAAGAATAGAAATGCAAAATCAGTAAATATCCTATGTTCAGAGGGATAGTTAATTAGATAAAGTAAATAGTGTGATGATGTTTGTCACCAAAAAATAAATAAGAATAAACAGAATGTAAACAAGAGTAGCATAATAACTGTTAAAAGATTTGTTTGATTAAGTTTATGAGTAGGAATATGGCTGAAAGAGTTATACAGACCATAAGCCTATATGTTGTGTTATATTTTATAGAGAATAGTAAATAATAGACAAATAATTAACTATGGCAATATAGATAAGAAAAAAGATAAATTCATATAAATCTAATAATACGGGAAAAGCAGTTAGAAAATAATAGACAAACGATGATTTTGTAAAATAATGAAAACATACAATTACAGTAGAGCGTCAATAATTCGGATTAATTGGGACCGGACCCCTTCCGGATTATCAAATTGTCCGGATTTTCGAAATGAACCAATAAAAGCGCCGGTAAACGTCTTCAGTAAAAAAAAACTTGCTAAAATCGTTCATAATTCATTCTGATGGTTACAGAAGTGGAGCGGATGAATAAAACCATTAATTTAGTTAAAATTTTACGTTTTTCAATTACAGAAAAAAATACTGTATGTACAGTATTGCATTTACAGACTGTCTTATTTTATGTACAGTAAATCTAGACCTACAACAAAATACAGTAAAGTACAGTAATAAAATACCTACAGTAAATCATACAGTATTTGAGCTTTTAAAAAAATCTTTTATGGACTTTTGAACAGCGGTAGTGGTTCGTTTTTTTACAGCTAAGTCCTTGATTCGTTTTAGGAGAATGAGTTGGGTTGGTGTGCTCTCAGTCTGTTTTTCAAGCCATGACATCCAGTGTCTCTGCTGCCATAAATGCTTCGGAATGTGTCGGCCCTACTTCTTCAATGTCATTTTCATTCTCGTCCCCATCAGATTCTACTGTTTCTGCGTCCCCTTAAAATGAAAAAGTACGCCTAAATAAACAAACGAAACAAATGTTTTCTTTTTCTAATTTTATAGAAAAAATGAACAAGCGCAAAGTTGGCTAAATATTTTAAAAATAGAACAGTGAATTTAAAACGACTAACAGTACAGCGTCAGATAATGCAAACAGTTTGTTTAGCTAAAATAAAAAAAGTTACAGTAGGCCTACTGTATGTTTAAGCAGTGCTACATACCTTCAGACACCATGTCAGCTATTTCTTGATCGCTCAAAATCTGGTACCCAAGATCGTTGTCATCAACAGCCAACCACTCACTGGCATCATTTTCGTCACACTGTTCAAATCCCGGGATCGTGCTGCAGATTTCTGTCACCTCGTTTACAACGCAATCTTCATTTTCATTTGCATTTTCTTCAATCCTGCTTTCTTCATCAGGCCATAATTTTCTCCAGGCTCTTTGCAAATTACTTTTGGTGAGAGTTTCCCAAGCATCGGCAAGCATGTAAATGCTATCTTTAACGTTCAACTTTGTTATAAACTGAACTACACTCTCTTCGTCCTTTTCTGCCAATAAAAGGCAACGCAGGAGCTGCTTTCTATAGATCCTCTTAATTTTCTCGATCAGCCCCTGGTCCATTGGCTGCAGAGTTGCAGTAACGTTAGGTGGGAGAAATTGCACTTCGAAATTCTGATCGATTTCGTTTAATACTTCGAGAGGGGAATGTGTGGGTGCATTATCAATGATAAGAAGAACTTTCCCACTTTTCTTTTTCTCCTCACAGAATTTTGTAACACTAGGGATAAAATCATTTTTAAACCAATCAAGAAAAATGATTGAAGTCATCCAAGCACTTTTCTGAGACGTGTACAAAACAGAAGAGTGTGCACATTTTTAAAGCAATGTGGTTTTTTGCTCTTCCCAATCACTAACAATTTTACCTTGTGCTCCCCACTGGCATTAGCACATACCACAGCCGTTATTCTCTCTTTGCTTACTTTAAGCCCAGGAGCAGATTGTTCGCATCTTGACGCCAGTGACTTGTGTGGAAGGGCTCGCCAGTTTATCCCGGTCTCATCGGCGTTGTATACGTCATCCCTAGAATAACCTTTTTCAAGTGCTTCCTTAATAAACTTCTCTTTAAAAACTCTCCCAGCCGCTAAATCTGAGGAAAGTTTTTCTCCTTCGATGTCTAACTCTCTAATCCCATGCCTAGATTTGAAGTTCTTAAGCCAGCCACAACTGGCTTTGAAAATCTTTCGGACCATTAAGCTGTTCATTAAATTGTAAGGCTTTTTCACAAATCAAAAGCCCTGAAATTGGCTCTCCTAAGCTTCTCCTTTGAGTGAACGTGTGGTACATTGCGTCTTCTAAGGCTTTGTTGTTTGCTGAACATGCAGTTTTTCTTTTCAGCGTCCCTTCTTCAGAGTTCAGTTTTGACGCAAATTGTTCCACCTGGGCTCTTTTCGCCTTAATATCACTTATTGTGGAAGTTCCTACCCCATAAATCTTTGCAAGTGATACCCCAGTTTCACCTTTTCCTAACCTTTCTAAAATTTTTAACTTGGTTTCAACGGTTAAAAAAGTGTGTTTTTCTTCGAACTCGACGCCATCACGGGTACAGAACAGTACTGTAATGTTTTACAAAAAACAAAACATAGACAAACTGACACACACACAAACACTCTACTGTACACAAACAATCGATTTGGTAAACAAAAACTTAGTTCACGCACAGAGAACAATACTCGAGGTCAGTGGCCTGACGCGACTGACAGGGGCAGGGTAGCAGGTATACATGTGACTGTGCAACCTTGACTCTCCCGTCGTGAAATGCAGGCCTACCGGAGACGCTGTTGGGAACTCGCCGTGGCCCAAGCAGGGGACGGATCGGACAAAAGTAGCCCTTACCGGATACCTTCGGCGTTGGTCGGGAAGAGGCGCCGACCTCGTATCCCGGCCATTGCTGGACCCTTTGGTCAAATCCTGGCTCGCCCGGAGGCGAAGGCCGAGTACTTGGGCGCGTGTTTCGAGCGTCAGTTCGCTCCTAACCCGCCCATGGACTAGGACTTCGATGAAGAAGTCGAGAACGAAGTGGAAGACTTTCTGTCTCTTCCGATCACTGCGGAGCCCGAACCCATTACTAGGGAAGAGGTCACAGATCGGCTCATTGAACTCGTGCCAAGAAAAGCTCCTGGCCCAGACGGCGTCTCAAACGCCACTCTTACTCGACTCCCGGAGCAAGGAGTACTTTTATTGGTCGCACTGTTCAACGTGTGTCTTAGACTGGCCTATTTTCCCCAGAAATGGCGTAAGGCGACGGTCATAGTGATCCCGAAGCAGGGAAAGGACGCTTCCCGTCCCGGCAACCTCAGGCCCATTAGTCTACTGTCAGCCACGTCAAAGGTTCTCGAACGTCTCGTACAACGGAGAGTATTAGACCAGCTAAGAAATTTCGATGTACTGGTCCCCGAACAGTTCGGCTTCCGTGTGGGGCATTCCACCACTCATCAGCTGATGAGATTGGTGGAATACATCATGGACGCCGGCTGTCGGAAAGAGCAGACTGTCGCCTGTTTCCTAGATGTGGAAAAGGCCTTTGATAGTGTCTGGCATGACGGGCTCTTGTTCAAGCTCCGGGAAATCCAGCTCCCAGATTGCTACCTTCGCTTGATTGCTAGCTTTCTGACGGAGAGGACTTTCTGCGTGCGAATAGATGACCATGTCTCTTCCGAGAGATGCATTACAGCCGGGGTACCTCAAGGTAGCGTGCTAGGGCCTCTTCTGTTCTCCGTGTACGTCAACGACGCACCCAGAGCCTGTAGTCCAGATGGCTCTGTTTGCTGACGACACGTCGGTCTATACCGCCGATCGGAACGCTGACAGAGCTATCCGACGACTTCAGTGCGCACTCGATGCGTATTCGACGTGGACGGAAAGCTGGAAAGTTGCCGTCAACGAAACCAAGAGCTCCGCGGTGCTATTCACAAAGCGCCGGAAAGAACCACGAGGCCGGGTGAGACTCGGTAGAACGTACTTGCCCTGGTCGAGAGAAGTTAAGTACCTCGGTGTCCACCTTGATCGTCGGCTCACCTGGTGTGCCCATGCCGAGACGATGCGAAAGAAAGCGTCCGCTCATCTCGCGCAACTGTTTCCGATACTTGTCAACAAGGCTATGACCCGTAAGCTGGGTAAGCTGATCGTCAACGCGTATCTGTTGCCGATCATTACCTATGCTCTTCCCATCTGGGGTTACCTCGCAACCGTTCATAAAAAAAGGCTGCAAAGTGTTCTCGATAGAGGTCTTCGGCTAGCGTCCAAAGTCCCCTATCGGTTTTCTTATCGTCTCTTGAGAAGAGGACTCGGTGTCCGCTCCTTGGATGACACCGCAAGGCGACTTGCACGTAAATTTTACGTCCGAGCTGCGAGGACCCAGACAAACCCACTCATAGCTGGCCTTGGCAAGTACCGAACACGTCCAGGTGAATCTTGGAAACGGCCTCGACAAATACTGTACTAGTCGACCTAGTACGAGCATGTCGTTGTAGCGACCAATAAAAAAAAAAATTAAATAAATAATATTCCGTCTGGACATGACCACTAGGCAGGAGCCCCTACCGGAGGCTCGGTACTAGGAACCCATTGGGTCGTCTCACGACGCACAACCCAACAGCTCTGACAGCCAACTCTCCCGCTTTCACTGCCCCTCCCTCGACCACACAACACGCAATTCGTGCTCCACTCTGTAGGGCACAGCGAGTTTTACAGTTGTGTCGACGCTTTTAAAAAAATATTTACTTCATGCGATTATTTTTTCGCCAGAATCGAATCCGGATTATCGACGGTCCGGATTTTTGACGTCCGAATTATTGACGCTCTACTGTATTATAAAACAGACCCAAATCAATTCAAAGAGTAAACTAATCATTTGTAACACAAAACAAAACACGTATAAGGGTTGAATAATATTTAATTTGTATAAAATAAGAAAATATAGCCAATTACTACTTAGGCCTATGAAATGCCTAACTGTAGAAAACCAAAAACTACAAATTGTAAGAAATTAACTATGATATTAGCAAATCCAAGGGAAGTAACTAGTTAATGATAATTAGTGGATCATATTAAGATGTAAAAGTTAAATTAAGGACGAATTAAGAAAGAAATGTAATTAGATAATATCAACGTAATTGTCAAAACATAATAAATAAGCAAACCCAGCTTTGTGGGATGTCAAAATGATCTTTGAAAGAAAATACGAGGAAAATCTAAGAAGGGAACTGAGGGTACCGACGAAGAAGAAATGAAAATGATTGAAGAAATGATCGAAGAGGATGCCCAAGGGCACCAACCAGAAAACCCAACCCAACCAAAACCGGAAATAGAAGTAATAGTCGGGGACCAACCAAGTAAACCCACACAAAAAGAGGACCTGAGTATGCAAGAGATGTTAAGAATTCTTATCGAAGGGCATAACAAACTCCAGGAACAAAGAAAGGAAGAAACTAAAGAACAAAGAAAGGAAGACAGGGAATTCTTAAACGAAAAATTCAATAAGAAAATAGACAAAATGGAGGAGAAAATAAACAAAAAATTGGACAGCACCAGTGGAGAATTGAAGAAACAACTCAAGGAGGACATAGAACTTCTGAATAATAAGATGGAAAGCAACCATGAACCCTTGAAGAGAAACCAAGAGATCTTAGAAGAGAAGAGTGAGGAGTTAAAGAGACAGATCAAGAAAGATCTGGAAAAATTGAACAACAAAATCGAGAATAATAGTGAAACACTCCAACGACAATTGAAGGAAGACAGTGAGAAGAATTAAGATACATACTAATAGGGTATCGTGAAGAAGTCAAGCAGACAAAAACGGGGATGAATAAGAAATGGGAAGAAACCAATTACAAAGCAGATCAACCTAAGGAAACATTAGATAGTAGTTTCACACATTTGAATGAAACACTAGACGGCACTTCTGAAGGTATCAAAGAAACGTTGAATAACAACAGGGAACCGGTGAATCATAAAACATTTTATATATTCCGTTTACAATCTCCATCGGTTTCTTATATATCAAGTCACGATCGGGTATAGTTCTGTCTCCCTCAGTATTATCATATGTTATAATCTTGTTAGTTATATAGTAATTATCATCATAATTTTCTACTACTACACCTGTTACTTCCCAAGGTAAGTGCTTGATACCATTATTATCATCATCTATTATTATTTTAATTTCACTTTTACTACAAGGTAAGTTATCATTATTTCCATCCACCATCTCTACTCCTAACCTTTCTACAAATTCTCTGTACTTTCTATTTACTTTAAAAATTTTTATTACTTTCTTTCTCTCACCATATCTCTCACAATACTTCTCTACACTTTCTCTCTTTATATATTTCTCACCATAACACCAAGTTACACTCTCTCTCTCCAAATATGCAGGGGTCACTAACTCAAAATTACTGCACCACTTATGAGGTACACAAAAACACCAAGGAACTCTATTTGTAGACCTTTCGTCTCCCAAATATAAATTTAAGGAACTCTCGTCCTTATTAAAAATACGTGAAGACTTGACTTCACCCCCTAACACAACATCAAAGGAAAATTCTAACCCCTGCACCCCTTGTAAAACTGTACTTTCTCTTAACTCTCTCTCTGACTCAACATACTGAAACACCTCATTATCACTTATAATACTCTCATTATCATTTTCTACTATCATATCATTCTTACTACCTGTAAACTCATTATTTAAATTATCATTGTTACTCACCTTGTTAGCACTTAAACTAACACTATTTTCTGTGAAGGTATCATCATTACCACCCCCACTATTATTCTTGTAATTCTCGTCTACTTTACTCGTCGGTATATCAAATATCTCGTCTACTAACGTTACTGTTTGTTTTTTCAATTTATCGAAATGAGCATGCATTTCGTCTATTCTTTGATCAAAGTGAGAATTTCGGCTTTTAATTTCGTTTTTTATTTTGTCTAACTTTACATCGAATTTGTTACTTTGTTCATCTAATTTATTTAATAATAACTGCATCATTGCAGCCGTACCATCTGTCTTATGTACGTCTTGACTACTTGAGATGGAGGTTATTGGTATTGTCTCTGATTGTACAAATGCAGTCGTACTCGACTCGCCAATCTGACTAATTTGTGTTAATGGAACATCCATCTCACTAGTCAAATTTTCATCAGTCGTACTGATTTCTATAGTTTTATTATCATTGGTACTCATGTTTGCTATTTTATCTCTAACACATATAGGTTTATAACCTAGTAATTTAACCCTATCTTACGTGTTTGCGTACTTTCGCAATTACTTCAGGTAATTGTTTCGCTTTCCTGGTAGGTGTTACTCCACATAAAATTAAGTTTTATGTCAAGTCCCTGTTATTACGGGAGCCAAATGTGATTATACAAATTAGTGTCACATAAAAGTTACTTAGCAAATACAACATTGAATAATTTCGGGCGCCATGATGGAAGTCTGTGTAACAACATATGAGATTAAGCTTACCTTTCGGTCCAAGATTCGGGTTAACGAACCAGTAATGGCGAAATGTGTTACCTGAAATAACTCACTCGTACTTGTAACTTTTACCAATGACATTACCCTTTATTCATATAAACATATTTAAAAGACATATTTAAAAATGTGTGCCAAACATGCACGTTTTACGCCTCAGGGCGTGTTCCCATTTATCTGAACCTAAACATTGATAAGAATTACAGGTTTTTACCCTCCAAAAGAAACATTTGTATTTAAATAATAAAATCTGGTATACTAAGTAATACTAACCATGATAAACAATTAATCTTGCACAACCCAGCACTTAAATTATTTTGTTTCACGCTCTCTCTCTCTCTCTCTCTCTCTCTCTCTCTCTCTCTCTCTCTCTCTCTCTCTCTCTCTCTCTCTCTCTCTCTCTCTCTCTCTCTCTCTCTCCCTCTCATTCTCTGGTACAATATTTTATTTTATGAGCTCATTTAAATGAATTTTGAATTGGTCATTATAATGATGTTGATGTACTTGAATGATAAAATATAGGAACGGTCTCACCAAAATATCGGACAGGTCTCACCGCACTGCTAGGATCCATCTATCGTGCACAATCTGTTCTCTTTTACTTCGTATTCGGGCCCACACCGTCGTGTCCACCCTCGAAAACACTTTGGGCAGATTTTAGCCGCACGCAGTTCGACGATCCATTGGCCGATGACACCTGTTCAATTGATTACCGCCCCAACATTTCTGGTATTTTGAAAATAATTATTTAACCACTTTTGGTGGTGTAAAAGTTAAAAATTCACTCTTAGTGAATCTCTGCTGGCCGGCTACGTTCACTGTCCAGGAGAAAATGACACAGAGTCTTTGTTAAACATTGCGTAGGTGGGGCAAAAACTACGTCACCAGGCTTTTGTTCGTTGTTTACAGCCTCGAGTTGTTTACAGAAATATGCATTCCTTCAGCTGACGTCATCAGGGCTAGTCTCGTTATCTCTATCTGTGACACTCGGTTTTTTGCTGTGTTTGCCGTTTTACAATGAAAGCGATCGAAATCCTGTCAATTCCAATCTGCGTTTTATAAAACGTTATATAGTCTACTCACCAAAACTTTATAGGGATTATGAAATATTACAAAATTTATTACCAAATAATTGTTAAAATAAATAAATACAATAATTATGGTCTTTTGGACCATATTTTTATAAATTTAGGATTGTACCAGAATTGTACCATCACAAAATGTAATTAGATAATATCAACATAATTGTCAAAATATAATACATAAGCAAACCCAGCTTTGTGGGATGTCAAAATGATCTTTGAAAGAAAATACGAGGAAAATCTAAGAAGGGAACTGAGGGTACCGACGAAGAAGAAATGGAAATGATTGAAGAAATGATCGAGGAAATGATCGAAGAGGATGCCCAAGGGGACCAACCAGAAAACCCAACCCAACCAGAACCGGAAATAGAAGTAATAGTCGGGGACCAACCAAGTAAACCCACACAAAAAGAGGACCTGAGTATGCAAGAGATGTTAAGAATCCTTATGGAAGGGCATAACAAACTCCAGGAACAAAGAAAGGAAGAAACTAAAGAACAAAGAAAGGAAGACAGGGAATTCTTAAACCAAAAATTCAATGAGAAAATAGACAAAATGGAGGAGAAAATAAACAAAAAAATTGGACAGCAACAGTGGAGAATTGAAGAAACAACTCAAGGAGGACATAGAACTTCTGAGTAATAAGATGGAAAGCAACCATGAAGCCTTGAAGAGAAACCAAGAGATCTTAGAAGAGAGGAGTGAGGAGTTAAAGAGACAGATCAAGAAAGATCTGGAAAAATTGAACAACAAAATCGAGAATAATAGTGAAACACTCCAACGACAATTGGAGGAAGATAGTGAGAAGAATAGAGAAGAATTAAGATACATACTAATAGGGTATTGTGAAGAAGTCAAGCAGACAAAAACGGGGATGAATAAGAAATGGGAAGAAACCAATTACAAAGCAGATCAACCTAAGGAAACATTAGATAGTGGTTTCACACAATTGAATGAAACACTAGACGGCACTTCTGAAGGTATCAAAGAAACGTTGAATAAGAACAGGGAACCGGTGAATCAGAAAATAAAGGAGAAGGAGGAGGAAATAAAGAATAAAGAAGACAAAAGTGTATTGTTTTCTGTAAATAAAAATAACAAAAACAAAGAGAAAATTAAGCACATAGAAACCAACCGTAGAGGAGTAAAGAAGAATCGACTAATTAAGAAGATTAAGAAAACAAAAGAAATAGGAAAAATATGTAAAAAGAAACTAATAAAAACACGAGAAGAATTGGAGATGATGAAGAATGTACTAATTGATGTGTTTAATTTACCAATTACCGACCATAGTGAATTAATGGATTATAAAGATTGTAGGAGAACTTTAAAAGAAATTATTAAAGGGATTCACAACAAACCAGTGAATAAAAACCTCAACAACTCTATATTCAAATGGAAATTACCAGAAATAGAAATGCTGAATAAAAAACCAATGATAACATTAATGAGGGAAGTACAATTAACTCCTTTGATTAATAAACAACATAATAAAGTGAATGATGTAGGCATGGATACAAATGAACAAATGATAGAAGAATTATGGTACAAGATAGCAGAGACCTATTTCACAAGGACGGAAATAGTTATGCACACCAGAGTGATCCGAACAACAAGTGAAGAGGAAATGATGGACCATGGGTAAACTAAATACCACACACTGAGAAATGGGACTGATTTCCAAATTACTGACCAAGCCAACCAATGGAAAAGAAAAGAGAAGGTGAATTACAAAATTCAAAAAAGATGCAAGATCAACTTACAATAATATTTAGATAACATATGAGGTAAAATATAAAATAAAGGAATAAGTTACAAAAATTCCTAAAAAGTAAGAACAACAAACTTACAATAATATTGAGAAAATATATGAGACGAGAGAAAATAAACAAATAAAGTGAAAACAAGAATTAATAATACAAGAGAATTAGAAAGGAGACCAATTAAAATAAATAAAAATAAAACCAAGCAAGAACTGCTAAGACAATTACCTAAAATTGTAAAGAATATAGAATATTCAAAGAAAAAAAAATATATCAACTGGTACACGAAAGAAAAAGAAATAATGTATAAAGCAAGTATACAGCAAGTGGCTAAAGCAAGTAATGGAAATCAACAAAGAAGAAGAAGAGAAGAGATGTCTAAAATAATTAAAATGATCACAAGAAGAAAAGAAAAACAAACTAATGAAAAGTTAGAAATAATGAAATTAACAACTAAATAAATAAGAACAATCAACTGTGTGAGTATATAACAGAATATAGCAAAGGTACAGCGGAAGAAAGAATGAGTAAAAGGCTAAAATGATCTAAAAAACCATAAAGTGGACAACCCCAAAATATTATTAATGAAAGTCACAAGATGACAAAAAGGTATTTAAGATTGACTGAGAATAGGTCCAGCAATCAAATAAACTGAGCAGAGATGATGTTCCTCTGATCTCAGAAAAAAAGGTAGTAATGGACGAAACCAGCTACTAAAAGTTAGGGAAAAAATTATATAACAGGGAGAACGCACTAATGGAAATAAATGAAAACGGATCTAAATAAAAAGGAGTGGAACAAGTAAGAAGAGAAACAAGAAAGAAGAAATAAACAAGAAGAAAAAGGAAAAAATTATATATAACATAATTTCATAAAAAACTATGCTAGTGTTTTACCAAAATGATCAGTTTTGAAGGAAAAGCATTATGTTACAATACAAAAAACCACCCCAGTACCAGGGAAAAAACAATGAATCACCTATATAAAAATCGGTATGGAGAACCATACATGACTTCCATATTCTAAGATTTATATTTAAAATCATTTTCGAAATGAAATATTACCATAGAAACTACTTCTTTCTACTTACTGCTTCAGCCTTAACCACAGTACTGTGGTCACTAACGTATACCACCTCACGTTATCGCACTCGATTTTCACTGATGATGGAAGTCGATGGCATTGCCGAAATGTCTGGTTTTGTAGAAAACATTGGACTACGGCCAAATATCCCGGGAAGGAATTTTAACAAAAACTACTTCTTTGTTGCCGATAACGTTGTACACATATATATCAGTGGCGAAGTTACATGGAGGCAATTGAGGCAATGCCTACCCTAAAAAATTCTGTAGAATAAAAATTATAAATACGTATGAACTACATAACGTAAAGATTATACATTGTTACTGCGACTGTCAAATTTATTAAACCGAAATGTGCTTTATTGAGCGGCCGCTAGATGGTGACAGGTGAGATTCGGCATAGTTCGTTTAAAGCGAATGAGGCAACCTGAACTTGCCTCAGCGTTTTTTGTATACATCGTGTGTAAGCAATGTAGTGGTGTGATAGGGAAGTGTAGGGAGGGGGGATTGTCCCGCGCTGTACACATAGAGCGTTGAGGCATGCCTCACTTCTGTGGTCCAAACAGTTAAGTTAAAGCGCCTGTGTTGTTTCTAAGTGTTTATTTTATGCGGTTATTAAAAGTGTCACTGTTATTCCGCTGAACTAACAGATGATCAAGATTGTTATTTGAATTATTTGTAACATTAAACATATATATAGAAACTAATCAAGTTTAAAAATTTGAAGTTCAATCAGTTGTATTATTGTGTATGACTAATACAAGGATTGTTCAATAGACACACGTATAGAGCTGTAAAACATTTTTTATTCAACGATTTTAAAAGAAGTCTCCAATAACATTAAGACATGAGTTCCACTGTTGCACTAACCTGTAGATTCCATGCTAGTAAAATTCTTACGGCTGTTTGTGGAACCATTCGGTTACAGCAAACTCTACCTCAGCGTCCGATTTGACCCACCGTCCTTTTAGTGATTCCTTAAAAAAAATTTAAGATAAGATTTTTGCCTACCCATTCATTAACTACTAGCTTCGCCAGTAAGCAAATTGATGTCCATTTTTTCGGCTTGCACGCGTTATGTTGGTGTGGGTTTCGGCACTTTTCATTTAAAAAGCGTGCAAACGTAAGAAAATAAACATGAGTGAGGCCAGAAATAACGTGAATTGTGTGTGTGTGTGTTTGTGTCTTACCTGCCTTTTTATTACCGTATTAAATGAAAAATATTATATTACATTAAAATGACAAAATTTTAATTTTATTGCCTGGCAACAAAATTATTTTAGTTTTAACAATTACCATTGTTTCAAAAAGTTTAAATAAATTTTCAAGTACTTTACTCTTGTTAAAACGTAAAAGGTTGCAGGTAAACTACCCCTTCCCCTTAACCGATCTTCACCAAAATCGAAAGTCCTTGAGACCTCTACAATTCAGGGACGTATGCAAAAAATTATTTGATTCTGTTTGAATTTGCGGCAGTTATCGTTTGCCATAGAAAATACGCTTGATAAAAAACGTTGCAGGTAAACTACCCCTTCCCCTTAACCGATCTTCACCAAAAACAATAGGTCTTGAGTACTCTACAAATCAGGGCTGTATGCAGAAAATTATTTGATTCTGTTTGAATTTGCGGCTGTTATCGTTTGCCATAGAAAATACCCTTGTTAAAAAACGTTGCAGGTAAACTACCCCTTCCCCTTAACCGATCTTCACCAAAAACAATAGGTCTTGAGTACTCTACAAATCAGGGCTGTATGCAGAAAATTATTTGATTCTGTTTGAATTTGCGGCTGTTATCGTTTGCCATAGAAAATACCCTTGTTAAAAAAACGTTGTAGGTAAACTACCCCTTTCCCTTAACCGATCTTCACCAAAAACAATAGGTCTTGAGAACTCTACAATTTAGGGCTGTATGCAAATAATCTTTTGATTCTGTTTGAATTTGCGGCTGTTATCGTTTGCCATAGGAAATACCCTTGTTAAAACATAAAACGTTACAGGTAAACTACCCCTTTCCCTTAACCGATCTTCACCAAAAACAATAGGTCTTGAGAACTCTACAATTCAGGGCTGTATGCGAAACATTATTTGATTCTGTTTGAATTTGCAGCTGTTATCGTTTGCCAAAAAAAAAAATTTCCCTTGATAAAAAAAAACCGTTGCAGGTAAACTACCCCTTTCCCTCAACCGATCTTCACCAAAAACAATAGGTCGTGAGTACTCTACAAATCAGGGCTGTATGCAAAAAATTATTTGATTCTGTTTGAATTTGCGGCAATTATCATTTGCCATAGCAAAAAAATCTACAGACACACACAGACACTTTTCGGAAAACGACTTTTTTTCATGTTTTGAGTGTAGTACAATCAGAATCTGCAATAATCTCGAACACGATTTTTTTTGCCATCACCATACTTCCATTCCTTAAGGAATATGGAAGTAAAATGTTTAAACTAATGAAAATAAAATGACTACAACGCGACAAACGACTATAACCCAAACCAAGTGATTGACTCAATAAAATGAAATAAATGAAATCAAATGAGAATGTAAATGAAAATGAAACAAACAAAGTATAAATGAAATAAAATGAGAAGAAATGAAAAGACACAAACGAATAATATAGAACAGAAAAGGAGAAAGGTTACACTCAAATAAAGTAATGAAAAAGAAACCAATAAATAATAAATGTAAATGATAATTATTAGTATCGACTAATTAATCAAAGTAAATGATAATTATTAAAGTCCAATAAAGTAATGACAAACTAAAGTACACTAACCAAATAAATAGAGAGTAAATGTTATAAATAACTCTATAATGACATGAACTTGTTAACAGTATAACTAACCATTGTAAAGTGAGAGATAGTTAGATAGTGAACATGATTAAGTGAGAAAGAGAATTTAATGTTAGGGAATACCCACTAATAACACTTAAATACTATAAAAAGTGCAAAGTGACCGTGTAAACCCCCAAAATAAATAGAAACCCTATTGATAGGTATAGACACCTGAAAACCAGTGATAAACACTAATGTTTATTGGTGAAAAGTGCTAGTAAATAAGAATATTGTTATTATCGGGATTAAGAGTAATTGTAGATTAGGAATACAATAGTATTCAGGGAAGGAATCCCCTGAAGAGTCAAAATGTTAGTGTTACCATGGTTAGCTAGTAAAGATTAGAATAGAAAAATATAGTAAAGAATAGAAATGCAAAATCAGTAAATATCCTATGTTCAAAGGGATAGTTAATTAGATAAAGTAAATAGTGTGATGATGTTTGTCACCAAAAAATAAATAAGAATAAACAGAATGTAAACAAGAGTAGCATAATAACTGTTAAAAGATTTGTTTGATTAAGTTTATGAGTAGGAATATGGCTGAAAGAGTTATATAGACCATAAGCCTATATGTTGTGTTATATTTTATAGAGAATAGTAAATAATAGACAAATAATTAACTATGGCAATATAGATAAGAAAAAAGATAAATTCATATAAATCTAATAATACTGGAAAAGCAGTTAGAAAATAATAGACAAACCATGATTTTGTAAAATAATGAAAACATACAATTATTATAAAACAGACCCAAATCAATTCAAAAAGTAAACAAATCATTTGTAACACAAAACAAAACACGTATAAGGGTCGAATAATATTTAATTTGTATAAAATAAGAAAATATAGCCAATTACTACTTAGGCCTATGAAATGCCTAACTGTAGAAAACCAGAAACTACAAATTGTAAGAAATTAACTATGATATTAGCAAATCCAAGGCAAGTAACTAGTTAATGATAATTAGTGGATCATATTAAGATGTAAAAGTTAAATTAAGGACATAAAATAAGAAAGAAATGTAATTAGATAATATCAACATAATTGTCAAAACATAATGCATAAGCAAACCCAGCTTTGTGGGATGTCAAAATGATCTTTGAAAGAAAATACGAGGAAAATCTAAGAAGGGAACTGAGGGTACCGACGAAGAAGAAATGGAAATGATCGAGGAAATGATCGAAGAGGATGCCCAAGGGGACCAACCAGAAAACCCAACCCAACCAGAACCGGAAATAGAAGTAATAGTCGGGGACCAACCAAGTAAACCCACACAAAAAGAGGACCTGAGTATACAAGAGATGTTAAGAATTCTTATGGAAGGGCATAACAAACTCCAGGAACAAAGAAAGGAAGAAACTAAAGAACAAAGAAAGGAAGACAGGGAATTCTTAAACGAAAAATTCAATGAGAAAATAGACAAAATGGAGGAGAAAATAAACAAAAAATTGGACAGCAACAGTGGAGAATTGAAGAAACAACTCAAGGAGGACATAGAACTTCTGAATAATAAGATGGAAAGCAACCATGAAGCCTTGAAGAGAAACCAAGAGATCTTAGAAGAGAAGAGTGAGGAGTTAAAGAGACAGATCAAGAAAGATCTGGAAAAATTGAACAACAAAATCGAGAATAATAGTGAAACACTCCAACGACAATTGGAGGAAGATAGTGAGAAGAATAGAGAAGAATTAAGATACATACTAATAGGGTATCGTGAAGAAGTCAAGCAGACAAAAACGGGGATGAATAAGAAATGGGAAGAAACCAATTACAAAGCAGATCAACCTAAGGAAACATTAGATAGTGGTTTCACACAATTGAATGAAACACTAGACGGCACTTCTGAAGTTATCAAAGAAACGTTGAATAAGAACAGGGAACTGGTGAATCAGAAAATAAAGGAGAAGGAGGAGGAAATAAAGAATAAAGAAGACAAAAGTGTATTGTTTTCTGTAAATAAAAATAACAAAAACAAAGAGAAAATTAAGCACATAGAAACCAACCGTAGAGGAGTAAAGAAGAATCAACTAATTAAGAAGATTAAGAAAACAAAAGAAATAGGAAAAATATGTAAAAAGAAACTAATAAAAACACGAGAAGAATTGGAGATGATGAAGAATGTACTAATTGATGTGTTTAATTTACCAATTACCGACCATAGTGAATTAATGGATTATAAAGAGTGTAGGAGAACTTTAAAAGAAATTATTGAAGGGATTCACAACAAACCAGTAAATAAAAACCTCAACAACTTTATATTCAAATGGAAATTACCAGAAATAGAAATTCTGAATAAAAAACTAATGATAACATTAATGAGGGAGGTACAATTAACTCCTTTGATTAATAAACAACATAATAAAGTGAATGATGTAGGCATGGATACAAATGAACAAATGATATTAGAAGAATTATGGTACAAGGTAGCAGAGACCTATTTCACAAGGACGGAAATAGTTATGCACACCAGAGTGATCCGAACAACAAGTGAAGAGGAAATGATGGACCATGGGTAAACTAAATACCACACACCGAGAAATGGGACTGATTTCCAAATTACTGACCAAGCCAACCAATGGAAAAGAAAAGAGAAGGTGAATTACAAAATTCAAAAAAGATGTAAGATCAACTTACAATAATATTTAGATAACATATGAGGTAAAATATAAAATAAAGGAATAAGTTACAAAAATTCCTAAAAAGTAAGAACAACAAACTTACAATAATATTGAGAAAATATATGAGACGAGACAAAATAAACAAATAAAGTGAAAACAAGAATTAATAATACGAGAGAATTAGAAAGGAGACCAATTAAAATAAATAAAAATAAAACCAAGCAAGAACTGCTAAGACAATTACCTAAAATTGTAAAGAATATAGAATATTCAAAGAAAAAAAAATATATCAACTGGTACAAGAAAGAAAAAGAAATAATGTATAAAGCAAGTATACAGCAAGTGGCTAAAGCAAGTAATGGAAATCAACAAAGAAGAAGAAGAGAAGAGATGTCTAAAATAATTAAAATGATCACAAGAAGAAAAGAAAAACAAACTAATGAAAAGTTAGAAATAATGAAATTAACAACTAAATAAATAAGAACAATCAACTGTGTGAGTATATAACAGATATGAAGCTATTTATGTATACAACTATAAATACAGATAAATAAAATTATTTTATCTTCCACCTACCTTGTTTTGTCTTCTCACAGAATCCGTCACACGAACGTTAAGATGCAAGTATGATTATAGGTTATTGCAATAACTTACGCAACTCGCATTTTGTGAAGAGGAACCAACTGAACTTTATTTTATACTTTAAAAATTACTCTTTAAACTTCAAATTGTTATTTATTTGGCCTCTTAGCTCAAATGATTATTTTTCCAAAATCAAAGAAAATGCATAAAACTTACTGTTATTTATGACATGATTAGATTACAGTATTACACTAAACAGCTTACCTTACCTTGGCAGCCCAGCCTGCTAACATACACACATTCGCACATTAAAACATTCCCCTTATTATTTATTAACAAAACATCATTTAATACATTAGGCAATACCCGTGCCGGCAACGTGGGTTTCCTCCGAACGTCTGAATTTAAATAGGCTTCTCACTTTTGAATTTAGTGGTGGGTCCGAAAATAGTTTATAATTTATTCTTCTTCTGTCGAAACCATCCGCACTTCTTCATTTTTTACTAACTGCACTCACTTTTACTTGATGATATAATTTTGTTAATGAGCCCCTTTGAGCGGATACCTGGCCAGGTATGTGTCGGTGAGAGAACTGGGAAGATCGTCCACCAAGACTCTTACACTTTTAATTATACGACAAAGCGGAAAAGCAATGCCTTGTATATCAAAGTCACTGTTAATGTTCAGCCAACATGTGCGTTTTTCGTGTGTTGGACGTCGACGAAATTTTACTGCCTTTACTTTCGTCACATAAATGGGTGGGGCTTACAGTTATGTTTCCGGCATGTTGAGAGCATGTGTTCAACAAAATTCGCACCAAGCCATGTTTTGCGCCTTTCGCTTAGCGTGGGTTAGGCGCTCCGCAGATGTTGGTGCTTGCGCATTGGTGAGTGGATGTCACACAGCCGCAAAGTTCCAAGAATCATCAACAGCACGACATTCCTTTACAATTGTTTCATCACCCAGCTACAGCGTACCGTTTCTTTGTTTGAACTGCGTTTTTGATTCAACCGGGGACTGGCCACACATATGGAAATGAATTGTGAAATTTTACAAAAATAAAACCCCAAATTTAATAAAATAAAAAGCCCCTTTAATTTGCCCCGTTACAATACCCCCCCCCCCAGTGAGAGGTCTTCTGTCGAAACAGAAGAAATCTCATTGCTAAACCCCTAAGAGGACCGGAGAGGAACTGGTGCCAACAACCCCCCATTTGTTCTTATACATCATGGGTAAACAACCCCCCTGGCTCGGCAACTATGGCCGCATCTGAACGAGATTACTGGACTTCTCTATACGAGATCTCAACACCATAAAATCGAACAGATACGCACCACAGCGCACCTAACCGTCTAACATGCTACCCCAAAATCCAAACCCCTGGCCTTATATCATGCCAGATCCTCAACCGATATGTTCCCCCTTACCATGCACACTGGGCTGCCTTTAGCAGTTACTGGGCTCGTACATACACTTATTAGTATATCCTAGCGAAAAATTTTATTCTTACCTTCAAATTTATAAAATATAAAATTCTTTCTTCAAAATTACAAAATAAAATCTTTTCTCTGAATTGATGAATTCTCTTCGTTATTATTAATAATTAAAAAAAAACAAATAAACTGCACATTTAATTAAAACATGAACTTCCTTATCCTAGCATTTGATTACACATATATCCTACACAATATAATTCAACAACACTATTGATACACATAAACAATAATACAATCAAAATTCAAAACATCAATTTGATGGCAGGCACCAAAAAATATAATTTTTTTTTTTTTTTTACTACCCCCTTTTAATCCCTTAACCCCTGATACCCGTTACATATTGCTGTGTTCTGCACTAGGCTTCTTGGCCCTTGCCAGCCTCATCCTAGCCATAAACCACATCTCCCTCGTGACCTGTAATGGGTCACCGCCCATCCACACTCACTATTTCCCCCCCCTGGACTGTGGCGCCCAGTTGCTTCCACAAGGACTGATGCGGAAGGGGTAGACATTTTTTCTTTTATTCCACCCCCATCCTTGCTTCGGCGTTACAATAAAATTCATTGTTACACCTACTATTCTTGATTGATACGCCCCTAATGGACTACCACCCCTATCTGGGTGAAAATAGCCCTGTTCCAAAATTAGGTAGATTCCCCAAAAAATAAACCCCCTACTAAGTCTAACAAACCACCGGGTTGACAAAATAAAACAAACCACAAGCCGGTTATATCAAGTAAAATTTATGATTTGCCACAATTAACTACTTTCACGGTCATGATCCGGTGAGGTCATGGCCGCACTTAGGTGGGGAATCTACAGTTAAACGTAATATATGGATTAACATTTATAAAGGTTACTTGAACATTTATGTGCACATCTAATTTTCCCAACCACTATCTCAGTCCCAACATTTCCTTCAGTTTTCAATTTTTTAAATGAATATTTTAATCATTATATCTTCTCATCATCTTATTATTTAATCTACAGTTACATTTGAAATTTGAATCAGAATAAATTTAAATTTATTATTAAAATCATCTTTTCAATTAATTTAATTACAAATTAATTTAATTATTTTTAATTTCTCAAACTCTAAGTTACAGTAATTACCTCATTATTTCAATCTTATTTGTTCGAAACAACTTTATTTATTTAAATAACATTTTAGAAAGGAGCCAAAAAAATATTATCTACATTCCATCACATCTGGTGTTTCTTTTGTTTCATAATATGATTTTACTACTGGCAATGATTCAGCAGAATACCATAGTTATTAACTTCAACACCTGGCTGTGAACATTAGTCAAAACATACCACACACCTGTTTACATTAACAGTTGTCTGCCAGACTGGTGTTATAAACACTCTCAGTTTCAACATTCATGGGTACATCATATACTGGCATATATACTTCCTTCAATTATTTGGATTTTTCTAAATCTTTTGATGTTAACATATTTATCAATTTCTATTTATTACAATTCAAACCAAATAGACTTTTAATTCACCCTTTTAAATTACTTTAATAACTTCTACTAAAAAGAATTTGGTTTTAGTTACTCATGGTTTTAGTTAACATAGTTAAAACACTTTTAATACAAACACAATTCAAAATTTAATTCATTAATATCTCCTGTTAATTATTATTATTAATGAACAACATAAAATAATATTATTATTGCAAACAATCAATACACACAGTTACATAAAACATTTTACAGTACACACACAATTAATTTCACTATAAATTTATTTACAATCTTTTATCATTATTATTTCAGTTTACCACATCTCATTTCCTAGATTAGCAAGGTCAGAACTAAAATGTTTAAAATGTCTGTTCATGAAATTTATATTCAACCTCCATCATCGAAAATTAGTCTAGGTTTCACATAACAGTTTTCAATTCGATTTACACACATCGTATGGCTATCTTGTGTGTAATAACCATAAAATTTAAGTTTATTCACTTTACCACAATAATCACAAACCAAGTCAACATCATTTATTTCTGTCCAGTCTCCATTAATAGTTATATTCATTATCAAGTCAGTTATTTTCTCATTATAAGTTAAATTATTGTTATTTAAACATGTATTCTCAAAATAATTCTCACTCTTTATTTTACAAGGTGAGTTACTTTGTTCCTCTCTCTCAATGCATAAACTCTGTACCAGTATTTCATAATCTCTATTCAACTTAAATATTTCTGTTTCTCTCTCTCTAATTCTCTCATCACAATATTTCTCACAACATTTCACATTCTCATTCCATACAGAGGGCAACACAACATTATTACAACATCTGGCTTTACCAGATACACAAAAATAACTTCTTTGACATTTTAAAGACATTTTGTCTTCTACAAAAACTAGCGAGGAACCTTTGTCCTCCAACAATACTGGTGAAACTTTTTCTTCACCTGTCTCACAAGAAAATTTTGCCCTCTGCCCTACATACTCATCTACTCTCTCTCTCTCTCTCTCTCTCTCTCTCTCTCTCTCTCTCTCTCTCGCTCACTATCTGTTTTCAACGCATCACTCTCTGATATTACATTCTTAATTATATTATCAGTTACAACGTCATTTCTATCACTTGTTACTTTTTTGTTATCATTATTATTTTTACTTTTAATCTGTTCTCCTACTGACTCTACTATTTTCTCAATATCTCGTTTCAATTCGTTACAACTACTTTCACATTTAATTTTTACCTCATTAATGTCCACTTGAAGTACATCAAATTTAGCGTCAAATTTACAGTTAAATTCACTTTTCATTTCATTCAATTTTATATCGTTATTGTCAAAACGATTATTTAATTCGTTAAATTTGTTATTCTGTACATCTAATTTGCTGTCAAAACTACTTTTAATTTCTTTGATTTCGTTTTTCTGTTCATGAATGTCCATTGATATGGTTCTTAATATACTCATTATATCATCATCTAATTTATTACATTTTGTTGAGGTGGGAGTTAACTGTACTCCCGAGTCCTCAGTCACATTATTTGGATCTGTTAAATTTAATTTTATTTTATCTTGACTCGCACTTGGAGTCGAATGTATCTCAAAATTACTCATAATATTTGATTCATCACAATTTTCGACATTAGTCGTTTCATTTATATCGCTTTCACTATTTCCTGCCATCTCTATAAGTTTATTAATCTAGATTTTCTTATATAAAAACATCTACCACTTAACTCTTAACCTCTGAACATTGATGTACTATTTTATGTGTTGCGTAATTTTTACGTAGTTACTTAACCCTCAAATCAAACTTGCATTTTACTTGTAGGTGTGGTCTTTATATTAAATTTTTAATTTATAAAAACTGTCCCTTTCGGATGCGCCAATTGTGAAGCTATTTATGTATACAACTATAAATACAGATAAATAAAATTATTTTATCTTTCACCTACCTTGTTTTGTCTTCTCCCAGAATCCGTCACACGAACGTTAAGATGCAAGTATGATTATAGGTTATTGCAATAACTTACGCAACTCGCATTTTGTGAAGAGAAACCAACTGAACTTTATTTTATACTTTAAAAATTACTCTTTAAACTTCAAATTGTTATTTATTTGGCCTCTTAGCTCAAATGATTATTTTTCCAAAATCAAAGAAAATGCATAAAACTTACTGTTATTTATGACATGATTAGATTACAGTATTACACTAAACAGCTTACCTTACCTTGGCAGCCCAGCCTGCTAACATACACACATTCGCACATTAAAACATTCCCCTTATTATTTATTAACAAAACATCATTTAATACATTAGGCAATACCCGTGCCGGCAACGTGGGTTTCCTCCGAACGTCTGAATTTAAATAGGCTTCTCACTTTTGAATTTAGTGGTGGGTCCGAAAATAGTTTATAATTTATTCTTCTTCTGTCGAAACCATCCGCACTTCTTCATTTTTTACTAACTGCACTCACTTTTACTTGATGATATAATTTTGTTAATGAGCCCCTTTGAGCGGATACCTGGCTAGGTATGTGTCGGTGAGAGAACTGGGAAGATCGTCCACCAAGACTCTTACACTTTTAATTATACGACAAAGCGGAAAAGCAATGCCTTGTATATCAAAGTCACTGTTAATGTTCAGCCAACACGTGCGTTTTTCGTGTGTTGGACGTCGACGAAATTTCACTGCCTTTACTTTCGTCACATAAATGGGTGGGGCTTACAGTTATGTTTCCGACATGTTGAGAGCATGTGTTCAACAAAATTCGCACCAAGCCATGTTTTGCGCCTTTCGCTTAGCGTGGGTTAGGCGCTCCGCAGATGTTGGTGCTTGCGCATTGGTGAGTGGATGTCACACAGCCGCAAAGTTCCAAGAATCATCAACAGCACGACATTCCTTTACAATTGTTTCATCACCCAGCTACAGCGTACCGTTTCTTTGTTTGAACTGCGTTTTAGATTCAACCGGGGACTGGCCACACATATGGAAATGATTTGTGAAATTTTACAAAAATAAAACCCCAAATTTAATAAAATAAAAAGCACCTTTAATTTGCCCCGTTACACAGAATATAGCAAAGGTACAGCAGAAGAAAGAATGAGTAAAAGGCTAAAATGATCTAAAAAACCATAAAGTGGACAATCCCCAAAATATTATTAATGAAAGTCACAAGATGACAAAAAGGTATTTAAGATTGACTGAGAATAGGTCCAGCAATAAAATAAACTGAGCAGAAATGATGTTCCTCTGATATCAGAAAAAAAGGTAGTACAGTAGACTCTCAACTATCCGACCTAATGTGGCGGTCGGCCGGGTCGGATAGCAAAAATGTCGGATACACCGGAGCCGTAGGCATACCAGCCTCTGTAAGGTCAATGACCGCCACCCTATTGCGTTGAATGTACTTGTTGCTATTTGGATGCGTACATCATATCAGTTTGTCCTTATAAATGACGTACAGTAATAAATGAATTAGAAAGAAATGAAATAAGAATTCGCAACTACAGTATCTTTCACAAAACCTTTATTTGAAGGACGAAACAAAATGTGTAGTTAACAATAAGTTGAATGAGTTTTACTATGAGTTTTAATTTATACGAAAGCTTTCAACCAAATTAGTTGTTAATATAAATCAAATTATAATAACCTAAAACTACGTACTGTATAATGAAAAAACAAGTGAAACTTACATTGTCTAAGGTTTGAAAAAGTCTGTAATTGAGACCTGCTTCTTTCCTCGCCGCTATATCCTTCCACTTACGTAAACGTATGATGTCTGCTGGTGTTGCTTCTTCTTGCTGGCCAATGTATTCCACTGCCGTCTCGATCGCCTTCGGAGTGGGTTATACGATCGGAGGATAGCGTTATCCAAAACTAGGATTGCTTTCCTTGTTAAATTGTTTTCAGCTAAATGTTTTTCAACTTGTGGCACAAATTCCTGTTCATCACCTTGTTCCTCTTCAATCGGCTGTTCATTTAATACCATCGCTACAATATCTTCGTCTGCAATTTCTTCAATTTCGTCCTTTGCCAACCATTTTGTTATGTCTTCCAATGAAGCTTCCTCACATCTGGAACTTTTTCTAACAGCGATACAAGCGCAGTGTTATCAGTTGCATTTTCCACATCACATTGCTGTTCTACCTCTTCCCACTTATCACTGGCTCTGTGATCCAGCAAAATTTTCCACGATCGCACAAGTGTTAAAGATGGAATTTCATCCCATGCCTCGGACACCCATCTGATGACGTCAAGCATGTCTACTGACTGTAGTGCCGTCGCAGCATCTGTATTATCAATTGTCACGATGATATAGCTTAGTAGCCTACGTCGATATTTCTTTTTCAAAGCTTGGAGCACTCCCTGATCCATTGGCTGACATATAGATGTAACATTTGCAGGCAAGAACAAAGCTTTTATGTCTCCATCTTTTAATTGGTCATTTGCTGGATGTGAAGGAGCGTTATCCAAAACTAGGATTGCTTTCCTTATTAAATTGTTTTCAGCTAAATGTTTTTCAACTTGTGGCACAAATTCCTGTTCAAACCAATTTTTGAAAATTTCTCCATTCATCCACGCCTTTTTTTGATGGGTATAATGCAGGGGCAAAGAACTTAAATCTTTAAGATTTTTAAAAGCCCTAGGCTTGCGAGATTTTCCAATCAAGGTCAGTCTCAACTTGTGGTTTCCGGTTACGTTACTACAAGCTAATACTGTAACGCGGTCCTTGCTCTTCTTGAACCCTGGTGTGGCCTTTTCCTGTTTAGACGCTAGTGTTTTAGACGGCAACATACGGTAATTCAAACCCGTCTCATCACAGTTGTACACTTGTTCTCCGGAAATACCTTCCTTATCAAGCAGGTCAAAAAAGTGTTTTTTAAAGTCAGGGATAGCGTCCTTATTAGCAGACAATGCTTCACCACTAATCGTCATCTGACGAACACCAAAACGTTTCTTCCAGCGATCAAGCCACCCGTCACTGGCAGTAAACTCACTATCGTCTCCTTCGATCTGTTTTTTAAACTGAATCGCTTTTTCTTGGAGCAAGGGGCCTGAAACCGTCAGTCCTTTCCCCCTCACATTTTCATACCACAGATATAAAGCCTCTTCAACTTCCACATGTTTTCCTTTTTGCATAGTTTTTCTAACTTTCACGCCACTGCCACTTGCTTGCTTAGAACACCATTTTTCAATCTCTGCGCGATTTCTTCGCCAATCACCCACAGTAGTTTTTCCAACTCCTAACTCCAGTGAAATTTTGTTTACCGACTCACCAGAATCCATTCTTTTTATTGCTTGCAGTTTTTCTTCCAAAGTTACTACCACTTTCTTTCGTTTGTCACCCATATTTCACTTAAAAATAAAAGCCACCAACAATACTGTATACACACTTTGTAACAAATTAACAATCCACGAACGACTGAACCGCACGGACTGACTTCTGGATACAGACTGACTGATGCACCTGTTACACACTCAAGTAGGAACACGAAATTTTCCTGTCACAACATGAATCAATTGGCGTACTGTATTGGTAACTGGTGATTCACGCGTAAGCGCCTTCACCCGCGTGGCGGGATTGTTCACATGACGTTTGAAGGCACTAGTAATCGGATCGGAAATACTGCATACGTACTGTACTCAAAAAATACCTTTTTTTTGAGTAGAGCGGGTCGGATAGGCCGTAGGTCGAATAGTCGGGAGTCGGATAGCCGAGAGTGTACTGTAATGGACGAAACCAGCTACTAAAAGTTAGGGAAAAAATGATATAACAGGGAGAACGCACTAATGGAAATAAATGAAAACGGATCTAAATAAAAAGGAGTGGAACAAGTAAGAAGAGAAACAAGAAAGAAGAAATAAACAAGAAGAAAAAGGAAAAAATTATATATAACATAATTTTATAAAAAACTATGCTAGTGTTTCACCAAAATGATCAATTTTGAAGGAAAAGCATTATGTTACAATACAAAAAGCCACCCCAGTACCAGGGAAAAACAATGAATCACCTATATAAAATGTTTAAACTAATGAAAATAAAATGACGCGACAGACGACTATAACCCAACCCAAGTGATTGACTCAATAAAATGAAATAAATGAAATCAAATGAGAATGTAAATGAAAATGAAACAAACAAAGTATAAATGAAATAAAATGAGAAGAAATGAAAAGACACAAACGAATAATATAGAACAGAAAAGGAGAAAGGTTACACTCAAAGTAATGAAAAAGAAACCAATAAATAATAAATGTAAATGATAATTATTAGTATCGACTAATTAATCAAAGTAAATGATAATGATTAAAGTCCAATAAAGTAATGACAAACTAAAGTACACTAACCAAATAAATAGAGAGTAAATGTTATAAATAACTCTATAATGACATGAACTTGTTAACGGTATAACTAACCATTGTAAAGTGAGAGATAGTTAGATAGTGAACATGAATAAGTGAGAAAGAGAATTTAATGTTAGGGAATACCCACTAATAACACTTAAATACTATAAAAAGTGCAAAGTGACCGTGTAAACCCCCAAAATAAATAGAAACCCTATTGATAGGTATAGACACCTGAAAACCAGTGATAAACACTAATGTTTATTGGTGAAAAGTGCTAGTAAATAAGAATATTGTTATTATTAGGATTAAGAGTAATTGTAGATTAGGAATACAATAGTATTCAGGGAAGGAATCCCCTGAAGAGTCAAAATGTTAGTGTTACCATGGTTAGCTAGTAAAGATTAGAATAGAAAAATATAGTAAAGAATAGAAATGCAAAATCAGTAAATATCCTATGTTCAAAGGGATAGTTAATTAGATAAAGTAAATAGTGTGATGATGTTTGTCACCAAAAAATAAATAAGAATAAACAGAATGTAAACAAGAGTAGCATAATAACTGTTAAAAGATTTGTTTGATTGAGTTTATGAGTAGGAATATGGCTGAAAGAGTTATAGAGACCATAAGCCTATATGTTGTGTTATATTTTATAGAGAATAGTAAATAATAGACAAATAATTAACTATGGCAATATAGATAAGAAAAAAGATAAATTCATATAAATCTAATAATACTGGAAAAGCAGTTAGAAAATAATAGACAAACCATGATTTTGTAAAATAATGAAAACATACAATTATTATAAAACAGACCCAAATCAATTCAAAAAGTAAACAAATCATTTGTAACACAAAACAAAACACGTATAAGGGTCGAATAATATTTAATTTGTATAAAATAAGAAAATATAGCCAATTACTACTTAGGCCTATGAAATGCCTAACTGTAGAAAACCAAAAACTACAAATTGTAAGAAATTAACTATGATATTAGCAAATCCAAGGCAAGTAACTAGTTAATGATAATTAGTGGATCATATTAAGATGTAAAAGTTAAATTAAGGACATAAAATAAGAAAGAAATGTAATTAGATAATATCAACATAATTGTCAAAACATAATACATAAGCAAACCCAGCTTTGTGGGATGTCAAAATGATCTTTGAAAGAAAATACGAGGAAAATCTAAGAAGGGAACTGAGGGTACCGACGAAGAAGAAATGGAAATGATCGAGGAAATGATCGAAGAGGATGCCCAAGGGGACCAACCAGAAAACCCAACCCAACCAGAACCGGAAATAGAAGTAATAGTCGGGGACCAACCAAGTAAACCCACACAAAAAGAGGACCTGAGTATACAAGAGATGTTAAGAATTCTTATGGAAGGGCATAACAAACTCCAGGAACAAAGAAAGGAAGAAACTAAAGAACAAAGAAAGGAAGACAGGGAATTCTTAAACGAAAAATTCAATGAGAAAATAGACAAAATGGAGGAGAAAATAAACAAAAAATTGGACAGCAACAGTGGAGAATTGAAGAAACAACTCAAGGAGGACATAGAACTTCTGAATAATAAGATGGAAAGCAACCATGAAGCCTTGAAGAGAAACCAAGAGATCTTAGAAGAGAAGAGTGAGGAGTTAAAGAGACAGATCAAGAAAGATCTGGAAAAATTGAACAACAAAATCGAGAATAATAGTGAAACACTCCAACGACAATTGAAGGAAGATAGTGAGAAGAATAGAGAAGAATTAAGATACATACTAATAGGGTATCGTGAAGAAGTCAAGCAGACAAAAACGGGGATGAATAAGAAATGGGAAGAAACCAATTACAAAGCAGATCAACCTAAGGAAACATTAGATAGTGGTTTCACACAATTGAATGAAACACTAGATGGCACTTCTGAAGGTATCAAAGAAACGTTGAAGAAGAACAGGGGACCAGTGAATCAGAAAATAAAGGAGAAGTATGAGGAAATAAAGGAATCTGATTAGAAATACTTTTGTTGTAATTCAAGACTTAAAACAGTAAGTCTCCACAGCACTTAGGAAATCGTAAATTAAAATAGATTATTTAATAACTACACATAATTATTATTTGAAGGAAAACGTATATAGCATGTATAGCTTTGCAAATAAAATAAACCAAATAATAGAAAAAAGTAATAAAAAACTAGTAATAACAACAACATAACAGAAGCAAAGACAAACAAACGTAACACATTAATTGCTATAAAAACAAATGAATATATGAGTGAAATAGAAGACTTTATAAAAAAAAAACAAATGCACAAAACCAGAATACAAAAATACCAAAACCAAATAAATAAACGTATCAAAGTAAACAAAACAATACTTAACAAAAGAACAACCAAATTCAACAACTCCAATGCCCCGCCAGTGAAAGGAATTATAAAGACACATAAATCAGAATACCCTGTAAGACCACTCGTCAACTTCAAATCAGCACCAGCTTACAAAATAACAAAACACATGGACAAAACATTAAAAACCAAAATCGTACTAGAAACTAATATTATATAAAAAACACCTCGTAGATAATTGACAAACTAAAAGACATTAAAATAAATGAAGACACAAAATTTGCATCTTTTGACATCACAAATATGTAACAAACATACGTACCAATGATACATTAAACCTCATAACAAAGAAAATCCAAAGAAAAATACACAAACAAAAATTAAAAAACTGTAACCAAATTTCTACAACAGAAGTATTTTAAATTTTACAAACAAGAAGATGGATTACTGATGGGTAAATTTGTGTATAGCAAACATCACAATAAACATATATTGGATGCCATCATATATGTTACCTTTGCGCCTGTACAGCCTATGTGCTCTGCAGTGCTGAACTTAAAGCAATAGGTGAATACCCTGCACTGATGTCCCTCCATTGGATCTTCCCCAGTACTTGAAGATCTACTGGAGTGGGTGCTACTTGATGAACTACTGGTTAATCGCACTATGAGGGGGCTCTACATCATCTTGGATGCTGTCTGAATCTTATAAAGTTTGATCCACTTTTACTATGTGGTCACAGCAATTCTTCTACATGGTAATTCATCAGTAACATGGGAAAGAGCATCATTTATGAGGCCTTCCTTTAACGTGTTCTTCTTGGCTACATCCTGTTTCACTTGGCTCCAGACTAATACAATGGGATTCAGTTCACAATGATACGGTGGTAGCCTGCATACAGTAAAATCTCTCTCTTCAGCCAGTTTGTCAATTTTATAGATAGAATATTGTTCCTTCACGGCATTTACAAGAGCCAGCAATTCCTTCTTTAAACTATCCTCAGTGAATTCAATGTTTTTTTGTGGCAGCTGTTTCCCTAATGTTTCCAACCATCCATGCTGTTGTTGGCAATTTTTCAACACATCTGAAGCAGTAGGGTGCATTGTCCATTACAGTGACACAGTCAATAGGTTTTGAAGAATAAGTTGTGCTTTTTTTTACAAATCTGTTACGCCCTCCAGTATAGCAAAGAACAAAATGAGGCCCCTTTGTCTCATCAAGGAAAACGATATTCTTACTTTCTGCCCTATAGCGTTTCATTTTCCTCAAATAGGAATGTTGCAAAATAATTATATCGTCCTGTTCAACTAAGATGTCTTTGTTACCCCTTTTTTCATATTGTTACGACGTCACAGAACAATCTACGTGTTTATCGAACGTTCCAGAGAGATCCAGAATGTAAGCGTGTGGCGTACGTGCATGTAGACGCATTTGCAAGA